>CM071791.1:32493718-33093718 GCA_036559045.1 Platycarya longipes
CTTGCCAAAACGTTGGGAATCAAAAGTAACGACGATCCTTAAAACTAGAGATCTTCAAAAACTCAAAGTAAATGAACTCATCGGGTCACTTATTACCCATGAGTACACATTGAAAAGAGGAGAAGAAGAAGGAAAGCAAAAAAAGAGCTTGGCACTCAAAGCCGTTTCTCATAAAAGTGAAACCGATGAAGATGAAGAAAGCGATGACGAAGAGATTGTAATGATCACAAGAAGATTTAAGAGATTCTTGAAAAATAAAGCCCCTCCAAGGAAACCTTTCAAAAAATCTTCCAACAAAAATACAGGTAAAAATGATTTATTAATTTGTTATAAATGTAAAAAGCCTGGACATATCAAAGCAGATTGTCCCCTACTAAAGAAAGATCGATACAAAAGCAAGAAAGTAATGAAAACTACATGGGATGATGATTCAAGTAGCTCAGACAGCGACGCAAGCAATGAAGAATCTGCAAATCTTTGTCTCATGGTTAAAGATGATCTTGAGGTAATAAATTCTGAAAATATTGAAAATCCTTCTTATGAAGAATTGCAAAATATTTTGAAAGAGGTATAAGAGGAATTTAAAAAATTGGGTATTAAGTATACCGCTTTGAAAAAGAAAAATTCTTCTTTAATAAATGAAATTGATGTTTTAAGAAAAGAAAATATAATTTCAAAAGATGACAATGATGAATTGAAAAAGAAAGTAGCTGATTTAGAAAAGATTGTTGAAAATTTCACAAATGGAAAAAGAAATTTTGAAAACTTCTTGGTAATCAAAGATGTGTTTTTGATAAAGTAGACTTGGGATACATGTCAAAAAAAAAAACTCAAATCCTATAAAAATTTCTTTGATAAACCCATTAAATCAAAACCAGACTTTCAAAATTTTTTTCCTAAAAATAGATTTGTCAAAGACAGACATTATTACAATCACTCAAGTTCTTCAAGTATGTTACATGTTATTTGTAATTTTTGTAATAGAAATGGTCATAACTATCATGCTTGTCCTATTAGAAGAAAACATACAATGACTATTAGGACCATATGGGTACCAAAGAATCTTATTTTTTCTAATATTAATAAATAAAGGACCCAAGAAAAATTCTTTTAATTGTTTTTGTAGGTATGCATGAAGTCTTCCGTAAGTAAAACAAGATGGTTTTTAGATAGCGGATGCTCAAGACACATGACAGGAGATAAAACTAAATTCATTAATCTCACTCCTAAAGAAAAATGACACGTGACATTTGAAGACAATTCAAAAGGGAAGATCGTGGGAATATGTAAAGTTGGTAATAAGTCTTCTCTCATAATTGATGATGTTCTACTTGTTGAAAGTCTAAAACATAATCTTTTAAGTATAAGTCAATTATGTGATAAAGGATTTACGGTTACCTTCAAAAAGGATAAGTGCATTATTTTGAATAATCATGATTGCAATGTTTGTTTTATTACTCTTAGAAACAATAATGTTTATTCAATTGAATTTTAAAAAATTACCTCACAAGATACTATTGGTTTATCAGCTTAACATGAAAATAGTTGGTTATGGCATAGAAGGTTAGGTCATGCAAATATGGAACTTATTTCCAAACTTTCAAAAAATGATCTTGTGAGAGGTTTGCCAAAAGCAAACTTTTTTAAAGACAAAATCTGTGATGCATGCCAGTTTGGTAAACAAACAAAAATTTCTTTCAAAATCAAGAAACATATTTCCACTACTAGACCTTTGCAACTAATACACATAGACCTTTTTGGACTAAACATAGTTGCGAGTCTGAGAGGAAAATATTATGCATTTGTTATTGTTGATAATTTCTCTAGATATATTTGGGTCATCTTTCTCGCTCATAAAGATAAAGTACATAATGCATTTACCAAGCTATGCAAAAGAATTCAAAATGAAAAGGGTTATACTATTTCAAATATCCGAAGTGACAGGGGGAAAGAGTTTGTTAATAAATATATTGAGTCTTTTTGTGATGAAAATGGTTTTCTACATAATTTCTCTGCTCCTCGAACTCTTCAACAAAATGGGATAGTAGAGAGGAAGAATAGATCTTTTCAAGAAATGGCAAGAACAATGCCTAATGAAAATAGTTTACCTAGTTATTTTTGGGTCGAAGCGGTAAGTACTGCATGTTATGTTATAAATAGAGTTATGTTAAGGTCTAAATTAGATAAAACCCCTTATGAGCTTTGGAATGAGAAAAAACCCAACATTGGTTACTTTCATGTATTTGGATGCATATGTTTTATACTCAATGACAGAGATAATTTAGTAAAATTTGATGCAAAATCTGATGAATGTATCTTTCTTGGATATTCAACAAATAGGAAAGCTTATAGAGTATTCAATAAAAAGACTTTGACTGTACAAGAATCTATGCATGTAGTATTTGATGAATCTAACCCTCTACTCTCCGAGAAATCTATTGATGAAGAATCAGAAGGTACAAATAACACAAATAGTCTCAATCTCGACAAAGAGAATACAATGGAAAAAGTCCAACATAGAGACATCAGGAAAGATCATCAAGATTTAGTACAAGATACAATCAAACAGTGGAAACATGTGAAAGATCATCGAGTGGAACAAATTCTAGGAGAACCTTCACGAGGTGTAAGTACTCGATCATCTCTTAGAAATATTTGTAATCACACTGCTTTTTTTTATCTCAAATTGAACTCAAAAATATTGAAGAAGCACTTATTGATGAATTATGGATTCTAGCTATGCAAGAAGAGCTCAATCAATTTGAAAGAAATAATGTATGGACACTTGTTCCTAAACCCAAAATCATGCTATTATTGGAATAAAATGGGTTTTTAGAAATAAGAAAGACGAGTCTGAAATCATCACTAGAAACAAGGCTCGACTTGTAGCCTAAGGTTTCAATCAAGAAGAAGAAATCGATTATGATGAAACATATGCACCTGTCGCAAGATTAGAAACTATTCGAATGTTACTTGCATATGCATGTTATAAAAATTTCAAATTTTTTCAAATAGATGTTAAAAGTACTTTCTTAAATGGTTTTATAAATGAAGAGGTATATGTTGAGCAACCTCCAGGTTTTGAAAATCATATTTCTTCTAATCATGTTTTTAAACTCGCAAAAGTATTATATGGACTCAAACAAGCTCCTAGAGCTTGGTATGAAAGGCTTAGTGGTTTCTTGATTGAAAAATATTTTTCAAGAGGAAAGATCGATACAACTCTTTTCATCAAATATGAACATGATGATATTCTTCTAGTTCAAATTTATGTTGATGATATAATATTTGGTGCTACTATTAAAAATATGTGCTAAGATTTTGTTAAGAGCATGTAGGAAGAATTTGAAATGAGCATGATGGGAGAACTTAATTTCTTTCTTGGATTACAAATCAAGAAAGAAAAAAGTGGAACATTGATTAATCAGTTAAAATATATCAAAGAGTTACTCAAAAGGTTTGAAATGGAAGGTGCGAAGGTAATTGGAACACCAATGAGTCCAACCACCAAACTTGATAAAGATGAAAGCGGTAAGCCAGTTGACTCAAAGGTATATCGAGGTATGATTGGTAGTTTATTATATTTGACAGCTAGTCGACCTGATATTATGTTCAGTGTATGTTTATGTGCACGTTTTCAATCATCTCCAAAGCAATCTCATTTGATTGCAGTCAAACGTATTTTTAGATATCTTGCCGGTAGTATTGACCTAGGGTTATGGTATCCTAAGCACACTTCGTTCGATCTTATCAATTATTCAGATGCAGATTATGCTGATTGCAAAGTTGATCGAAAAAGTACTAGTGGAACATGTCATTTTTTAGGTCATGTACTTATTTCATGGTTTAGTAAAAAGTAAAATTCTGTTGTATTATCTACTTCTGAGGCAGAGTATGTTGCTGCAGGTAGTTGTTATGCTCAAGTTTTTTATATGAAGCAATAACTTGAGGATTTTAAACTTATGTACATTCATATTCCTATTAAATGTGATAATACTAGTGTTATAAATCTTTCAAATAATCCAATACAACATTCTAGGACCAAACATATTGAAATTAGATATAATTTTCTTAGAGATCATGTGTAAAAAGGTGATATTGTACTAGAATTCACAAGCACACACGATCAATTGGCAGACATTTTCAAAAAACTCCTACCAGAAGATAGACTATGCATGATTAGAAGAGAAATAGGAATTATGCATGCCATAAATATCTGCTAGATATTTTTATTCTATTATCTCAAGTGACCTACAGAAACTTGAGACATTTAGCCTCATCATTCAAATGCATTTGCTCCTTATAGATAATCATGCCATCCTTATCTAAAGGATTAGGCAATCGAAATGAAGAGACAAGCAAGGATTTTAAATCCTTATTCTGTTGCTTTAAGTCTACTATTTTCTTGTTAGACTTTTGAACAAGTCGTTGAAGAACATCGATCTTCTCATTAAGCTTCTATATCTCGCGGGTTTTGAACTGCAACCGAGCGGAAAAAGCGACAATGGACGATAAGTATCGAGTTTCGAGACTCACAAGCTCGTAAATGGCATCATGATCTGATTTATTAGCTAAATCAATATTTTGTTGCTTCATGGCGCCTACGACAGATGCAGAAATAGTTTGGGACTGAGGTAAAGAATGCATCATATTTTGATCACGAGGAGTACTAAAAGAATATTGATGAGCCATTGAAAATTTGAAGTATGGGAATGAAGATAAATTACAGAGATGAGAAGAAGACGATGCGATTTAGATAAAACTGATAGCCACTCTTATAGAGATGGAAATAAGTAAAAGACAAACTATCATTTATTCAAATCTTACTTAGTCAAGCTTACAAGATATGCTAGATGCATATTTTCAAAAGTTAGCTAGCTAAGCCAGCGAGATTTTTTGCAGATTGTCTCTATTTCTCTTGTGAAACGCTGTCATTATTTGCTGATGTTGACTCTATACTTGAACTCTCACTCGTTCCGATTCCTCTATTTGAAATTTCAGAACATGAGCTAATTCCGTCAAATCTTTATTTTCTTGCTTTAACCTCTTATTTTTTCTACCTTTATTTGCAAGCTTTTGATGCAGAACAGATATTTGATTGTTAAGTCTATCAACCTCATTTGCCGTTGCTAGTAATCTCCGAGACATGGTCGTAACAGAAGCAGCATATTGAGCACTGAGAGTTCTTGATGCTGCAACAACCTCAGAATCAGTCCTACCAGAAAAATACATCTTTGCTTCTATCATGGTGTTGACAACCTTAGGAAATAAAATGACTGGTTGAGACGGTTCCTAATTCAAATCCGGAAGATTATTAAACGAAATTTTTTCCGCCATTCTATCGTTTTGGATAAACAAATACTTGATTAATGAGCAATGTGAGATTTGTTTTAGCATTCGATGGATGAAAATGGTCATTTAAACAGAAACTGAAAACTTTCAAATATCTACGTATCTTATTTGTCAACAACATCAAGCGGATTTGAATCTCGTTCCGCACCGAATTGCCAACTTTTGTAGGTTTTGTTGGACACACGTGGCTCCACACCGAATTCTCTACGGTCTCTACTAACGCACCGTTTTATTTGTCTATTAGTTATTGTAGGAAAATGTCTTATTGAGCTAATTATTATTCCTTTTTAATGATGCCAAAAGGGGGGAGAAGTTTTAGACGTAAATATTTAGATTTTTAACTCTGTTATATATGCTGGAATTATGTTTATCTATTGTTTGAAAAACTAACACATATTCTCAGGGGGAGTTTAAGCATTACTGCAAGTCTCAAGATTCTATTAAGTATTTGTTATCATCAAAAAGGGGAAATTGTTGAATCCAAGGTTTCAAGTTTCGTATCTACGTATAGATTTTGATGATAACAAATAAATTCAAGTCTCAAGCTCAAATTATTTACGCAATGGAGCGAAGCGCACATCAAGCATAAAAGAACAAGTCTACAAATGAAACTCATAAATTATTTTTGTACATCTCTTGATAAAATTCGAAATTGGATTAAAGCTCCAAATTATTCTTTTTTCTCATGAAACATCAAATTACTTTTTTCACATATGCAAGACATCTTTAAATAGCTTAGTTTTGAAAATTATGTTTTTCACATGTGCATAACATCATCAAACAATATAATTTCGAAAATTATATTTTTTTTATATAAAAATTTAAATTTGTAAGATGATTGATTATCATATTTGACATGTGCATATTTTTTTTGAAAGTTTTGAAGGATGGTTGTGTGTTTTTTTGACAAATGCAAAATGTAGATGATTTTGTTTGAAAATCTTAAAGGTGGTTGTGTGTTTTTTTGACATATGTAAAAAGAAGATTATTTGGTTTGAAAAATAAATCATACTTATTTTTTCATGTATGAAAAACAAAAGATTAAGTTTAATTTTTTTGAAAAATGAATGGAGTTGTCTTTGACAAATGCTAAAAGGAAATGTTTTTATTTGAATGTTTTGAAAAGTGAATAGTACTCTTATTTGACATGTGAATCTTTTCAAATTTGAAATTGAAAACTCATTTGCCTATAAATAGCTCACTTAAGTTTTGCAAAAAACACAACAAGAGCTTACACATCTATCACTAAGTTTTGCATCATTCTTTCAAAGTCTCATTCTCTCTTTTCTAAAGTTTTGAGCCGTAATTCTTGTTCTTTTTTAGAAAGATATAAGTTGCGCTGTATTATTTCTATCTCACTCATTGAGGAGTATACTTTGATAGTCTACCCACTATCAACTCTTGTATCAGTAAGAGGGTAAGTATAACCCTTGTGTGTATATAAAATGTTCTACATAGGGAATAGTTGAATCCCCAAGTGTGAGGTGATTGGAAGTGTAGAGGGTGTTCTATACGGATTCTTTGGAACGGTGCTGCTCAAAGGTGTAATAGGTTTCTATCTCCACCTAAAGGAGATTGACTAGTGAATTTGGGATCCTCAATGAGTAGCTTGAGGCGAGGACGTAGGCAGTGGGGCTTAACCTCGTAAAAATACTGAGTTTGTTTTTTCTTACCTTACTCTTTACATTTCTTGCTGCTTTATATTCTGTTTATATTTTATATTGTGTATTTGATTTATAAGTGTTAATTTTTATAATATAACACAATTCACCCCCCTCTTGTGTTAGTCATCTGGGCAACACCAGGACTCTGTCGGCATCCTAAGCAGTAGTACCGAGTCGGACTCGGAGTCGACTACCTAGCTCCACTCGAGCACAGACCTTATATGCTAGCAGTGGATTTCCACTTCCAGTCAACATAGAATTAGAAGCGGAAGATCTCGATCAACTTATGGAGGAGGAGGATATGGGTCTTGGGGACGATCTGGTTCAGGATTTGGATGTACCAGTACACCCTGCAGCTATGAGGCCACCCCGTCCACGATCAAATAAAAAAAGATCGCGGACATGGGAACATTTCACGAAAGTTGAGGGTGGGGATCCCGAGAAGCCACGGGCTGAATGCAATCATTATGGCGCTCAAGTTGGGTGTCATTCAAAAAGGCAAGGCATCGCTTGTCTATCATCACATCTCAACGGTTGCCAGCGATACCAAATAGCGAATGGGCTGGCATCAAGAGGTTAGTGTTTTATTAATCTCATAAGGCCAAATGTATTATGTATGCTAATTGATTTATTTATTTAATCCCATTTACTTTTAACATAAAAGTTTAAAATTAATATTGGGTGTAATAGCCCGAAAATCTTCATCTTAATTTAATTATTTAATTAAATGCTAATATACAAGATTAGTGGTAATTTGTAAAAATAAGCTCTAAAGAGATGGACTTGGGAATGAAGCTTTTGAGGTATGGATTAAGTGAATGGGCCAAGAGAGTAGTGGTGAGCCCATAAGCCCATAGAGTGAGCCCATGACCCATCAAGTCCATAGTAGAGACACATGTCACTTGAAGAAAAACCCTAGAAAATCATCCAAGGCTTGTAGGAAAATTCTAGTTTGTGGAGATTGACTAGTAGGTAGCCATGTGCCATGTAAAATTAAGTGTAGAATCTCATGGAGGGATTTTCCTACCATGGAATCTTGGAAGTACAAGGCACCATTCTTTGACTTTCCAATAGAAGTCATAGTGTGTAGGAATGTGACAAGTGGCATGAAGAGAAGGATGGAAATAAGGGCAAGGAGTTTCGGTGGATGCAATCCGTGAGGCACTTTGGGAGAGTTTCATGGAGTATGGCCACTAACAAGTTGATAAGACAAGGGAGGAGTGTGTAAGTGAATAAGGTACAATGTGTAAGAAAGTATGGTGATGTGAAGAGAGGTATGGTGTGGGTGTAGGTGATGGAAATGACAAAAGCAAGGAGATGAAGCAAAGTGGGTTTCGGTTTAGGCAAAGCTTGGCCGGATCATGCATTGCTCAATTCCCAAAAAGCATGGCCTTGAGATCACTTGGATGGACACATGAGATTATGTAGGGATGATGATTGAGTGAAAAGCAAGAAAATGAGGGCTAAACACTCAAGGGAGGCGCCGGCCATAGCAAGTGAGGGAGAAGAAAAGCAAATCCTCCAAGGCATGGCCAAGATTTGATCTTGGAATGGCCTAGTGTTGTCAATCACTCAATCCATCATTGGCCATACCTAAGAATGGTAAAAATTGTACCAAAGACCCTAGAGCAAGGGCTTGGCCGTGTGACCCCATATCCATTTCCCTTGGCTTGCTTCATTTGGACACATGCAAGCATACTCCTATCTCACTCTCTCCTCACCTCTCGGCCAAAACCACCCAAATCACCTCTACCTTTGTTTCTTCTTCTTTCACCACACAATTGGAAGAATCCTAAATTAGTGGAGCTAAAATCAAGAGTGTTGAAGTGGACAATACATTGGAGAAGGTTAGTGCCTAGATTCATGCAAGCTTAGGAAGAACACACACACACATGTAACACCTTTGTTTTGGCTAAAAGGAAATAAGGTTTTCTTTAAATCTTTATATTTATAACTAGTCTAATAAGAGATTATATGTGTGTATTTTCAGATTTTAATCAAATATCTAATAGGAATATTGTAAGAATACTTTCACATTTTCCTTAACAATTCTTGTATATAGTTAGGTGATCATGTTTGTTGGATTAATGATTGTATTGCCATGTTTGGATTAAATTGATTGTGTTGATACTTGTCTTTGATATGAATATTCTTGTGTAAATTTCTATGATAAAGTAAGATTAGAATATGAGTATAGATGATGGATCAAGTATTAGTTGCAAAAAGAAAATGAAAAGCATAAGTATCATAAGAAATGATGAAGTAATGCATGATGGATTTTAGTATTAAGCTTATAAATTTGGTGTTGCTAAGATGGAATTTATTTGAGGAAATTAGTAATATAATTTATTTATTCAAAGAGAATATTGTCTTGAGGAAATGAAAATGGACATGGGAATAAAATATATGATTGATATGAATTGAAATGGTGTATACGTGTATATGGAAAGAAGTAATCACTTGTGTATGATGACTAGTAGTGTTTAATTGGAATTTTATTATATTTAAGGTTGAGATTAGAAGATTGAATTATATTGCTTTGTGGTGGAATTATTTTAGTTTAAGCTTGTAGAAGAAACTTGTTGAAAAGGAAACTTTGAGTAAATTAATAAAAGGAAAATTTCCCCAAGTTGAAAGGTGAAAGAAGGAAGTTGGAATAAATTAAGTTTGGAAATGAAAATGTCTACTTGGTGGATAATAGGGTTTTGGTTACCCCTTTCTAAAGATGGTATATATTTTCATTTGTCACCTTAAATTCTTGGAGGATAATTAGAGTGAAGTGATGAAGAAAAGCCCTAGGAATTACCCTAGGTGGATTCGGCCATGATGGGTTGGAGATGGGCCGAGTACCCCACTTCAATCCTAGGCCCTAATTTGGATGTAGAGCATGATGACTAAGTAGGAAATTGTATAGTTTATCCCAATGAGAAAGAAAAGAAAATGAACTATGAATGCACTCGAGCTCGTCTCGGGTTTTGCATGAAAATAAGTAAGTGTTGCATGTCTCATGCATAAATCATGAAAAGCATGTTTTTAAAGTCCAATGTGTTTTTAAGAAAAAAAAAAGGAAAGATTGAGTTTTTGAAAGAAAAGAAAAGAAGTAAAGTTTTATAAGAACCCCAAAGGCTGGGACGGGGTAGTGCCCCAGTGGAACTCCCTGTCCACTCAGGAGTGTTTAAAGTTGAGTGGAAGCCCCTGGGTCGACGAAGAACAGTCGGCGGACCGTGTATGGCTCCAAAAGGTGTCCGGAGCGCGGTAGCACCTAACACTGGTGGGTGCCAAGGACGGATAAGGTGTAAGGACCTGCCATTTTATAAGCTATATGACGCACTCACTTAAGGTGATGCGGTAACCAGTAGGGAACACGCGGTGCTTAGGGGAACCGTGTTGTGTCTCATATATGCTAAGTGATAAGTCATGACAAGATGGGCTTTCGAGCCATAAGAAAAGATCTGTATATGATAAGTGGCGCCTAAGAAAGAATAAAAGATACGAAATGTTTTAAAGAAATGATTGGAAAAGCACTGATATGAAAAGAAGTCTGAAAGAAGCAAGTCTGTATGAAAGTTTTCATGAGCATGTGCATGAGTGAGTCATTCATTGCATATGCATTAGCTACGAATGTTTTGTTCACTTATCTGTATATTTGAAATATTTTGGTTAATGTGCTAGTATACTTGCTGAGATTTCTCCCGAAATCTCACCCCCTTTTTATTATCTCTACTATCGCTCCCTTGGGAACGATAGAAGTTATTGCAGGAAATGATGGATCCCCGGATTACGACTCTCGAGAAGATGGGTCGGATCCTCATGGGCCTAACTAAGACAGATACTGCTGGGCCAGTGACCCTATACCTGTTGGGTCAGTGGGCGGCAGAGTCGCTTCCTATGACGACCTACTTTTTTGATGACCTACGCCCTACGGGATGTTGTTTGGTGCTAGGAGTGGATGGGCTCCTCCACATGGGACGCCTGTTTACGTCATCCTCTGGGATGATGTGTGATGTAAGCCCAGGTCTGAGTTTGGACAGTCTTCGTTACGGTCCAGACTTTAAGAAGATAAAGGAAGAACCCGCCTATTAGTATGTTTGGCGGAAGGGGAGGGGGATCGTTAATACCTTTATTTTGTATCACCTTTGTATTTTGAGGAAAAATCTTTCCGTTGTTTTGGGAAGTGCTTTTGTATAAACTGTTTACATTGGTGACCTTAACTTTGATGTATATGTATATGATGTTTAATTTGGGTTTTATTTCATTAACCATGTGATGTGCGACAAGCGTAAACGTCTTGTCGAATGTTTTTAGCTTGACCTTTTTCCGCTGCGGGATAAAAAAAAATATAATATTAAATAATGCTCTCACACGTAAAGATGAGGGATGACTTCCTTGTGACGTTCGTCCCCGGAGTCTTAATTTGCGTGCAAACCCAAGCGCAAGCTAGGACGCCGACAGCTGTGGTATCAGAGCAGTTAAGTCTCTGGGTAAGAAACCACAAGTCCTAGGAGAAAGAATCACATGGTATAGGTTATGATCCCTTAGGCATAGGTCTGAATCTTTAGACAATTGATTGGAGATAGTAGTGGTGTGCGAGTATGATGTGGTGAGTTACGAGAATCGAAGCACAGGAGTTGAGGTAACTCATACGAGGATTATGTGCTTTTCAGGGAAGAATGGCACGAGGGCGACGACGTGCCCCTACTCCAAGACCCGAAGCATTACCAAGAGTTAACGTTTCGAGTCCAGTGCCGACCGTGGAAAATGCGCCACTAATTTCGCCACCTCAGACCGGAGGAAGGGAGACCCCGAATATCCCATTGGATGGCGGACAAGCGATAGCGGAAGCTATTCGCCAGATGACGGAATTAGTAAAGAATCAAATGGAACAGAGCCGATGTCGCCTAAACGTCAGTGAAGGGACAGCAGGATGCTCATACGAGAAATTTCTGGTGTATCGGTACCCGAATTTTATGGGGACCGAAGGAGCTATGAAAGCAGACCGATGGATTATGGACCTGGAACGCACCTTCGAGATTAATGGGTGCACTGAGGCACAAAAAGTACAATATGCTGGTCACCTATTACAAGGGGAGGCCCGATTATGATGGGACACAAAGAGAAGGCTACTGAGACAAGAACTTGGAGAGAATGTAGTTCTTACCTGGGACAGGTTTAAGACAGAGTTCGATAATCGATTCTTCCCGGAATCGATTAAACAGCAGAAGGCGATAGAGTTCGCCACACTAGTGCAAGGAAGCATGACGGTGGACCAGTACGCCGCTAAATTTATGGAGTTAACACGATTCGCCCCTCATTTGGTAATAACAGAAAAGATGCGAGCGAAGAAATTCCAGGATGGATTGCAACCAAGGATTCGCAATCAAGTGGCTTGCTTACGAATCGAAAACTTCCAAGAGTTGGTGAATGTGACGGCCATTGCTGAAGCAGAGCAAAGAAGTCTGATTCACCAAGCTCAGACTTACAAGAAAAGAAATTTTCCGTATTCTTCGGGAAAAGATATGGGTAAAAGGAGGAATGCTCGTCCCATGGATAAGGGGAAGGATAAAGTAGGCAAACCGAAAGGAACGATCTCATTTCCACCATGTAGAACGTGTGGACGTCCGCATAAGGGTGAATGCCGAGCGGCAACGGGAGCTTACTTTCGGTGTGGTCAGGTGGGCCACATGATCCGTGATTAAAGTTTTTGAAAATAGTATCATTTTTTAATGATGAAACAGTTAAGGAGATGGAAAATGTGGACGACTCCATCAAAAAAGTCCGCAACATTGTACGGTACGCAAAGGCTTCTCCCCAAAGGTTGCAGAAATTCAAGGCAATAGCAGAACAGGTTGGGGTTAAGTCTTCAAAAATGTTGTGTCCGGATGTTCCCACTCGATGGAACTCCACATATCTAATGTTGGATGTGGCACTAAAGTACCAGAAGGCATTTGAGCAGTTGGAGATTGAGGATGGGGGTCTGAGGTATGCCCTGCTGGAGCCTAATGGAACGGGGCTCGGTCCACCAGACAGTACGGATTGGCAAGCTGTATCCGAGTTTGTCAACTTTTTAAATATTTTCCTTGATATTACTATGCGGGTATCTAGATCCGCATATGCGACGACAAACATGTGGTTCAAGGAGATCTCAATGGTACACCACCACTTGAAAGAAGGTTATGCTGACCCGAGCGGACTGTTATCTGGTATGGCATAATAGATGCAGTCAAAATATGATAAATATTGGGAGCAAGTTGAGAAAATAAATCGATTATTGTTCATAGTATCAATTCTCGACCCCCGATTGAAGTTAGCGGTGATAGAATGGTGGGCAACTGAAGTTCTCGGGACAGTGAAGGCAACTGCATTTATCACAGCACTTAAAACAGATCTGAACAATTTATACACCCACTACAGCATCAATAGTCATCCTTCATCCTCAGCAACCGCAGGTAACTCACGTTCGAGCTTGAGGTTAGGACCTCCTTCAGATGCCCGTACCCATCAGGCTAGTGCAGATAGTGTCAGTCGATCTCGAGACTTCAACGTTATGACATTGTTTCATGCACGGTCGGCGAGAAATCCACTGCAGTGTACGTGTTGAACCCAATGTTTCAAATCTCGTATTTACGTATAGATTTTGATGATAACAAATAAATTCAAAACTCAAACTCAAGTTGTCTACGCATGAAGAGAGCTAAGCACATCAAAAAATCAAGCATGAGAAAAAAAAGATCAAATCTACCAATGAAACTCATAGAGTAATTTTGTACATCTCTTAAAATTTGAAATTGGATTAAGGCACAAAATTAATATTTTCTTATAAAGTATCAAATTGCGTTTTTTACATTTGCATAACTTTATTAAAATATTTAATTTCGAACTTTTTTTGTTTCACATATGCATAAAGATTTGAATTTGTAAGATAATTGATTGTCATCTTTAACACGTGCATGTGTTGTTTGAATATCTTGAAAGGTGGTTGTGTATTTTTTTTGACAAATGTAAAAGATAGATGATTTTGTTTGAAAATTTTGAAGGATGGTTGTGTGTTTTTTTGACATATGCAAAAGAAGATGATTTGGTTTTAAAAATAAATCATACTCATTTTGTTATGTATAAAAAATAAAAGATGTGATTTGATTTCTTTGAAAAATGAATGGAGTTGTCTTTGACAAATATAAAAAAGAGATGTTTTTATTTGAATCTTTTGAAAAGTGAATAGTGCTCTTATTTGACATTTGAACATTTTCAAATTTGAATATGAAAACTCATTTGCCTATAAATAGCTCACTTAAGTTTTGTAAAAATTACAACAAGAGCTTACACATTAATTACTAAGTTTTGCATCATTGTTTCAAAACCCTCATTCTCTCTTCTCTAAATTTTGTATCTTAATTCTTATTCATTTTGAGAGAGATATAAGTTGCGCTGTATTGTTATTATTTCACTCATTAAGGAGTGTACTCTGATAATCTACCCACTATCAGCTCTTGTATTTGTAAGAGGGTGCGTATAACCCTTGTGTGTATAGAAGGTGTTCTACACAGGAAATAATTGAATCACCAAGTGTGAGGTGATTGCAAGTGTAGTGGGTGTTCTACATGGATTCTTTGTAACGGTATTGCTCAAAGATGTAATAGGTTTCTATCTCCACCTGAAAAAGA
The DNA here is from genome assembly GCA_036559045.1 of Platycarya longipes. Taxonomy (NCBI): domain Eukaryota; kingdom Viridiplantae; phylum Streptophyta; class Magnoliopsida; order Fagales; family Juglandaceae; genus Platycarya; species Platycarya longipes. The sequence goes on from CM071791.1 coordinate 32,508,396, forward strand.
TTGAATAGTGAATTTGGGATTCTCAAGGAGTAGCTTGAAGCGAGGACGTAGGTAGTGGGGTTGAACCTTGTTAAAATACTGAGTTTGCTTCTTCTTGCCCTTACTCTTTATATTTCTTGCTTGTTCGTATGTTATTTATATTTTATATTGTATATTTGTTTTATAAGTGTTAATTTTTTTAATATAACACAATTCACCCGCTCTTGTGTTAGTCATTTAGGCAACAATTGGTATCAGAGCAAGAGCTCTATTATAAGATTAATTATCTGTTGAGTTAAGATCATATGGCTAACATTACAGCTACATTCGCTAAAGGTCAATCTAGTAGTCGGCCTCTACTATTTTGTGGAGACAATTATACTTTCTGAAAAGGTAAAATGAGAATATTTTTTCAGTCTTAAGATCGAGAAATCTGGAAATGTATTGTAAATGGACCTTATATTCCAACAAAAATTGTTAATGGAGTAAAGGTCAATAAGGAAGAAGAAGAGTTTGATCATAAAAATGATAGACTTTATACAGTGAATGTAATGGCTATGAATTTACTATGTAACGCTCTCAATGGCAATGAATTTTACAGAATAATGACTTGCAGGACAGTAAAGAAAATTTGGGATAACTTGGAAATAAATTATAAACGAACTTCGCAAGTCAAAGAATCAAAAATTTATATTCTTATGCATGAATATGAAATGTTTAAAATGATTCATGATGAATATATCTCCTCTATGTATACTCGTTTTACTAACATTATAAATAGCTTGACAGCTCTTGAAAATATTTATTCTAGCTTGGAGATAATAAGAAAATTTCTCAACTTTTTGTCAAAACGTTGGGAATCAAAAGTAACGGCGATTCTTAAAGCTAAAGATCTCAAAAAACTCGAAGTAAACGAACTCATCGGGTCACTTATTACCCACGAGTACACATTAAAAAGAGGATAAGAAGAAGAAGGAAAGCAAAAGAAAAGTTTGACACTTAAAATTGTTCCCCATGAAAGTGAAAGCGATAAAAAAAATGAAGAAATTACAATGATCACAAAAAGATTTCAGATATTCTTAAAGAAAAAAAAAACTCCTCCAAGAAAATCTTTCAAAAAGTTTTTCAACAAAAATACTAGTAAAAATGATTCATTAATTTATTATAAATATAAAAAGCCTGAACATATTAAAGCAGATTGTCCCCTGCTAAAGAAAGATCGATACAAAGGCAAGAAAGCAATGAAAGCTACATGGGATGATGATTCAAGTAGCTCAGACAGCGACGCAAACAATGAAGAATCTGTAAATCTTTATCTCATGGCTAAAGATGATCTTGAGGTAACAAATTCTGAAAATATTGAAAATCCTTCTTATGAAGAGTTGCAAAATGTTTTGGAAGAGGTATATGAGGAACTTGAAAAATTGGGTATCAAGCATACCACTTTGAAAAAAAAAATTCTTCTTTAACAAATGAAATTGATATTTTAAGAAAATAAAATATAGTTTCAAAAAATGAAAATGATGAGTTAAAAAAGAAAGTGACTTATTTAAAAAAGATTATTGAAAACTTTACAAATGAAAAAAGAAATTTTGAAAAATTTCTTTGTAGTCAAAGATGTATTTTTGATAAGGTAGATTTGAGATACATGCCAAAAGAAAAACTCAAACTCTATAAAAAAAATTTTGATAAACCGACTAAATTAAAATGAGATTTTCAAAATTCTTTTCATAAGAATAACTTTTTTAAAGAAAAATATTATCACTCAAAATTTTCAAATTGTTATTTGTAATTTTTGCAATAAAAATGGTTATAATTATTATGCTTATCCTATTAGAAGAAGACATACAATGACTATTAGGACCATATGGGTACAAAAGAATCTTATTTGTTGTATTACTAATAAATAAAGGACCCAAAGAACTTGGGTACCAAGAAAAATTATTTTAATTACTTTTACAATATGCAGGAAGTCCTCCATAAGTAAAAGTAAATGGCTTTTAGACAGCGGATGCTCAAGACAAATGACAGGAGACAAAACTAAATTCATTGACCTCACTTCTAAAAAAGAAGGACACGTGATATTTGGAGACAATTCAAAAGAGAATATCATGGGAATAGGTAAAGTTGGTAATAAGTCTTCTCTCATAATTAAAGATGTTCTACTTGTTGATGGTCTAAAACATAATCTTCTAAATATAAGTCAATTATGTGACAAAAGATTTACAGTTACTTTCAAAAAGGATAAGTGTATTATTTTGAATAATCATGATTGCAATGTTTGTTTTATTGCTTTTAGAAACAATAATGTATATACAATCGAATTTGACGACATTGCCTTACAAAATGCTTCGTTTATTAGCTCAACATGAAAATAGTTGATTATGACATAGAAGGTTAGGTTATGCAAACATGGAACTTATTTCCAAACTTTCAAAAAATGATCTTGTAAGAGGTTTGCCAAAAGCAAATTTTTTAAAGACAAAATATGTGATGCATGCCAGTTTAGTAAATAAACAAAAACAAATTTCAAAATCGAGAAATATATTTCCACTACTAGACTTTTGCAACTAATACACATGGACCTTTTGGACCAAATAAGGTTGCAAGTCTGGGAGGAAAATATTATGCATTTGTTATTGTTGATGATTTCTCTAGATATATTTGGGTCATCTTTCTCGCTCATAAAGATGAGGTACATAATGCATTTACCAAGCTATGCAAAAGAATTCAAAATGAAAAGGGTTATATTATTTCAAACATCCGAAGTGATAAGGGAAAGATTTTGTTAATAAAGATATTGAACATTTTTGTGATGAAAATATTTTCTGCATAATGGAGTAGTAGAGAGGAAGAATAGATATCTTCAAAAAATGGCAAGAACAATACTTAATGAAAATAGTTTACCTAGTTATTTTTAGGCCGAAGCGGTAAGTACTACATTTTATATTATAAATAGTATTATGTTAAGGTCTAAATTAGATAAAATCTCTTATAAGCTTTGGAATGAGAAAAAGTCTAATATTGGTTACTTTCATATATTTGGATGTAAATGTTTTATACTCAATGATAGAGATAATTTAAGAAAGTTTAATACAAAATCTGATAAATATATCTTTCTTAGGTATTCAACAAATAGTAAAACTTATAGAGTATTTAATAAAAAGACTTTGACTATACAAGAATTTATGCATGTAGTATTTGATGAATCTAACCCTCTACTCTCCAAGAAATCTATTGATGAAGAATCAGAAGGTACAAACAACACAAATAGTCTCAATCTCAACAAAGAGAATACAATGAAAGAAGTCCAACATGGAGACATCAGGAAAGATCATCAACACTTAGTACAAGATGCAACCAAACAGTGAAAACATGTGAAAGATCATCCAGGGGAACAAATTCTAGGAGAACCTTCACGGGTGTAAGTACTCGATCATCTCTTAAAAATATTTATAATCTCACTGCTTTTCTATCTCAAATTGAATCCAAAAATATTGATGAAGCACTTATTGATGAATTATTGATTCTAACTATGCAAGAAGAGCTAAATCAATTTGAAAGAAATAATGTATGGACACTTATTCCTAGACCCAAAAATCATGCTATTATTGGAACTAAATGGGTTTTTAGAAATAAGAAATATGAGTCTGGAATCGTCACTAGAAACAAGGCTCGACTTGTAGCCCAAGGTTTCAATTAAGAGGAAGGAATCGATTATGATGAAACGTATGCACCTGTCGCAAGATTAGAAGCTATTCGAATGTTACTTGCATATGTATGTTATAAAAATTTCTAACTTTTTCAAATGGATGTTAAAAGTGATTTCTTAAATGGTTTTATAAATGAAGAGGTATATGTTGAGCAACCTTCAGGTTTTGAAAATCATGTCTCTCCTAATCATGTTTTTAAGCTCACAAAAGCATTATATGGATTCAAACAAGCTCCTAGAGCTTAGTATGAAAGGCTTAGTGGTTTTTTGATTAAAAAAAAATTTTCAAGAGGAAAGATCGATACAACTTTTTTCATCAAATATGAAAATGATGATATTCTTCTAGTTCAAATTTATGTGAATGATATAATAGTTGGTACTACTAATGAAAATATATGCCAAGATTTTGTTAAGAGTATGCAGGAAGAATTTGAAATGAGCATGATAGGAGAATTTAATTTCTTTCTCGGATTACAAATTCAAGTAAGAAAAAAGTAGAACATTTATTAATCAGTGAAAATATATCAAACAGTTACTCAAAAAGTTTGAGATAGAAGGTGCGAAAGTAATTGGAATATCAATGAGTCTAACCACCAAACTTGATAAAGATGAAAGCGGTAAGCCAATTGACTTCAAGGTATATTGAGATATGATTGGTAGTTTATTATATTTGATAACTAGTAGACTTGATATTATGTTCAGTGTATGTTTATGTGCACATTTTCAATCATATCCAAAGCAATCTCATTTGATTGCAGTCAAGCGTATTTTTAGATATCTTGTTGGTACCATTGACCTAGGGTTATGGTATCCTAAGCACACTTCTTTCAATCTTATTAGTTATTCAGATGCAGATTATGCTGGTTTCAAAGTTGATCAAAAAATCACTAATGGAACATGTCATTTCTTAGGTCATGCACTTGTTTTATGGTTTAGTAAAAAGAAAAATTATGTTGCATTATCTACTGCTGAGGCAGAGTATGTTGCTGCAGGTAGTTGTTGTGCTCAAATTCTTTACATGAAGCAACAACTTGAGGATTTTAATCTAATGTACAATCATATTCCTATTAAATGTGATAATACTAGTACTATAAATCTTTCAAAAAACCCAATACAATATTCTAGAATTAAGCATATTGAAATTAGATATCATTTTCTTAGAGATCATGTATAGAAATTTGATATTGTACTAGAATTCACAAGCACACACGATCAATTGGCGGACATTTTCACAAAACCCCTACCAGCAGATAGATTATGCATGATTAGAAGAGAAATAGGAATAATGCATATCATAAATATCTATTGAATATTTTTATTCCATTATCTCAAATAACTTACAAAAATTTGAGACTTCTAACCTCATCTTTCAACTGCATTTGCTCTTCATAGATCGACATGTTATTCTCATCTAAAGGATTAAGCAGTCAAAATGAAGAGGCAAACAAAAATTTTAAATCATTATTATGTTACTTTAACTCTGCTATTTTTTTGTTTGACTCATAAACAAATCGTTGAAGTATAGAGATAGTCTCGCTAAGTTTCTCGATTTTGTGAGTTTTGGACTGCAACCGAGCGAAAAAAACAACAATGGATGATGAGTATCAAGTCCCGAACCCACAATCTCATAAATGGCGTCATGATCTAATTTATTAGCTAAATTAGCTCTTGTTGCTTCATGGCACCTACGGTAGAAGCAGAAATAGATTGATCACGAGAAGTACTGAAGGGAAATTGACGAGCTATTAAAATTTGTAGAATGAGAATGCAGGCAAATTGCAAAGATGAGAAGAAGATTTGATGCAAATTAGATAAAGTTAAATATTGCTTTTATAGAGACGAAAATAAGAACAAGACACACTATCATCTCTTCAAATCTTACTTAGTCAAACTTACAAGATATGCTGAATGAGATGAGAGAGATGACTGATTGAGACGGTTCTTGGGTCAAATCCAGAAATTACCAAAAGAAATTTTCTCTGTCATTCTGTTGTTTTGGATAAACAGATATTTGATCAATGAGGAATGAGAGATTTTTCTTGTGAGTATTTGATGGGTGATAATGGTCATTTAAACAAAAATCGAAAGCTTTCAAATCTCTACAAAATCTCGTTTGTCAATAACGTCAAGTGGATTTGAATCTCCTTCCGCACCGAATTGCTATAGCTAGGCCTGCAGCTTTTGCAGCTTTTGTCGAACACGGATGACTCCATTTATTCAACTTCAAATCTCTTCAACATCTAATTCGTCAACAACATCAAGCAGATTTAAATCTCCTTACGCACCGAGACGATAAAGTTAGGCCTCAGCTTTTGCAGTTTTTGTCGAAATCGGATGGCTCCAATTATTTAACTCTCTATAGTTTCTACTAACGCACCATTTTATTTGATTATTACGGGAAGAAATCTTACTGAAACCAATTGTGGTTCCCTTTTAATGATGCCAAAAAGGGGAGAAGTCTTATACAAGTATTATACTACCCTATTATATATGCTAGAATCATGTCTATATTTTATTTGAAAAACTAACGCATATTTTTAGGGGGAGCTTAAGTATTACTGCAGGTCGCAGATTTCTACTAAGTATTTGTCATCATCAAAAAATGAGAGATTGTTGAACCCAAGGTTTCAAATCTCATATCTACATATAGATTTTGATGATAACAAATAAATTCAAAACTCAAACTCAAGTTGTCTACGTGTGAAGAGAGCTAAGCACATCAAGAAATCAAGCATGAGCAAAAAAAAGATCAAATCTATAAATGAAGCTCATAGAGTAATTTTGTACATCTCTTAAAATTTGAAATTGGATTAAGGCTCAAAATTAATATTTTCTCATAAAGCATCAAATTGCATTTTTTACATTTGCATAACTTTATTAAAATATTTAATTTCGACATTTTTTTTTCCACATATGCATAAAGATTTGAATTTGTAAAATGATTGGTTGTCATTTTTAACATGTGCATGTGTTGTTTGAAAATCTTGAAGGGTGGTTGTGTATTTTTTTTTACAAATGCAAAATATAGATGATTTTGTTTGAAAATCTTGAAGGGTGGTTATGTGTTTTTTTGACATATGCAAAAGAAGATGATTTAGTTTGAAAAATAAATCATGCTCATTTTGTCATATATGAAAATTAAAAGATTAGGTTTGATTTCATTGAAAAATGAATGGAGTTGTTTTTGACAAATATAAAAAAGAGATGTTTTTATTTGAATCTTTTGAAAAGTGAATAATGCTCTTATTTGACATGTGAACATTTTCAAATTTGAATATGAAGACTCATTTGCCTATAAATAGCTCACTTGAGTTTTGCAAAAATTACAACAAGAGCTTACACATTAATTGCTAAGTTTTGCATCATTCTTTCAAAGCCCTTATTCTCTCGTCTCTAAGTTTTATGCCTTAATTCTTGTTCATTTTGAAAGAGATATAAGTTGCACTGTATTGTTCTTATTTCACTCATTGAAGAGTGTACTCTGATAATCTACCCGCTATCAGCTCTTGTATTTGTAAGAGGGTGTGTATAACCCTTGTGTGTGTAGAAGGTGTTCTACACAGGAAATAGTTGAATCACCAAGTATGAGGTGATTGCAAGTGTAAAGAGTGTTCTATATGGATTCTTTGTAGCGGTGTTGCTCAAATGTGTAATAAGTTTCTATCTTCACCTGAAGGAGATTGAATAGTGAACTGAACCTCGTTAAAATACTGAATTTGCTTCTTATTGCCCTTACTTTTTATATTTCTTGCCTCTTCGTATGTTATTTATATTTTATATTATGTATTTGTTTTATAAGTGTTAATTTTTTTAATGTAATTCAATTCACCCCCCTTCTTGTGTTAGTCATCTAGGCAACAGTTGAATGAGGTTGAGCGATATTTATTGGCAGAGGTCGACGAGCCTAGTGATGAGTTTCAAATCTTGATATGGTGGAGGGCTAATTACTCCAAGTACCAATCCTCTCCCATATTGCTCGAGATGTATTAGCCGTTCCTATCACTACAGTTGCATCTGAATTGGCGTTTAGCACCGGAGGTCGAGTGTTGGATGCTTATCGGAGTTCATTGGCACCGTCAACGGTGGAGGCCCTCATTTGTACGTAGAATTGGATTAGTGATATTCCTTCTGGACTAGAGAGCATTGGCATCGATGCTGTTAGTTATAGGCTTGAGTCAGGTAAAATTAAATTAATTTGTTTACTTGTTTTTTTTATGATTAAAGTAACAAAGTGTATATAATTATTTCAATGACTACTTTTTATGATTTCATAAATCTATCTAACTTATACTGTTTATAATTTCACAGATCTACATATCAATTCCGACATAATTGGCGATGACTCATGAACCACATTACGATGGAGCGGTTGCGTATATTTTTTCTCTACTTTACAAATGGTTTATTTTATAGTTTGTACTATTATTTCTATTATTCAATTTGTCCTATTTTTTATATTAGCCTTAGCAGTTAGCATTAACAATTAGTATTGTAAATTATAATAATATAATTTGTATTATTTGTTTATCAAATATCAACTATTCAACGGTAGATTATTTAAGACTAATTTACTAATTTATTATTTATATGTGAAACGGATAAAATACATCAAAAAATTGGCTCTTTTGAGCCAATTAGAATTAGAATAGCCAAATTGGGCTCATTTTATTTCGAAATGGGCCAAAATTTGCCAATTTCAGTCGGAAGTCGGAACGAAAATCGGAGTTCCGACTTTCGTTCGGAATTCCGATCAGTGTTTGGAATTTCGAACTCCAATCGGAGTCGAAGCCGAAAGTGATTTTCGACTCCGACTTAAGTCGGAGTCGGAGTCAGAGTCGAAACCCACTCCTAGTTTGAGCCTTTGAGGGGGTAGGTAAAAAGAGAGAGTGGGGAGCAATGTACCTATTTATCAAATTCTGAGAAGAGAGAGAATTAGGCGAGGGGAAGAAGATTCTATAATGTGAGAGAAAAGAGTATGTAGACTCTAGAGAGGAATAAATAGGCTCTCTACTGTAGAAGTTTGGCATTTAGAAGGGCTGGGCTGGGTTGGGCCTTTGGTACGAAATTGCTACCGATTAGCTGCATAGTACTGCATATGCATTCCAAATTAGTTAACAAATAAATGGTAACACATGCATTCCAATTAGCTACATCGGTTTTTGAGCTAGCAAATAATATATTTGTTAACATATAATTAATTAACAAATTTGTTGTATATATTCAAATGTGAAAAAGAAAGAATTCTAGAAATAAATTCATAATAAATAAAAATATTAAAAAACACTTCAAGGGGCATACATGCCTTGGCACGTAGCCCCGACACTAATATATATACATATATATATATATATATATACTTACTCGTAAGGGGCCACGTGTTATGCACATTTGTCCAATTGTGAATAAATTTAAATTCTATTTTTGATATTTTAATATAATTTTATGTGCAATTCATATAGTAAGTAAAATTTTTTTAAATAAACTATATGCTAAAATTCACATCCATATTCCACCCATAACATTAATAAAATCCTAAAACTATATAATTATCTAACAATGCGCTTTTCTCTCATTTTGAAGCCCAAAAGAAAAAAAAAAAGGGGGCCCGATTCATCCATGCTCAGAATTAAGCATGTAGCCCAGCTCGGCCCCTCTTCACAGACTTAAACGACATCGTTTTGAACACAAAAAGGCCCAGCCTGCCCATCCAAAACCCAATCCGCACCATTTGCATCACAAAATACCTTAATCGTCTCAAAGCATTGGCATTGGATTCATCAAATGATTTATCAAACATAAATTTGATAATTTTTACTAAAAAATCTCTACATTAGATCCATCAAACCTCTTAATGTGTAATTTTGAGTTTCAATAAATTTTCACAATCCTTTATATTTAAAAGATTACTATTTATACTCTAAACACATATTTTAATATATTTTATTTTTCTCATTTTCTCTTTCTTATTTTCTTATTTGGTTGAAAAATAATTATTTAAGTAATTATTTGGTTGAAAATTTTGGTTGAAAAAAATTAATTTTTTAACAAGGAATTAAAATATTTTTTCAAAATTTGGTTGAAAATTATTTAAATATATTATTAATATAAATATGGTTAGTGTGATTACAAAATATAAAAAAATATTTAAATATATTTTTATTAAAAAATTATTATTATATTATTATTTTGATAGATTTGATTATAAATCCAATATAGAATTATAGACTTAAATGTTTGATAGATCCATCAAAATTATATTTTCCTTCAAATTTTGAAAGATCATTTAGTGAATCTAATATCAATACTCTCAGCACTATAAATTCATCTTTATGAGTTCATTTTCGCCTCCTTGTACCTCCAGTTTTCATATTGTTCTTCTCTTGCCTTTCTTCCTCTTCGTCTACGGCTTCTCTTCCGTGTTTATTTAATTTCCTCGCACCATGTCTTTTGCCTTTGCGTCTGCAACTTCTCTTCTCTGTGTTCTATTTTTTAGATATGTAATTTTTTGTCTTCTTTCGTAATGACCTCGTATTTTTTGTTTGTTCTATAGATCCAAACAGAACTTTATATGCTTGAAGAGATCATGTTCATAAATGTGTTCTTAGATTTTTTTCTTCTCGATTGATATTTAATTTTTCTTTTTCTTTTACTAACTGTATTTTGTTTTCCTATCATGTGTTTTTTTCTTTCCGTGAAGAGTAGTGAATAAATATTCTTCACCTGTCATAGATCTAACCAATTATAATTTATTTTTTTAATTATTTTCCTTCTTCTTCATTAATTTTTTTTTTCTGCAGAGACCTTAAGCAATCTTCATAGATCTGAACAGGCATTCTAATATCCGAACAATATTCTCTTTTCTTTTCTTTTCTAAATTCTTTCTTCATTTCTTCATTTCTTCCTCATTTTTGTTGAAGTTCTTCCCGTTGAGATTCATTTTTTTGTCTTTTTGTGGTGTCTGATTTTATCCGATTTCATGCACGTATAAGGATCTCATATTTTAATTCTGTTTGTTTAATCCATTGAGCATCTTTTTTTTTATTATTAAATGTGCAAAGATTAAAAAGTAAGGGTAAACTGGAAAATTTTAATGGGTAAAATTGTCGACCAAAACATGTTCGGCATTTAGAACAATATAGAGGATAAATTAAATAGACTGTTGTATAATAAGTGGATGACCACCAACTTTCACACATGGTTTATTATAAATTCAACCATTCAAAAATGTGAATTGGTTATTGTGCATGTGAGAGTTTGTTGTGCTTGTCACTTGGTTGTAATGCATGTGAGAGTTTGTTATACTTTTCACTTGGTTATTGAGCATGTGAATTGATTAACACAATAAATCACCATGTAAGTTGCCTATAAAAGAAGTCTTAAGGATCATTTGTAAGATATAAAAAAAGAAGTGAAGTGAATGATATTAAGCTCTTGAAGAACAAAGTTTTTTGCAATTTTTTCAATCATTTGTTATTCTTTTTAGTTTCATAACACGTTATCAGCACGAAATTCTACCGATACTGAATCTAGTGGTTTTCTACTTCAAATAAGTTTTTCGATATATTATTTGCAGTCCTCGAGATAAATATAAAATGTAATATTACTGAATATTACTTGATAAAATTCTGTTTTTATTCTCATGATTATGTAAATATATTTCTTAGATACATATATTTATTTTTGTGATTCATATATGTAGAAAATATCAAATATTATAAAATTGAAATTATTACTATTGACATTTCTAGAAAAAAGTTATTTATCCAGTATCTTTGATGAGATCCATTTGGATATGATGAACTTGAGAGATACAATCAAAGAAAAAAATTACGTATCCCTGCAAGGCCGTATTGTGTATCTCACGATGAAAAATCGTCTTATTGTGTGAAATAATTAAAGGGAGAAATATAAACACCAGAAGATGTAATCTTTCTAAAAGATTATTCTGACTTATTGCACCTGAAGTTGCAAGATTTTAAAAGTGGTAGTGAATATAACTCTGCACTCTTTAAAATCTCTCAATATTAAAATTATACAGTGAGAAGGTCATTGATAATGATATTTTTAAAAGAATACATATATTATTTTTCATACCTCGAATGTGCTCCTGCAGCAATAATATCAAGAGCAAAAGTTCAATAAATATTCTGAATTTTTATTTTGTCTTCTAGTGATTTAGCTAAATAATTAGTTTTTGTTAATAAATCTACAGTTACGTCCTCTTAATTTTACATCATTTTCTGAAGTGAATTATACTAAATTTACACCATTTCCAAAAGTGAAAGGTGCATCATTTCAAAGTAATCAAAGACATAGATATGATAGAAAAATTATAGAAGTATGAGTTTCTGAAGTAACAACACTAAAGAAGATAATAATATAAATATATTGTATCACCAGAAGTGATCCAACTCAGAGAAGGGTAAAGGCCCTTAGAATAATTTTTCATAGAAAGATGAAGATGTTTGTCACGTACATGTTGTACAACCAAGCACTTGATTCACTTATACTAAACTTTTATATAAATTATAATAAAACTTTTTAATATTTCATCATGTTTTGAAATAATAAAAAGTCGGTGCCTAAAGCACGACAAGAAATTACTTGAAATAATAAATTCCTATCTAAATTTAATCTTCTTACAAATAAATGTGAACCAGAAGTTCAGAGGGTTATCTATTTGTAAAGTGTTACAAATCAATTATTGGACGTATTTACTGACACTAAAGGTGTTGTAAAATCATATATTACTGTTGTTAATGCTTAAGCAAGAATTGAAATCTTTAAATAATAAGTTGTTTAAACAGCAATAGATGAGTCTAAGACACACCTGAAGTGTTGAAGACCTAGTGGTGCAAAAGAGAAAAGTAAAAAGAAAATAAATCGGTACTCTTGAAGAGACCGTACCAAAAAAAAAAAAAAAGATCTATCTAAACTTTCTGTATAAAATACAAACCTCCTAAAGAGAAACATCCTGAAGAGTACAAACCTCCTGAAGAGGAAACTCCTGAAGAGTACCTCCTGAAGAGGTGTTTCATGAAATGGTTTCCCCTACAGATGATCATGTATCTGAAAATAATGAGATTTCAATACATTTCATGAGTATTGGAAAAATTATGGATAGAAATAAAACTGTTGTCGACAACATATTTTCATATATGATGACCCTTGACAATACTAAAAGTAATGAAGAAAGTAAGCCAAAAATCGTCAAAAAATGTCGACATAGAAATGATTGCCCAAAATGGAAAACAACTATTGAAACTGAATTAAACTTGCTAGTGAAGCGAGATATATTTGGACCTGTTCTCCAAACACCAAAGGGTGTAATACCTGTCGGATATAAGTGAGTATTTATACAAAAGCGTAATGAAAAAAAAATGAAATTGTGTGGTACAAAACACGATTTGTCGCACAAGATTTCTTGCAAAAACCCGATATTAGTTATGAGGAAAATATATATCCTCGTTATGAATGCAATCACATTCATTTTTTTTTAATCAGCTTGGTTATTACAAAAGGATTAGATATGCGGTTGATAGATGTGGTCACTGCATAATTATATGGATTTTTAGATCCTGACATATATATGAAAGTTCTTGAAGGATATACAATACTTAAGGCATTTAATCCAAGTACATTTATGAGTACGTACTTTATCAAATTTCAAATATATTTATATGGGTTAAAGCAATCCGAATGTAAGTGGTATAATTGACTAAGCGAGTATCTATTGATAGAAAGATTTGAGAATAATCCTATATGCCCATGTATTTTTATAAAAATCCAGATTTTCTATTATTGTAGTTTACGTTGATGATTTACCTTATTAGAACTCCTGAAGAGATCACAAGGACTGTTATATATTCAAAAAATACATTTGAAAATGAAAGATCTTATTATTCAAATGCTAGATGACTTACAAAAATTTGAGACTTATAGCCTCATCTCTCAAATGCATTTGCTTTTCATAAATCAACATGTCATCCTTATATAAAGGATTAGGCAGTCGAAATGAAGAGGCAAACAAGGATTTTAAATCCTTATTCTGTTGTTTTAAATTTACAACTTTATTATTAGACTCTTGAAGAAGTCATTGTAGTATATTGACCTTCTCGTAAGCTCCTCAATTTCACGATTTTTGGATTGTAATCGACCAGAAAACCCAATAATAGAATAAGTGTATCGAATTCTGAGAGTCACCAACTCATAAACGGCTTCACGATTTGACTTATTAGGCAAATCATTCGCTTGCTACAACATGGCACCCACGGAAGATGTAGGAACAACTTGTAACTGAGGTGAAGGATACCTCATATATTGATCATGAGGAATATTGAAAGGAAACTGGTGAGCTATTGAAAATTAGTAGAATGAAAATGCAGATAAATTACAGAGATAAGAAAAAGATTTGATGCGAATTAGATAAACTGAAAAACTGCTCTTATAGAGATAGAAATAAGAATAAGACAAATCATCTCTTCAAATCTCACTTAGTCAAGATTACAAGATATGTTGGATGCATATTTTCAAAAGCCAGTGAGATTAATTTCAGTTATCCATGTATTTTTCGTAAACACTGAACCTCTGCTGTCAGCTGTTGTTGTTGACTTTATAATTGATCTCTCTCTCATTCCAGCTCTTTTATTCGTAGTTTCAGATCACAAGAATACCAGTTTGCAAATTTCTTCAACTCCTTGTTTTTTTGTCTTAACTTTTTATTCTTCCTATCTTTAGTTGCAAGTTTTTTATGCAATTCAGATATTTGATTATTAAGATGATCAACATCACTCGCTTTCGCTAATAGCTTCCGAGACATAGTTGTAATAAAGGCAGCATATTGAGCACTGAGAGTTCTTGATGCTGCAACAATTTCATAATCAGTTTTTCTAGAAAGATGTATCTCTGCTCTTATCATAATATTGACAGCCTTAGGAGTAAAGATGAGTGGTTGAGGTATAAAAGATTCTGGTTTAAATCTGAAACATTAACAAAAGAATTTCTCTCAGCCATAGTATCGCTCTGAATGAACAAACAATTGGATCAATGAATATGAGATATTGCGTGAGTATCCGATGGGTAAAAATGATCATCTTTAAACCGCAATCCAGAATTTTCAAATCTCTGCAAAATCTCATTTGTCAACAATATCAAGCAGATTTGAATTTCCGTCGAACCGATAGAATTAGACATCAAGTTTTTGCGGTTTTTGTCAAACATAAGTGGTTTCCAGTACTCTTTTGGTTGTGCATGAACATGTTCTCTCTAATAACGTCGAAAGGGGGAGAAATTTTAGATGAGAATATTAACATGTTATCTATAATGCATTATTTAGATGGAAATCATATTTGAGTTCTTAATCATGTTATATATGATGAAATCATGTTTGTTTATTACTTGAAAAACTGACGCATATTCTCAGAGGGAAGTTTAAGTATTAGTGCAGATCTCAAATTTCTACTAAGTCTATCAAGCAAATACTATTTGCCATATCTTCAAATCACTCAAAGATAATTGCAATTCATGAAGCAAGTCGAGAATGTATTTGGCTGAGATCAGTGATTCAACATATTCAAGAAAAGTGCTAATCCAACATATTTATTCAAGAAAGCATTACCAATTGCGACATTCAAGAAAATTATGCATAACATTGGAATGCAAAAACTTGAAGATCTTTCGTTATGCAGTTGTGAACTCTTGAAGAGTCACACATCACTCATGTGCAGCACTGTCAAGTGCCTTATATGTGGAGATTCCTCTACCTTATCTGACGCGTTTTAAACATGTGAGACCCTAAAGTGCCAAAGCGGATAATATCGGATGAAGATATGGAGCTGTCAGTATCTACGTTATACACTTTTCAGAAGGAGTAAATGTCCTGAAAACTTGTATTGATTGTACTCTTTTTCCTTCACTGAGGTTTTGTCTCACTGGATTTTCCTTTGCAAGGTTTTAATAAGTTAATCTTAAAGCACTTGGCGGTATATAAGAATAATGTACTCTTTTTCCTTCGTCATTGATTTTTCTTCCCACTGAATTTTTCCTTGGCAAGATTTTAACGGGACAGATTTTTTATAGATGGTCATCCAAGGGAGAGTGTTGTATAATAGGTGGATGACCACCAATTTCCATACATGGTTTGTTGTAAATCTAACCATTCAAAAATGTGAATTGGTTGTTGTGCATGTGAGAATTTGTTGTGCTTGTCACTTGGTTATTGTACATGTGAGAGTCTGTTGTGCTTGTCACTTGGTTGTTGAGCATGTGAATTGATTAGCACAACAAACCACCATGTAAGTTGCCTATAAAAAAGGTTTTGAGGATCATTTGTAAGATATAAGAAAAGAAGTGAAGTGAATGATATTAAGCTCTTGAAGAACAAAGTCTTTTGCAATCTTTCAATCATTTGCTATTCTTTTTTAGTTTCATAACACAGACCAAATTATTATTATTGCTTTTTAGATTCACACTTTTATATATAAAAGATATGTACTGACCCAAGTGAATTTCCATCCCTTTCATAAGTAGAAGCTGAAATGTGAGGGAGTTGTGGCTGAATGCATGTGGGCTCCTTTTTGTTGTAGTCGAAGTGGACCTCATGTGTGTTGCATGATGAAGGCCCATTTTTGTGAAGTGAGGTTCGGCTCTCCAGCCCTGTTGTGCGCTAAGTGAAATTGTGATGGAAATGATATGGGGCCTCTGTGTCCCCCCGGCTGACGTGGTAGTTTATTTTATTTAAAAAACATAAAAACAAAAAGTGGGAAAAACAAAACCTGAAGCTGCTGAAATCAAAATCAAAAAGTGGGAACGTTCAAATCGAAGAGCAAACACAGAGGGCTGTTCGTTTTTTCAACGTCGGCCATTCCATGGCAGGCGTTAATCCGGCGTGGCCGTGGTGCCGCTCGCCTGGGCATCGCTATTTTAGCCCACCTGGAGAAAACCCATCGCGCGGGACCTACCCAGTTCATCTAGTTTCCGTCTCAAGCACCCATTTCTTGGTTTGTTGTGCTTCCTTTATAGTTTTCGACTTTTTGTTTTTTCTTAATTGTATCTCTTAATTTGCCAGTCATTAATAATAATCTAGGGTTTGTAACCTTGGGGAATTATTTTGCTATTATTGACATTTAGGCTCTAGTTTTTTTGAGTAAAATTGATTCTTTGTGATGTTCTAATGAGTCACTTATTGCCCCAAAATTTGCTATCTTATGTTAAAATGTCGAATGTTGAGTGTGAACAACTATAGATTGGTGTTTATATTGAGTTCCTTAGTCAATGTCGTGGCAATGTGATATAAATAAGGAGAAATGTGTCTCTCAATTCTTGCGTGTTCACATTGAAAAACTTGATAATGGACATTGTTTTGAAAGTTGTGAAAATTTCTGGATATCTTTGTGGGAGGTTTCAAGTTAATATGTATAATTTGGCTGCGCCAATATTTTGTTTAATGTGGATACTGAAAGCAGAAGCAAAAAGGAGAAAGCTTTCTGATTATGAGAAATTAGATTAGATTTTTGCATTTTGTTTTCTTCTGCAGTACCTCTGAATAATTTTGTACTATTTTAATCCACGTTATGTGGAGCAGTTTTATTACATTATGACTCTGTAATCCATGTTCTCAAGGATCTACAGTTCTATCAAATCTCCTTAGCAATTTTCTCCCACATTTGATTTTCAATCAGAATAAATAGAGCAACAATTCCAAAGAGAAATCCCAAAGAGATTAGAGCATTAATGGGGTGATCTTTTAGATTTTCCTTTTAGAGTAGAGCTTTTTCTTCCCCTGCATCTTTGTTTCCCTGGTAATCATAATCCAAACAAGCGAATCTAGCATTCCAACTCATCATCGTATAATACCTTTTCATTTATGTGCCATTGAATTTAGCTTGGTTTTTTCAAATTTGGTTTAAAACTATAAAACCTGTGTAGTTGGATGCTCATGAATTAAGACTAGATTGTGAAGATTGATTAAATAACATATAATGTTATGTGTATATATATGGCCGTATTCCTGCATATTTCTGCGTAAAATCTATACCTTTTCATATAAATATATAAATGTTTTTTTCAAATTTGATTTGCTATTAAAATTGATGCCCATGGAATCTGAAGTCAAAGCCTTCATATTCCTGCATGCAATGTCTTCTACTTTAATTTTCCATTTATGAAACCAAAGAACCGTTATGAGTCATTGGCTTTTTAGCATGCAATTTAATTAATAAAATGGAAAAATATCATGATCAGCCAGTGTTCTAGTACTTCAATTTTCATGTAATTTTTTGTAGATCACCCTCAATTTTTAGTATTTTAAATAGTTTCTTTTAGAGGATTTGACTGATATATTTTTCTTGGATGTGTTCTTGTAGTTTGAGACCATGCTAATATTGTTTGCCTATGTGGATTTCTTCAAAAAATGAAAAACTCGAGTTCTCAATCGGGTACAAGTTGTTGGCCTACAAGAGGGGAAGACAAAACTAATTCTAATGGACCAGTTTGCTATTGTGGCTATCAAGCGAAGCTATGGATTTTTTGAAGATATAAGAGTTTTGGTAGAAGATTTTATGATCGAGTAATTCAAATTTAAAACAATGGATAAGAAGTACAAGGGAGTCCTGAAAGTGTTCATCTTGTTACGTATTTTTTTTATGATAGTTTGTGGGGTAATTTTCATGTAATTCATAATTTTTATGATAGTTTGAAACAATGTCGATATTTTGAGTGGATTGGTCTTTATGGTTTGCTTTGAAATTGTGGACTGATGTTAAGCTTGAATGTTATTATAAGTAGATTATGGAAAAAGTTCTTATTTATAAGTTATCTATTTATTTAGGAGCCTTTTTCACATTTACGAATGATGAAAAAGATCTTTTAGATTGTTGTTACTCTAGATCTGATCAATGCTGATACAAATAGACAATATCACGTCAATATCTAGGAAGGAAATTGAAAGAAAACCACATGTTGTTCTTATTACCACAAGAACCACCTATTTTGTTCTCATTAGAAGACTAATATCACTGATTTAATATCACTAAAATATTAAATAGATACCTGAATAAAATTTGCTTTTTAACACAACATCCATCATAACAGGGTGTTCAAGCTATGTCCATGAGCATTACACAATAAGCAATACTAAATAAATCCATGAGTGATACACAAAAAGTCATTGAATGGGTCTCATCCCACAACAAATACATTAAACACAAGTCCATCCTTGGAATACATTAAATACAAAAAATACATTAAATGGGTATCATCTTTGCAATTGTGTTCCATCCAATCCAAAGTCCACTAGTTGTTATCCATCCAACCTAATTTGCATCTGAAAACAACAAAACCCATATATTAATGGCATTTTACTATTTACCATTAAAATATCAAAAGGGATACACTTACACGTTCTTGACTTTAAATCACTGTTCTGCCGACCTGGGTTCCACTAATGTCAAAAGCCATGCTTTCTAGTACAACCTGGTGAGAAATATTCATCAAAACCTACACATACAAAAGATTGCACATATAAATATGTACTTATTAATATACATGCACGTGTCCACCATCAACATTGGCTATATCCATCTCTAAAACGCAAAACAAACATCTTTGTGTGTCCATGACTTATGTATCTCTTTCATCGCGCTAATAATCAATTGACAAATAAGATCAGAAAACTATATTACTATCAAATGTAAATTATAAATCAAAGTGTTATTAAATTTTTGCACCTCTTTGTGTTTCCCAATTTTCAGTTGCTTTTTTCGCTTTTGTTTTTAACTTTTTGCATGTCTATCTCCATCCTGAATGCTCTCCTCATAGATGGAGGTCTGCCTTTCCCACACACCGCATGTGGAATGCGTACTTGCCCAGAAGCATCGACAATAGTTGTGTCTCCTGCCATA
Organism: Platycarya longipes; assembly: GCA_036559045.1. NCBI lineage: Eukaryota > Viridiplantae > Streptophyta > Magnoliopsida > Fagales > Juglandaceae > Platycarya > Platycarya longipes. The sequence continues at coordinate 32,527,986 of CM071791.1, forward strand.
TTAGCAACATTGGAACTCGTTTGAGTCATCGATGGGGGTTCTTGGTTGGCACGATACAACTCAATCATCGCATACAATTTGGTTTGCGCATCTTAGGTATGCTCTCTCGAACCTGCTGTAAGAGTAATCATTTGATAACAAATGTTCAACATCTCTGAATATCTATTAGAATTTGCATGTTGTTCCCCTACATCATATCTACTATGGTTCAACGTGTATCGCCTTTTGATATCCTTCCTCCATCTGTCTACAATATACATATATGGCAAAATTTTGATCTCGTTACTTCTGTATACAGCCAAAATGTGCTTACATAATATCCCCATCATCTGGAATAACCCATAAGAATACTTTGCAGCTGAATCTTCCTCACTAAAGTCCACAGAAAACGTAACCAGCTTAGTGAACTCTTCCAAATGAACTCCATCCTCTACCAGATAAGTCTTCACTGCATCATCACTCTTATGTAACTTTGGATTCAAGTCATATGTGTCGGTAATTCGCTGTTGTACTTCTTTGAACTTAGGAATCGTGTGTAACTCTTGAAACCTCTTCTCAATTGGAGATCTTGATATGCATGGGATTGAGGAATAAATGATTGGAAGTCTGCGGCAGTCTCATTCTCAATCTTTTTTTTTTTTCAATGCGTTATCAAACTGGTCAACAAATTCTTTCAGGTTCATCTTAGAATTAACATACCTGTCAAAAAAAATATTCATGCTCTCGCTATGTTGCGTTGATCTAATTCCAACCCAAAAGTAGTCTTTCAAGAATGTTGGAACCCAATGCTCACGTTCAGCATATACACTTTGCAACCACACATTCTCATGTAGATTGTATGTGGTAATTAACCGATCCCAACTATCTCAAACTCTTTAACAATTTGGCTATCATACACACATCTCATCAATGCATTTTTTATCCAAGTTTTGTTAGAACCATAGGAACCAAGCTTCTCGGAGACTTTTTTCATAATATGCCATATGCAATATGTATATCAGACCTCTAGGAAAACAATAGCAAATGCTGCTTTTATCGCCCTATCTTGGTCAGTGATAATAGCTTTAGGAGCAACTCCATCCATATACTACAACCAAGTCTCGAATAACCATACAAAGGTATCTGTATCCTCACTGGAAATCAAGCCTGCTTTCAACAAAATGGACTGCCCATGGTGGTTAACACACAAAAAATGGAGAAAACGGCATCTCATATCTATTCGTCAAGTAGGTGATGTTACCATATCACCGAAATACTTGTAGGCAGCTCTACTATGGGGTTCTACCCAGAAGATATTCTTTAACCGTAGCTCATCATCTAAATCCATTATTTAAAAAACCCAGGATTTTTATACTGCATTTGTAAAAAATACTATTTCAGTGCTCCAGCACTGCCTGTGCCGAGTCATAGAATTATTGCCTTGTGGATGTAGTTACGACAATCGCTTTCTATAAACAGAAGCTTCTCGTACCCACCCACACCAACAGCAAGGGATCCATAGGTTTTACATGATCAATTCCCAACCATGTCATTTATATCAAGGATCATTTTTACTGAGTCACTCACTTCTTTAATACGTTGAAAGAAGCGATATTTCTTTAAACTGAGGTCGTGGTTATGGATGTTATGTACTGTTGTCAACCGAAACTTTCCATCGGATCTTAAGGCATTAATCTTTGATTTACAAAATGTCTTTCTTGTCGAACGTGGGTTGACGACTTTCAAAGTCCTATTACGGGGCCTCCCACCACGAGCACAAGCAAGGGTTACATACTTAACAGTCCCATCTTTTTCTTTATCCATCCTTTTTGTCATCACGCCAAACCCACAATACTTATAATAACTCTTATAATAACTCAATAAATCTTTAAGGGAGTTAAAGTCCATCCCTTTCGTTGGCTCCTCAAGCACATAATCAACATCAATATCAACATTCTAAGATGTCTCGACACTGCAACCCTCAATTTCTAGTGGATTTAGTCTATCCTCATTACTTGTACTAGAACTTATATTGATGTCTCGAGTTGGAGATTCCATGTCCTGTGGAAATGTGATCAAGGGATCTGAAGAGTAAAACTCCAAAAATTAGCATTTTTAAAAGCCTTATAGAATAACAATATCAATGATATCAAACTAGAAGCGAAAGATTTAATAAGATTGCTAAGTAATTAATGTTTTTCCTTAAATTAATTCAAGAATCAAATAATATGAGAAAAATATTTGTTATCCTCACCTCCATGCTGAAATCCCACATCCTCATTTTCGTGACCATCCATGATCTTACTTTAGAAGAAGGCCAATAGAATTACGCAAACTCACTTTCTGGCAAACCCAATTTCAACTAGCTGGTACTCTGCAATTGATTGTAAACATTTTGAATTTAAGCTTTTGGTCAAACATATATAATGGTATATACAAGTGACTCTAGCATCACTTAAATTATTAAAAGACACAAGAAAATAACTGTTATCAATTAATGTCCTTCGACATGATTAAAATGAAAGAAAGAAAGAAAAAAATAAAGCAAGCTTTCCATTCACACCATTTATAAATACATGTGTAAGAATAGTTATAAATAAAAGTACATGTATTTATTAAAAAAACATAATAAATGAATTTGAAAAAAAATATATACTTAAACAACAGAGACGCTTGGTACTCCAAGAATTTAGAAAAAACCAAACTCGAGCACCCAACCAAAGACTCAATGAACTTATTAAAAACAGATGACTCAAATAAACAATAAAAGACACCCTTAATCAAACCATAGAATCAAATAGGACAATTATAGAGGCCACGATCCAATTGACAACAACCATAGAAAATATCTCTATTTCCACATTCCTAAAATCGAATCTGGACAAATGTATAACACAATGCAACAATGATAGAAATTCAGGATAATTATTAGTGCTAAAATCAAGAGGGACTGAAAAAGCTAGCACCAAATTTCTTGATGAATCACATATTAAACCACCAGCACTAGCTTTCTTCGATCTCTCCCGACTGCTTCCATCTATATATAATCCTCACCTTCATTCTTCTTTCATTTAATTCATTTTAAAATCTATATAATCCATACCCGCTTGTCTAAATATATCATGCCTACTCATTATCGGCCTTGCATTTCCACCATGAAAAATCTGCTACATGATGTTTTAGCAAAAACTAAAAAATTACAAAAATCCTAGATTATTATCAATATCTGTCAAATTACATAGATACAAAATTAAGTAAAAACCAAAAAATTAAAAATAGGGAAGAAATCACAACAAACCAAGAAATGGGAGAGACAATGGGTGCTTGCGATGGAAATGGTTCGGGCAGGTCCTGCGAACGACTTTTCTTCAAGTGGGCTCAGATGGCGACAGCTCAGGCGGTTGGGCTCAAACGACGCCGGACGGACGGCTATGGAATAGGACTAGGTAGCCGGTAGGTCCTGCGCGCGATGGGTCTCCAAAGCCTTTCCGCCCTATTTCAAATCTGATTTGTGTGTGTTTTGACTGTTTTAAAATCGTTTTGTGTGTTTTTCTTTATAAATAAAATAAAACTGATGATGTGGCAGGTGTCCAACGCCGAGACCCCATATCAGTACTCAAATTGTAAGGGTGCAATAATGTCCTAGTGAATTTCGTATTGTGGCCCCTGAATTTCTGAATTGTGTAGCCCATTAAAAGTATTAGAAATGGATCCATCAAAAATCTCCTTCAAAAAATACAAGATTGCATACATATCAAAAAATTTTGGTCATATTTAATTAAAAATGAGGAGAAGAAAGTGAGAAGAAGGGAATAAAATGACTTTTTTATTTAACTTTTAAATAGTAACCCTTTACAAGTATATTGTGCAAATATGACAACCCAGATTTTTTCCTTCTAGAATTTTCTTTATACTGGATATAATTACCTTTTATTTAGTCATTCTTTGGAAGTTTTTAGAAACATATCTATTATTTTACTATAGGCCCTTTACTTGTATAAGGTAAATATCAATTGGAGGCCAAAGCGAAGCCATAGGAAAATTGGAGAAGCGCCTATTGGGATATCGGCATGACAAGGATATATGTTTTTTAGATTTTCAAAGATCCAATTGCTTAGAAAGTGGTGTTAGGTGAGATTTGCATGAAAATTAGAAAGAACACTTTTCTTGAGAATAAGCTACGGTATTGGATGGAGATAAGGGGGGAGCACCGACTTTTATTTATTTTTGGGTTTTTCCATGCAATCATTTCATCTCTTGAGAAGTACTTGGACAAGTGACAAAATATTATATGTAAGCAAGTCATGGGAGTGTCTCCTTACAAGTTTCAGATTTGGCTATAAGAAAGAACCAACTCTATGCAAGGATTTCTTTTCTTAAGGAATAAGGAACATATGTAAGCTATGGATTTGACATTTGCGTAACTTTTGTTTTTATTCTATACTAAGATATCATCCTTCTAGAATGTTGGGACAAGTGGCAAGTGGAAAAAAAAAAGTATGTAAGCAAATTTGAGATATTTTCCTTAGTGATAGGCGTGTGAGATAGAAATGGGAGAGCAAAACCGAATCTATCTTTTGTCTTTATCTCCATGCTTATCATATTACTAGAAGGGATAAGAACTTGATCTCACCATGCCAATTAAGCCTAAAATGGAAATGAGTATTCTAGGAACTAGGAAAGACACATGGCTGGTTGGGGTGAGTTCTTCCACACTCTCCTTTCCATGAGTTTCGACCAACATAGCATAACACACCCCTCCATTCCTTCTCTAAGTTTCGGCCAAGCATAGCATCATATTCTCTCCCTTTCATTTCCACTTTCTCACCCTCCAAACATTCTCCTTTTGACACACTAGTGTTTACCTCTTCAAGATTCTAGAAGAAAACACATTCGTTGCAAGAGTTTCTTTGCTAACTTTTTTGGAAAATTGGTAAGTACACTCTTAGCTTAAGCTTGGAATTTTCTTTATATAAATATATATATATATATATATATAGTAAACTTGCTTATTGGATGATTTTGCTATGTTTTCCCTATGCTCTATTAAGGTGATGCCTTAAGTTTGAATTTAAGGAATATTTGGAGAAATGTAGTGAAAGTTTAGTGAAAGAATTCAAGGAATAAAGTTAGTGGATTTTGGCTAAGGGAATTGAATCATGACATAAGATATTTAGATGCTAAAAATATTATTTTGGAGGTTCACAAGTTTTGGCCATGATGTTTTCTTTGGAGAAATTTGATGCTTTTGAACTTATAGTTGATGATACAATTGTAACATAAGTTTTGGGAAAAAATTTATGGAAGTATAATCTTTAATTCTTTTAATGAATAATGAAAGACGTGTTTGGTTTGGTGAAATGACTTTACTATGAGTTTCGGCTTTAACCCTTTAAAGTTAGGGTTGATTTGTTTTGAAACTCTTTTTATTGAATTATGTATGACTTATTTGAAAAGATTATGTTTGCATGATATAGCATGTGAAAGTCATGATTTAGAAAAGCAAGCTTTTTATGTTTCATGAATCATGTACCATGCATGAGAAAGTCAAGTTTGCATGCATGTCCATTCATGACACAAGTTCTATGATCTGGATCATTATGTTTTCTACACAAAATAAGAATAAGAATAAGAATAAGAAAGATGGAAAGTTATGTTAAGACGGTGAAGGCGATCTGATCTGCCGTATGACTGACATAAACAAGAAAGTTGACGGTAAAGGCGTATCGATTTACCGTCAAAAGATAAAAAATCATGTCGAGATGGTGAAAACGATTCGATCTACCGTTGGGAATAAAAATAATAGTGAAAGTGATTCGATCTGCTGTCATAACAAGAATAATAAGAATTACAAGAAAAGGATATGACAAAGTCACGAAAAGTTTTGTACCTGTGTTAACGAAAATCTTTTTATGAAAATATGAAAGTCTTTGTAAAAATGTGCATAGTGCATAAGTCACGCATAAGTCATGTCATAAGTCACATGATCATGATACATGCATTTGTGGCGTTACTTGTATATGTTGACAATGTTTTTATTACGTTGTCTGTGTACTTACTGAGATTTCCTAGAAATCTCACTCTTTTAATTTTACCTATCATTCCTTATGGAGTAATAGATATTAATACAGAAATAAATGGCTTAATACAAGACCCAGACTACTCGAGAAATTCTGAGGAACCCCTATAGGTGAAGAGGGGTAGTTGTGTACTGGTTCTTTTGGGTTATAGAATAATGAGGTGAACGGTTAAGAATCTGGTACATTATACTTTATATTTTATAAAGTTATGGGTTTTAATATAACTTATCATGTGATATTCACAAAGATTTAGATTTCTTTGCTGATTATTTGGAATTTACCTTATTCCGCTGCAATATACATTACATACTGCTAATAAGTCAGATGCATACACATTATTTTCGATATGAACGAGGGGTATGTAGCCTAGAGTTACATGTTCTGATACTTTAGTTTACATTATATCCAAAATGTAAATTGGGATTGTTACAACAAACTTGTACTTTTTAACGGAGAATTTTGATAGATCCATTACTAATACTCTAAGTTGTGTATTGCAAAGACTCAAATGACTTGCAGCCCAAAGTAAAACCCGAATGAGAAATGAGAATATATGTTTAGGGCTATAATCGAGTCAAGCTTTGACTTGCCGAGCTCAATCTCGAGTTTTTATTTATTCTTTGTTCAAGCTCAACTTGATAAACTAAATTTCTAACTTGAGCTCGAGTTTGAATTTTTTTTTTAATTTTTTTGAATAAAATTTAAAAATAAATAAATAAATGACTAATAAAAAATTAATATTTAATATCTAACTAATTGATATTTTTATTCATCATAACAATATGTTATATACTTATATATATTATTAATAAATACATATAATATGATAGCATATATGTATTTCACATGCTTCCCACGTATTAATATATAAAATTTATTAAATTTTATAGACTAATTATTGTACAAATTATAAAACATAATTATGAAATATATTTATCATATAAATATAAGTAATAAGATCACAAATTACATATTTAATTATGAAAATGTTATATTTATATATATAACATATATATGTGTATATATTTATCAATATATAAATGAATTTTAATCGAGTCGAGTTAACGAGTTGATTCGAGTATAAACGAAGAGCCTTAACGAGCCTTAGCCAAGTCGAGTTAAGTTTTGTCGGGTATGTGTCATTTACTAATGGAGCAGGTATTTGCTTTTACAAACGAGCTTTTTTTTTTCATAAATTGAGTTCAATTCGAGTTTAACCGAGCAAGTATTGAGCGAGCTGTCGAGTAACCTAATTCATTTACGAAGACCTAAATGATCGCAACTTTCACCAAAATAGGGTTTTAGGCTGTTTGTAGTTGCCTCTACCTGGCTGAAGCGGGTTGAAGCGAGCACCTCCTAATCACATAGCAATGGTGAAGGGACGCCAAGGAGAATGAGTTAGGCTCTATGTCAGAGGAATAGTCCTCAGTTACAAGTAGGGGTGTTCATATGGGCCGGGTTTAACCCAGACTGGATTGATAACCAGATATCCGGATTCAACATCTGGATTTCGGATCACATAAAATGGGCCGGATACCCGCTTTTAACAAAACCGGATATATATGGGCCGAGTCAAACTCGGCCTGGATTGGTAACTGGATACCTGCTTTGTTAAACCATATCCGGCTTAAATTCCAAAACGACGCCGTTTCTTAACTACATCGGTTCTTCTTCCTCTCCCCCCCCCCCAAAGTCTCGACTCATTCTCTCTCTCTCTCTCTCTCTCTCTCTCTCCTTCTCCTCCTTGCAACTGCGAGTCTGCGTGAGAATTAGGAATGGATTAGGAAAAAAACCCAAGTTGATTATAGGATTTTATTTAGACCTTATCAATCATGGTTTTCGTGCAATGGATTTCTATGCTTTTATTTAGTTTATGTTGAAAATGACTTTATGGGAAAATTGTGAAAAAAACACTAGGGTTCTGTAACATTAAAACCCACAGATTTGTAAGTGTTTTGGATAAAACTCTTATTAATTAAGATATGTTTTTATTTATGTCTTCTAAATGACCATGACTTGGGGGTCCTTGTCTCTGCTCGATGATTGCTATATAAGTGTATTGTATAAGGAAAGTTTCTTAATTTTCATGTAAATTCCTCTTTGAGTTGCAAATTAAGTTGTTCAGTAATAATGATTACTGTTTCTGCTACTTCACTGCCTTTAAGTGGCTTTAATCTTAGCAATCATGTCTCATATGCATGTTTACAGCAAAGTTATGACACCTGAGCCTTGGTACATGAGGCCGATGAATTGATATTTATCTAGAATAACAATATCAATATATTATATGTTTACAGCAAAGTTATCAATTACTTATGCTTTTTAAAGTGATTTGCAGCTGCGAATTTCTGTTGGTGATGTAGCTAAGAGCTGCAAGGTTTGCAACTATGAATTTCTGTTGGTGTTTCTATATTATACTCGCAAACATATTTGTATTCTCTAGTGAAAGATCAATCTGCAGAAGAATGATCTAAATATATGTTTTTCTTATGGCACTTTTTAGATTTCCATCTGTAGAAGAAGCATGTACCAGGGGCAACTTAGTTATTATTTGGTCATGTCGGTTTGGTGATAGTGCTGTTCCATGTGCAATTTGTGTACTATACAAGACAAACTTATATATTAAGCCTGACATATCATACCTTATTTCAAGAGTTACTCATACACCTAATCTATTTTTATTTTCAACATGCCAACTTTCTTAGCTGGCATTTGGTAAGGCCCATCATTTATCAGTTTTGATGATTCCCAGCAGTTTGGGTCATTTTGTCACAAACCATTTTATGGATGTGTAATAATTGAACATTCCTCAATTGCTATATGCTGATGCCAGGTCATGAGTTTGGGTCATTTGGAAAGTATATCTGGAGCTTTGTAAACCACAAGCCTATAGTCAGCTGGTTCTGATATCCTCTGCATCCTTTATTTTGGACAGTGAATGCAGAATATTCGTTAATCCACTAATTGGTAGTGTAATGAGATGTGCTATTGGGGGCCACTTTCTCAATTACGTCCATTGCAACTGTGTTTCTTATGAAAACTAAACAATTATGTCCCAATTTTATGTACCTCTTTTGCACTCATTGATCAACTTATGCGTTTGTCCCTTGCAAATTAAGAGCAACATTTCTTTTTTTTTTAATAGGTTCAAAGAGGAGATAATAAAAAATAAAATAAAATAACCGGGTTCAAATCCGGAATCTGGATCCTGAATCATATGGGTTTTGGCCCGGATTGAAAATCCGGTTTCGATTCCAAGTACCCGAATTTCTGGATCCGAATTTGAGATCCAAATCCTGGTCAAGATACTCGGATTTTCAGATTTGGAACTTGGATGCACAGGCTTAGCTACAAGAGATCCAAGTCGAACCAGTACCCCAAACACTTCGTTGATCCAGATTGAGGGGGTGAACACCAAGGAAGAGGTTTCATGGTATGCAAGCAAGCGTATGGCTTATATCTACAAGGCCAAGGTGAAGAAGAATGGAACTCACTATCGCTGCATATGGGGTAAGGTGGTTAGGCCTCATGGTAATAGCGGCATTGTTCATGCTAAGTTCAAATCGAATCTTCCTCCAAAATCCATAGGAGCTAGAGTTAAGGTTTTCATGTACCCCAGCAATATATAAGCTCTTAGGTTGTGGAGATTCTGGATTGGGTTATACTGAATAGTTTTTCAGTTGCTTCTTTTTATGAGCTATAGTATAACTATAGACTAGACGTCATATGTTTTGGAGCGGAATCATTAGATTGGTGCGAGGAATGTTTTGGGTCTCTACTTATCAAAACATTGTTTGTCTCTAATAATTGTTGGAAATCTAGACCTCCCAAATTCCCCCTCACCAGAAACTACTTTTGATAGAATACCAAGAAAAATAGAGAAATAAACACAACACAAGAATTTTCGTGAAAAATTTCAAAATAGAAAAAAAAAAAAAAACCACCAGACCCAAAGAAGAAAATTCACTATGTGAAATTTTTTTACAATCACACAATTTTTCTCATCACCCTAACGATACCCACCAAAATTTCTCCACTAATAAAATTTTTACTTTCACCTATTTTCCTTTTTACATACAAAAAAGGAAAACAGAAGAATTTAACTAAAGTAAAAAATTATTAGATAAGTTTCTGACTAGTGTAATTAACCAAGGAGCCCAAGCCTCCTTTTATAAGCCTTGGGGCCTTTCTCTTCCTTCACTCCCAACCCATGTGGGACAAAGAAATAAGCAAAATCTCAATAATCTCCACCTTGTAACTTTGACCGATCCCACAACCACGCTCCACCGCAATGAGGATCTTCATAGCTTCCGCTATCATGCTCTACCATAAAAGCATACTCACTTAGAATAAACAAATTCTAAGCATTTCATTTTGGCCCGTGTCGAAAATAATCTTACTAAAAAATTATGGTGCAACTCTCACGTTTGGCTTTCCTGGAAGTTCATCAGTCATCGACATGAATTTCCACCACACACCTTGCATCAATGTCAAACCAATGCCCGTGTGCAAACTTGTGCAACAGCTAATAGTAACGCATCCTCTATCATGGCAATTTTGAGATTAGCGACATGCCATGAGGATGTACATGTCTCTTTTTAAAGAAAATCATCTTCCATGGAGAGAGACGCAATGTCAGCTTTGTTGTCAGTATCTCCATTTACTGATTTGGAACCACTTGCCGAACCGGCTCCACCTCTTTGACAATTTTTCCTGACACGTCCAGATTGTCCACACCTCCAGCAGACTACTTTCTTTTTCATGGAATTATTCCTCTTCCAATCACCAGCCATTATCAGTGCTAAGTTCTCAAGTGAACCATTTTTTCCACTACCTAGTCTTCTCTCTTCAGAAAAGAGTTTAAAAGTAATCTCTGAAAAAATTATTTTCTCTTTCCCATGTATCAAAATAGGTTTCATATGCTCATAGGAAGATGGAAGAGACCAGATCAACCTCAAGGCTTGATCCTCATCATCAATTTTAACTCTAATAGATTCCAGCTCAGAGACAATGCCATTGAGAACACTTAAATGATCTGAAATAGTCATACCTTCACTCATCCGCAATGTATGAAACTGCTCTTTCAGGTACATTCTATTTGAGATACATTTCGTTTGATACAACTCTTCGAACTTTTCCAAGAGTCCCTTTGCCATGAATATTCCATGCACATTTGCAAGAACATTCTTGGCCAGGCACAGACGAATCGCACTTGCCGACCTCAAATCCAGATCCTCCCAATCTTCATCGCTCATTCCAGATCTGCTCTTTGTTTCACCTGTAACGCTGAAACCACTACTGTCTTCAGGGATTAGTCTGCCTTTCAACACCTTGTGTAATCTTGATTGAATCAAGATATCCCTGACTTGCACTTGTCACAAGCCAAAATTGATTCTCCCATCGAATTTCTCCACCTCAAATCTAATAAGATTTGAAGCCCTACCTCCTGACATAACTTTGATGAATTTTACCGTAGAAATGAATAGTACCACTAAGTAAATTCTCAGGAAAGACCAATCTTTCCTAAACGGAACTTGAAGGTTCCTAGAAAAAATTGGAGGGTCACAACGGACACACTTAAAATTTCCAATCTCTTAGACAGAACCTCCTTAGACCGTACGTATCCACACTACCACACCAAAACTCCACCCCGCCAAAAGAATCTAGTCACTCTGATACTAATTGTTGGAAATCTAGACCTTCCAAATTCCCTCCACCAAGATCTACTTTTAACAGAATACCAAGAAAAATAGAGAAATAAACACAACACAATAATTTACGTGAAAAACTTCAAAACAGAAGAAAAACCACCAAACCCAAAGAAGAAAATTCACTATGTGAAAAATTATTACAATCATACAATTTTTCTCCTCACCCCAACGACACCCACAAAAACTTCTCCACTAGTAAAACTTTAACTTTCACATCTTTTCCTTTATACATACAAAAAAGGACAACAGAGGAATTTAATTAAAGTCAAAAATTATGAGATAAGTTTCTAATTGGTGTAATTAACTAATGAGCCCAAGCCTCCTTTTATAAGCCTTGAGGCCTTACTCTTCTTTCACTCACAACCCATGTGGGACAAAGAAACGAGCAAAATCCCAACAATAATTTTATTGAGAAGTATCCACATATTTGTTTCTTGATTTGAGTAACTGGGTGATTGAGATCTTATAGAATGGATACTGAGCAATGTTAGTTAAAGGATTTGTTAAAAAAAAAAAAAAATGTTATGCGGCTTGTTTGTTATTTTTCTCCCTTTTGCAATTTTTTCTTGTTCTTTTCTTCTCATTCTTTCAACAAAATATATATATATATAAACAAAATAAAAGAAAACTAACAATTTTAATAAGTAAAAAGATAATAAAATTCACGAAAAAATTACGCTTATCAATAGACTTCAGAAACACTTCTTTGCCTGCTTGGGAAAAGAACTTAACATTCTAGTTTTGCATCCTGTTTCTGATGGATTCCAATATGGGACTAAAAGCTGCTAAATTATGTCTATAGGAAACCAGCCTCAGATATTTGTCATGGAACCTAGCTTCCCTCAGTTTAGCTACTAACAGTGTAGCCTCTTTTGCAATTGTTCTGAGCAAAAGGGAAGCCAGATATGAAACCTTTCTCCTCAGCCTTATCCAACAGTTTGCCTAAAACTTCTGAGCAAAGAATGAACAGATAAGGTGACAGGGGGTCCACTAGTCTTAAGCCTCTCGATGGATGGAAAGCCTCCTGTGGTGAACCATTAATCAATAAGGAATAGCTCACTGAACTAACACACTGCATGATCATCTCAGATCACTGAACCAGGTGATTTTGATATTGATGCCTATACAAGTACTCTAACAACAAATGTTGTATGGTTCATTTTTTATGTCTCTCTCTCTTCCACTTGAGGCTTTCAAACTCAGGCAAAAACTTAAGGGAACGAGCTGTGAAAGTGTGAGGGTGGGATGAGACAAGTAGTTGCCACATTTTGGTTGAGATTCCAAAATGATTCTTTTAGTGGTGTGAAATAAATGGTTCCTGGTTTTGTGTTTTTCCGTAAGGTTTAAGGCTTTGTTTTACCATTTAATTAAATATTGAACAAATATTGGCTTCCATACTTGCAGCCAATTGAATGACAAAAGCCATTTTTTTCTAGGCCTTTTTCTTCTCTGTTTTTAGATCATTACCTTCTACAACTTAGCTCAAATGATGAAAGGTATCATTGTTGTCGTTATTATTATTCTTATCATTGTTATTTTCGGAATCATTATTACTTACGTTACTGAACAGGGAGAAATGATTAGTGTTGATTTTTGAGTAAGTTGTTGAAGTTACATACTGTATTAATATGAAAAAATTGAGTTATGCATGTTTTGGTATCTTTATAAGTTCAATTAGATTTTTAGATATGTTATTTATGTTGTACTTGATCATTTTGGTGAACATGCATAGTTTTGCTACTGGAAAGATGGTTCCATTTAGTTTACTAACACCCATTGATGACTCCCATTTTGTTCCTCATGTGCTTCTTCAAATAAATTTTTCCATTGTAGGATCTCCAAGGAGCTTTTTGCCTACGCAAGGGGCATTTTCTTCAGTTGGACCTCCTCAGACACTTTATAACATGAATTTGCATAGACATACACCCAAAAGTTCATCTATTTTCAGTCAAACATTTGAAGGTGGCGGACTAAACAACATCAATTGCAGGTTAAAAAAAAAAAACTTGAGCTACAAAAGTTCCAACATGGCCAACAATCAAAGCAACAGTCATCTGGCAGAATCTTTTTGTTGATTTTTTCACTCCAAATACCAAGAAGTGTTGTGTTTCATCTAGAATTCTTAACTTAGCTAAGAAAACGGAGCAGCAGCAGCAAGTGCAGCAAATTACAAGAGGGAATTTAATTAATGAACAATCATTAACGATGCAGTCTTATACACGCAATTTGTGTTGCAAGTGTAAACAGTTCAGAGTCCCAAACTTCAACCTTGACTCTACCCTAATTTTGTTGGGCTTCTCCACGAGAATTCCAACTCTCGGCATGAAAATCAGATGAACGGTCCAAGCAGTCCCTATGTTGGGACCCCTGTTCAGAAGCTGTGCACAGTCTCCTTAACCATTGTGCTGCCATCTCAACTCAATCCCTCTTCTCCATTCTTTTCTCCAACTCCATCCTCTTCCAACAAACACCCGCAAACTTCTAACTTAGCATCATTAGCCACAAAAAACAGTGTTAATTCAGCAAATTCACCAGCATAAATTCCACAATAGAACTCAGCTAAGTCAAATAAGGTAAAAGATGAATGCCAGAGCTCTATCGAGAAAATTCTACAACATATAGTCAAATCATCACAGTATAGTGGAGAGAATAACATGCTCTCTATGGGATCCTTGGGGCATAACATAATGATGTGAATAGAAGTAGTTTTTCACTGACCAATACTAAGTCCTTAGTGGGGAATGAAGTTATCAACAAAAACTCTGGCGTTCATAGTGGAGGGTTTGGGAAGTTTGGTGGCGGGTTTGCTTTCTCTACTGCTGCTAGTGGAATCAGAGCTACCATGATGAAAAACTCTGGCTTTATTGGAAGGGTAAGCTTGCCATTGATGCCTCAGGGGTTAGCGTGAACCTTCAACAACAAGAATTGGCTAGCAGGTTGCTTAATGGACTTGAAGCTGTAAATGGCACAAATAATCCCCAATTCAATCGAAAATATCCCTAGAGGGGCTTATTTTTATTAATGACAAGTATCGTTCATCATGATAGTTGCTTGTGACTCCTAGTCTGACTCCTCATTTTGTGTGATGGCACAAGTTGCTTGTGCCATAGATGCTTGAGAATGGTCGCTACCACTTGGATGTTTCATGCAAAGTTACAGGATTTATCTCCAGCTGCTAATAAATATACAATTATAATCTATAACTAAAGAAGTGGGCCTCTGTTATGGCTCAGAGAAGAAGTGAAGTAAATTGGTGACGTTCAGTGAAGTGCAGTAGTTTCAATATGAATTGAAGTGCAGAAGTGCAGTGAAGTGAAGTGCAGAAGTGAAGTTAAGTGTTGAGTGAAGAAGAGTGATAGCAAGGAGAAGGATATGAAGAAAGAAGCAATATGTGGATAGCACGTGATCATTAATGTAGTTTAAATGCCTGTAATGTCCTTACTGTCAATTACACTTTTACCCTTAGTAGTATAACAGAATTAACGAACTCAATGTATAAAAACTAAAAATCGGGCAGGAGAAATTAATTCTGAGTTTTTATACAATCTTGGAAGTGCTGGTCTCTCGAATGATAATAACATTAGCCTTTCTTGATTTGTTTGCTTGAGTTACAGGAAGTCCGTAACAATTTTGGTATCAAAGCAGTCGTATTCTTGGGAAGGATGTGAAGCTGTGCAGTGAAGCTTGAGTTGAATTATGGGATTTGGAACGAGATACAAGAAAATTGGAGAAGATGGTTCTGGGATTGAGGCAATTGCAAGAACAACAGAGAAAAGAGTTGAAGATATCAAAAGCCTTGGAGGAGTTGAGTTCTAAGATGGATTTATTATTGAAAGATGTTGATGGTGGAAGGATGGGTTCAAGAAATGGAAACAGAAATGGCAGGCATGAGAATGAAATGAATACTAGATGCTCAGGGGTGTCTGAAGGAATGCCTTTTCGATCCATTAAAATCGAGTTTCCCAGGTTTGATGGAGAGAACCCAACGGGGTGGGTCTAAAAGGCTAATCATTTATTTGTCTTGCACCCCATGCCAGATGGACAAAAGATTCTTATGTCTTCTTTTTATATGGAGGTAACAACATTAGTCTGGTTCCAAGATGCTAAGGGAACTAAACATTTTAGCACTTGGGAGTCCTTTGTTACAGCTTTACAGTTGAGGTTTGGTAGTTCTTCCGACAATGATCCAATGAAAGCCATTACTAGGCTTTTTTTTTTTAAAATGGAAAGCCATTACTAGAATTAGACAAACTGCGTCTGTCTCTACATACAAATCCCAATTTGAGGTAATTTCAAATCAATTAAAGAGATTGTCTAAAATATAAAAAGAGTTATTTCTTTTGTGGATTAAAAGATGAGAAACGACTCCTAGTTAGGAGGTCACATCCACAGAACCTGGATTCTACCTTTGGATTGGTCAAGATCCAATAGGAGTACATTAATAGTGTACTCGAGGTAGTCATAAGAATGTATTTAGAAATCATTCCTCTTATATGTCACCACCTGTATGAGGTAATGTGTCAATTCTTCTAGGGATGGGTATGATAACAAATATTAATATGAGGAAATAATTCAATTCTGGGAGTAAGGGAGAAACTATGAAACTGCTTTGCCTGTTCAAAAAGGGTCCCAAGTAGAAATGAAAGAAAGAAGAGAAAAATGATTGTGCTATTTTGTTAAAGAAAAATGGAATCCAACTCATAGGTATAAGAAGGCAAGAATCTATTTGATTGAGGGTATGGATCTGTTTTCAGAAGAGAACGAAGAATTTAGTGAAGAAGTGGTGGATGTTGGTAGTGTTGGGGAGTTCAAGCATTTAGTGAAGAAGTGGTGGATGTTGGCAGTGTTGGGGAGTTCAAGTTAAGAGTGTGATATGCCCAAGATTTCTTTAAATGCAATAGCTAGTTCTTTAAGCCCAAGAACCATGAGAATCAAAGATAAAGTCGAGGGCTATTCTGTGATCATTTTCGTGGATACTGGTAGCACCCATAATTTCCTTGATCCAATGATTCCCAAGAGAGTGGAAATGCAAATAAATAAGAGGGAACAGATTTAAGTGAGAGTTGCTAATGGGAGAGGGTTAGAAGTGAGGGAATGTTGCAAGGAGTGAGATTTCAAATGCAAGGGAATTTTTTGTAAGTGATTTCTTATTACTATCACTGGGTGGATGTGCTGTAGTAATGGGAATACAGTGGCTTATAGAACCTTAGCCTTATGTTATGGGATTTTGACACTCTCACCATGTCCTTTGAAATCAATAAAAAAAAAGCCTGTAATTTTGAAAGGTTTAACTCTCAATAAACTTAAGTTAGGGGTGTCAAAACATATTAACGGGTCGTGTTCGTGTTGTGTCAGGGACGTGTATATAATACTTAAAGGGTCAACACAAACATGACCCGTTAAGGGTTTCGTGTCAAAAAATTCAACCCTAACACGACCCGTTAAGATAACGGGTTGACACGACACGACCCGTTAAGACCCGTTAAGACTCTTGACACTATATGACACGACATGATACAACACGACTTGACCCATTTCAACCCGCAAACTCGTTAGTGACCCGTTTGAATTTAAATTAATTGATTTTATACAAATATCATAACTTAAATAATAGTTATAAAACATAAAAAATTAATTATAAATTACAATCTTAAAATTATAATTCAATAAGTAATATACTATAAATATGATAAACATACAAATATGATCTACACATTGTAAAATATTAAAATTATAACCCAAACATATTAAATAACAATGAGCTAACTCGTTAAAAACTTTTTAATAAGTACTTAAATGGGATAGTTAATAAGAGTATAAAACTAATTTTAAATTATGATTGTTTGAAATTTAGGTTAGGGGTATAAAAGTAAATTAAAACTTCTTAACGTGTCTTAATGGGTTTTAACGGGTCATAACGGGTTTGACCCATTATCAAATCGTGTCTTAACGGGTTAACACGATTTGACCTGAAACCTGTTAAGGTTAAACACTAACCCGCTTTTTTCATGTCATGTTCGTTTCATATTAACGTGTCGTGTCACGTATTGCCACCCCTAACTTAAGTTAGTAGAGAAAGTGCAGTTTTGTCAACTGACTACAATGGAGAGGAAGGGAGTTTTCCTTCAGATTGTCTCACAAGAATCAGAGAAAAAAAAAAGTTGGAGATTGTGGACCCAAGTATAGAGGCTGTATTGTTGAATTATGGAAGGATGTTTGAGGAGCCTAAAGGGCTGCCTCCAAAGAAAAGTAAGGACCATCAGATTATTCTAAAAGAGGGAACTCAGCCTATATTTATAAGACCATACAGACATCCCTTTTATTAGAAATCTGAAATTGAAAAAATTGTCCATGGATTGTAAATGTTGGAGTTATTTGAACTAGCCAATCTTCTTTCTCTTCCCCTATGTTGTTAGTGAGGAAGTCGGATGGCACTTGGTATATGTGCATGGATTATAGAGCTTTTAACCAGGAAACTGTGGAAGATAAGTTTCCCATACCTGTTAATAGACGAGCTTCTTGATGAGCTGTTTGGGGCTACCATTTTGTCTAAGTTAGATACGAGGTTAGGCTACCACAAGATAGGAGTAAGGGAAGAGGAGATCGAGAAGATTGCATTCAAAACACATCATGGGCACTATAAGATTTTGGTTATGCCTTTTGGCTTCACGAATGCTCCAGCAACTTTTAAGGGCCTAATGAATGAGGTATTTCAGCTTTCCATTGCAAGTTTTATTACAGTTTTTTTATGACATACTTGTCTATAGCAAAACCAAGGAGGGTCATTTACAGCACTTCTTTTTTGTTGGATACCTGAGTTAAAAACATACTACTAAAAGGAGTAAATGTAAGTTTGGCTATGTGGAAATAGACTATCTAGGTCATTTGGTTTCTACAGAGGGAGTCAAGGCAGGCCCATCAAATATTAAGGCCATGATTGATTGGCCCTTGCCCAAATCCATTATGTCTTTGAGGGGTTTTTTTTTGGACTAACTGGATATTACAGAAAATTTATGAGGGGATATGGGATGATTGCTGCCTCACTCACTAAATTGTTTAGAAAAGATTCATTACCCGAGACTTCCACGGCATTTGAGGCCTTGAAGCAGGCTGTGATAAAACCACCTGTGTTAACAATACCTAACTTGTCTAAGGAGTTTTTTTTTTTAATTTATTGAAGTCATGCATCTGGTAAGGGAGTAGGTGCAGTATTGATGCAAAAGAGGAAGCCATTGGCTTTTTTTAAGTTAGGCTTTGAAGGGTAAAAGCACTGGATTTATCCACCTATCAAAAATAGTTGCTGAATTTGGTGTTAGCTGTGAAGAAGTGAGGACCCTATTTGTTAGACTTTTGTAATAAGAACAAATCCGAAAAGCTTGAAGTCTTTGCTGGAACAGAAGATTAGGACACCCTCCCAACAGAAATGGATAAGCATGCTTCTTGGTTATGACTTTATAATTGAATACGAAAAAATAAAGAGAATATAGATGCTGATGCATTTTTAAGAAGAGGTGAAGGGCCTAGAGCAGAAGCTGATTTGGCTGCAATCATGGTACTGGATCCAATCTGGTTGGAAGAATTAAACACTTATTATTTACTGGATAAGGAGGTTTATGAGATTTGTGGGAAGCTTCAGCAAAGCTCTTTGTCTGATCATACGTTTGAGGTCAAGAATGGCTTGTTGTTCAAGAAGGGAAGGTTGTTATCATCATCATCATACCTACTTAAGCAGCAGATTTTGCACTTTGTACACAATAGTGCAGTGGGTGGGCATTATGGATATCAAAGTCAAGGCAGATTTCATATGTTCTGGTATGAGGAAGGATGTAAAGAGATTTATTAGACAATGCTCAATATGTCAGAGATGCAAGGTAGAGAATTTACAGCCAGCAAGCTTGTTGAAGCCTTGCCATTGTCGATGGAGTTTTCTATAATTTTGGTAGTAGTTGATAGATTTACTCAATATGCTCATTTCCTACCCTTATACCATCCTTATATAGCTACGATAGTTGCTCAATTGTTCATATTCCAGATTTTCAAGTTACATGGAATGCCAACTATAATTGTGACAGATAGAGATGAGATGCTTATTAGCAGTTTTTGGAAGGAAATGTTTAGAGTAAATGGAACAAGACTGAATTTTACCTCAGCTTACCATCCTCAATCAAATGGTCAGATTGAGATAGTTAACAAAGGGATCCAGCAGTATTTGACATGTTTTGTGAGTAAAAGGCCAAAGTAATGGGTTCTTTGGCTACCATGGGCATGGTGGTGGCATGATACTTCCACTCATTCCTTAACAAAAGTCACTCATTTTGAGGCCTTATATAGCAGACCATTTCCTTCATTTGTAACAGGAACTACACAGAATCAAGTTATGGATTCTGAGCTCAGATCGAGGGAAGAGATTTTGGCACTACTGAAGAAAAATCTCTTGGCTACACAGTTTGTGATGAAGCAGAATTATGATAAGAAGCATAATTCGAGGTGAGTGATTTGGTTTACTTGAAGTTGCAAAAGTATAAATAGAGAATTGTTTCCTTTAGTCCTCATCCTAAAATTAGCTCCTAGATATTGTGGCCCATTAACAGTATTAGAACGTATTGGGCAAGTGACTTATAGATTGGAGCTGCCACCAGATTCTGGTGTGCATCCAGTCTTTCATGTATCCAAGTTGAAAAATTATATTGGCTCAGATGTGAACATTTCTACTTCAGTTCCCTTCACAGATCCCATGGGTGTTTGAGGGTTGAATCTGAATTTATTTTGTTGAGGAGAATGGCAGCTTCTAATGATCAGGCTTTTATTGAATTGCTTTTGAAGTCCTGAGGAATATTCGTTTTGGGTTCCAGTAGAGGAACTAAGATTTCAGTATCCTGACCTTGTGGATAAGGTCTTTTGAAGGGGGAAAATTGTTATGTCTCAGAGAAGAAGTGAAGTGAAGTGAAGTGGTGATGTGCAGTGAAGTGCAGTAGTGTTTAAGTGTTGAGTGAAGAAGGGTCAATGGCAAGGAGAAGAAGATGAAGAAAGAAGCAGTGCGCGCATAGCACGTGATCATTACTACCATTTTGTAGTATAACAAAATGAAAAAATATACCCAACCTCCTACTATTCACACAACCTCTACACACCACATTTTATTTTATTTTATTTTTAATTAAATATTTAATATATAAATAATGAATAAAAAAATTAAATTAGTTTTAAAAAAATTCAAAATTAAAATATTAAAAAAATAAAAAAATAAAAATAAAAATAAAAAGTGATGGTGTGTGGAAAATGGGAGGTTGTGTAGAACTCCCCGTTACAAAAAGGTGAGTCCCTTTTTTATTTTAATCCTCTAATTTTCGCCTCTAGGTACAGGAAATACAGCGACATATCGAAATTTGAGTACGTGGTCATATGCCCTTGCTGAAGTTATGTCTTATGATGGTTATAAAGCATTGCTACCATTTTAAAATCAAATTACCAGCTGTGTGAAATGTTGTCAGTTCTTTAAGTTTTTTCGTTATCTCTGAAGTCTATTTTATGTTCTCAAATGATGTTTCATTAGTTACTACATACTGTAGATACAATTCAAATTTGTGTTAAATATTGCAGTATCCTCGTTTATGCTTTAATAAATGAGAAATGTTCATGCTTTTTTTTTCTTTTTTATTGGCACCGGATGTCTAGGAATATCGTGACTAATCCGCACAAGCCCTTAACAAGGTATTTTTTTCAAGTGCACCTCCATCCTCGGTGATTTAAGGGAAAAAAGTCCCTAGAAATTGCTTTCACCCAAAAAGATTTGAACTTTAGACCTGAGGAAGCATAATCAAGCTCAAAGACTTTGCCACTTGAGTCAATCTAGGGGTTGAAATGTTCATGCTTTCATTTGGATAGCCAAAGAAAAAAAATGATACCAGCTGGATATACATTTTAATTGCATATTGCTCACAATTCACGTACCAAGTAACAAGGGTTTGTAAACTCTGGATTGAAGCCTTTATTGTCGAGTGTGAGGACTTCACGAGGACCAAAAAGACAATTCCCGCAAGATGTAAGGAGATGAAGATCATACCACACTAGATAAAGCATGCTGCGTTTTGATTTCCTGATTATTTTCTTTAACGACTAAAACTTCCAGGAAGAAAGCTCTTATCTCCTTTTTTTGGGAAGATCATGTTGATGCTGCATGAGGTGGTTTTACTTGTTCTTCTTGCCACCAGCCAGAATTCGTTGAATCTGAAGGCCTCTGCTGAAAGCTTGGTTGAATAACAGCCTGGTCTGGAACTCTGAGACGAATGGGAACCAGGCCAGCATGGCCACGGGCGCAAAGATTACTATCCCCATTATGTATTCATAACCTCTTGCTAGAGCTTTCACTGATCCCCACATTCCAATGCCCTTTACGAACGGCCTGCATGCCTGTGCTATCTGTTGTACAAAGCCAACATTTGAATGATTGGTTGAAAATAGACTACTTGTTTCTCTAATAAAATGCTTTCAACCCAACGAAACTAGAAAGTGCAAAATTCATTCTAACGTGGTCTCAACTCAAAATCAAAGATGCAAGAGAATAATATAGAGAAACTATGTGGACTGCGGAGAATGTTGATAGGAAATAAAAGAAAAAGGAACAAAATAAATGAGTCATGTACCTGCAAAAGTGCCCATCCTGTTGGCAAGAATGCCAGCAGGCTCGCAAAGATGTCTCCGACTGTGAGATTAACCACAGTAAATAGCACAAAAACGGTGAATATGCATCCAATAAAAAGGACTAGCTTCATCAGACGGAACATCAACTGGAAATCTGCACTGAATTGCTTGCTTCCCATCGACACAATCTGCAGTCCAATATTTACCATCCAATGAAATATATAAGTCCAAGCCATGACTAGAGACGAAAACTTTAAATTGAGATGAGGTTCTTGGAGGTTGAGACTAACCTTTAAGATGACCACGACTGCTACAATGACCAGCCAGGACAGACCATAAACCTGCAGCAACATAAAAATAGATACATAAATAAAAACTCTTAGTTCACAAGTTCACAACATATTTTCTTTACTGGAAAACTATCTTTTATGAATTTTCAAATCCTCAAGTTCACAAGATCTTCAAACCCATTCCGAAACAAATTTTTTGTTTGGTGGGAAAAAGCAGATGGTAGCAGTTACTTATTCTATCTATTTAAAGAGCGAGTTTTGTAACTCAGCCATGAGCTGCAATCAGGTGCTTCCTCTTTATTCACCATAGTGCATCTATCACAGTGGCACTTGGGTGCTAATTTTATTATTTACTAGCACTTTACAGAGATGGTTGCAAGGAAATTTTCAAAATTTTAAATCAAGGGCAAGAGCTTAGTATACAGAAGGATTGAAGTTTTAAGTGTAACAATCTTGCATCTTTTTACGGAACAAAAATTCATGGAAACCAAATGTCAATAGCTAGCTGCTGAACTTACTTTGATGCTTGTGTCTTCTCCTACTGCATGTAGATGATATACAATTCCATACTGAAAGAGAAACAAGCGCAGAGAAAGAACAGTATCCCAGAATCGACCAGAAAATCCAGTATACTGCAGATGTTCCTGTTCCTCATCCCACCAGGATTCCCAGCTCTTGTTTGCTGGCACACCAATTCCGCCTCGGCTAGTTATCCACTTTGTCCAATCATCCCAATCTTCCACTATCTTCTGCCATTCAAAGCCTGAAGGGTTGAAGAGGAAAGGAGCAAACAACCAAGAAGCCACTAAAAACCACATGGAAAATGTGAGGAGGGTATAAGATGCAGGATCAGGAGCAGCCGAACCATACATCCTATAAACTATAAGCAATACCATAAGCTCCAACCCTTTCACAAAGTGGCTCCTTGAATACAACCTATAATTCTCTGCAAACTTCTCGTGCCGAACCACAAAACCACGCCCAGTTGCTCTGTACTTTGCCCCACCATGCAGGATGGTGCGCCCAAAGTAATGAACCTTTGTTCCAAGTGAGAACGTGAAGAAAACTGCAGCTAGCTGCATCTGCATGATTATTATGTCACCTAATGCAGTTCCAAACCCTCTTTCCAGTCCAATCTCCATGACCATGGGCAAGGCCATCAACAGACCTATTTGAACAAGAGATTGCGAAGCCATTGCTGCCTTTAAAGGATCATCTCCCTTTTTCCTTGCAAACCTGACTATTTCCTTCTCCAATCCACTCAATGCCAGGTAAAGTTTGCCATATAAGTAAACATAGACTGTAATGACAACCATCTGCATAACAAGAAGAAAGTGTCCTTTTTAGCAGATAAATTGGTAAACTTTCTAAATGAAAATATAAGCACTTAGAGATGAGTTATCCTTCATATCCATGCTTGTCCTTTACATATTCAATTGATGTAAATGGTACACAACCTAATTTCTTTACTTTTTTC
Organism: Platycarya longipes; assembly: GCA_036559045.1. NCBI lineage: Eukaryota > Viridiplantae > Streptophyta > Magnoliopsida > Fagales > Juglandaceae > Platycarya > Platycarya longipes. The sequence goes on from CM071791.1 coordinate 32,552,164, forward strand.
TCTTTATTGGGAGGGCGGGGGAGAGGGGTAGTTCACAAAATTAGGAGGGATGTGGTCAACTATATCCAATTTAAATTTACTTCCTGTGGTTATTACCATAGCACTGACGTAGAATCCCACTGTCGTGAAATAAAATGACAACATGCGAAAAAAGTCAAAACGATGCCCTAATCGATAGATATCCCTGCTCAGTGTCTGCTCTCCATTACCACAGGCCACTTTCGCTTCAAAGAGTGAGATTTGGTTGAGCCCAACATCTCTACCCTTTCCAACTTGGATATATTCATGATGAGTAACATTCCCTCGTCTTAAAGTTGAATTGAAACCTGCATAGGTAAAGCACATGTTAAGAAGTATTATCTCTGAGAAAATGGAAGTTTTGAGGACGCTACCTGCAAATATGTCTTCACTCAGGTTGATGCCACGAGAAGCCTTGCTAATGCCACCACGTGTAATGTGGAATATTCTATCAAATACATCTGGATGGCCATAGTGGAACCGAACCCTACAAACAACCAATACATTAAAGCCAAATATAAAATTTTGTTGCACCATATTTATTTAGATGATTTTCATGACAATGGCAATGACAACAAGTTAGTTTCTCATTCCAATATACCTTGTACAACTGTCCAAATATGGGGAAGATGTGAATTCCAAATGTTAAAAGAGTGGGTGTGTGGGTGGGTGGGTGGGTGGGGGTGGGTGGGTGGGTGTGTGTGTGTGTGTGTGTGGTGTGTGTGTGTGTGTGTGTGAGAGCATGAGAGAGAGAGAGAGAGGTTATAAAATTCACTACCAAACGAAGCTCAAAAAAATTATATTTTGAGCATGATCACCATTCATTCATCCCAACTCTGTTCTCATTATGGAAAATGTCAAATGAATTATGGCTTGTTGTTCAAGATGAGGCAAAAACTTAAAACGTAATTGTCTTGGGAAACCTTAATTAATAAAAAAAGATAAGATAAAGAGAGAACGTACTTCAAAGGTCTTGCAAGAACTCTTTGGCCTATGGTAACAAATGACGTTTCTTGGTTTGACATAAACCAGGCCAATGAAGATACACTGCAGTGCAGGTGCTAGAGTGCTTAGTAATAATGTTGTATTGGATCTAAATATTAAGATTAAAAAAAAGCTCTGGATAAATGGATTTCATCCAACCTTCCGGTAAAGATATGCTCACGAACACCCAAAATCGTAGGCGGACGCACTCCATGGTCCTCATTAAACTCTTCCAGAAGGTTACGCATCTTAAAAGCTTCTTCTAAGTAATTATCCTATGAGAAATTGACAATGTAAATTATCACGGTATCCCTCGAGCTTTTGATACCGTCTGGAGCCATTATCACAGTATAGTATAGCATCTTACTACAGTTTGGCACCTGGCCCAAATAATAGATAGTGGAACCATGATAATTTTAAAATTCTATTGATTAACCTGGTTCATGTCGATGGCTTGGACAGCTTCCCCTCTAGTAAATATTATAGCATGGTTCTGATTTTCAGGCTTCCCTTCTCCTATCTTTGCCGATCCTGGCAATTTTATTCGATAGATTTCCTTTAAAGAAGATAAACAATGGTCAGAATTGTGATTGTAAAATCAAAACAATGGTTTTGTTCAGTGTTTGAAAGAATAATCACCTGATCGAGGTTATCAACACCTTTGACCAATACAGAGTAGTAAACCTTCTGTACCTTTCCACCTTCTCTCTCCTCAACTTCGTCTATATATGCCACACGAAGAGAGGGATTACTGTACAAAGAAGGATTGAGAATCATATTTTTGAACACAATGAATACAGCATCAAAATCCTCGAAGAAATCAAAATTGCATAACACCATCAGCTTCATCAGATGGAGAACATACTTAACCATCAAATTAAGAATATCTGTTGCACGGCGATCTCCACTGCGCTTCTGAATCCCATAATTCTGACAGGTAGCAACATATGTGAATTTCATGTCAGCCACAGCCTCTAATTGCGCATATAGCGATCTCTGACTTTTCTTATCTTCCTCTGATGGAATTGTGACAGCCTTGTAGCCTTCAAGTATCTCTGATTGTGAAGAAAGAAAAAAAAATAGTTAGATGTCAACATAATTACCTCCAAAAGACAACATGCTAAAATAGACAATAGGCTGCATCTGAGGAATTCAGCTATAAATGCACATCAACAAAAAGTAGAGGCCACAGGTACAAAGGCATCGGGAAGCCCTTGCTTCACACATGATAATCACTCTTAGCCAGATGTTAAAAAAGAAAAAGCTAATATACACTAACCTTCTTCAGAAGCCATGTCGAGAAAAGCCTGAAGCTTCAAAGCCCGACGGTAGTACATCATCCCCCTAACTGCAATGCTAATATATACTTAGACTGAAGACCAAAACCTGTAGATGTAATTAATTGAGAGAATAAAGCATAAATACCTGTTCTGCACAGAGTTTGTCCCCTTAAGGAGACCCAGTGACGAAGATGCAATATGTTCTCTTCATTTTCCCATATCTCACTATTGTTTTTGCAATTCAGTCGCTCCATGAAGTTATTCCACTCATCTAATCAAGTCACAATATGATTTCTAAGTTAGCAACACCAAGCAAAACGAATTCACTTTAAACATAGTTCAGGTACACCATTAAACAGTTTTAGAGTGCATATTCACATATCACAAACCTGGGAAAATCTTTTGCAGGTAATATATGATTGATACACCATCTTCATTTTCCATCTCAAGGTCAGCTTTAGAATAGACAGTTTCCTCGCTATAGTATGGAGTCAATACACTTTCAATGGCAAGAAAAATGATTTAGCAACCATGTGACAAGGCTAATAATAATAATCAAAAGCTTAATGGCTTCATCTGCATTCATGAAACAATTTATCGAAAACTCAAAAGTAATGGTAGTATCATAAATAATAAGCTATAACAATTTCACTAGGCATTTGTAATTGCATCTAACATGGCAAGCAAAATTTACAGTAACTAACACAGGTGGGTACCAATATTTATATAGACACACAAGTAAAATTCATAGGAGCACTAATAATTTTTGGCAAGTATCATTTTGTCCCTTGATAATTTACCCCTATTTGATAACTTCCAGCAAGTGTACTTCTGTCCCATAAAAGTTGTTATTTTTCTACAAGTAATACTTTTGTCTAGAAGCAATACTTCAAATGGCTGATTTTTTCAGAAAGGACCAGCCAAGACAGAGTGGACAAATGTTTGAAGCCATCAATTGAAATCTATATCAAACCTGAACGAGAGCATTTTGCGAACTCGTGGAGCACGTGGCATATCCATGAACAATGAATTTGTGAAAAACGCAATCCTTCTGCGTGCTTCAAGATTTGTTGGTACATCAAGGGCTGATTCCTTCACCGTCAATAGTATATAGAGGCGTCTTATCTACAAACAGTAGCATGCAACAAAATTGTGTAATGTTTACAAAAAATCAAATGTAGAATTTATACTTCCATTACTATTAGTAACTTCTAATACTTTACCTGTTCTTCCCATTGTGCTGTGACTATAGGAGGAAACACTATAGCAGGTTTCGCATCGGTGCCAGCAAAAAGTTGCCTTCCAGAATCCTTGGTGCTATGACCAACTTCTACCAGTTCACTGAATGATATATATTATATGAGCGAAAGCAAGCACCATAATATACGAATATATCCAAATTATACCATTAAACTTCTAACATAATTTCCGAACAGACTGATTGCAACAAAGTTAACCAACCGGATCTCATTCACCATCATATCACGAGTAACTACTTCTAGCATATCTTGCAGCAACAACTCCACTGTATCTTTCTTGGATGGATCACCGTCTTTCTGCAAAAGGAAAGGAAGACAGGAATTTTTATTATATGATAGTCATGCATACACAAACATAAACTTTGGTTGTGATGAGTAGTTTTTCTCCAAAAACTCACCAAGATCCCCACAAGCTCCACAAATGTCTTGCAAAGAGTAGGCAAAGGGCCCATTCTGAAATTTACAAGAAGTGCATTCTTTGAAATGTTACTTTCAACTTCCTTGAAGATGATGCCCATTATCCTGTTAATTATTATCCATTAGTGTCAACCAGGTGGAAGAAAATTGGAAATCTTGAAATATAACTAGGGTATACAGTTTGTAAGAATCACATACATTAAATTGTTTATTTTGAGTATAGAATCTCTGATTGGTTGAATATATACTTTACAAATTAATAACCAAGAGGTGCCAATAACAACCTTTTTTCTGTCTCGCCAACCACCAAGGCATTCAAAACATGCTTGAAAGATTCATAGCATTCAATCACAGCACATTTCATATATTCATCCGCACATATGCGCCTCCAAAGATCAGAGTCCTTGGATCGAAATTGAGCAGCCATATCCAATGCTATTGGGATCTTCAATGTAGAAAAACAGTCAAAATAAAAAGCAGTGACAGATATATTTTGAAGAAGGATTACACTAACCTTGCTGGCAAGCAAAAAAGGTGGCCACTGAATTATTTTCAGGCTTGGATCTGATGAATAAGGAACTATCAAAAGATCCATTTCCCTGCATTTAAAAGTTGCCACTCAGTTTAACTGCACGATGAATAAAAAGATAGTATGGTTGAAAAACAGTAAACTGGTTCAAGGGCCTTTCCTGTCGCTCAGTAGATCTTCCTCACGGAAACTACATATTACTTCATTCCATAACTGAGCAAATTTGGCAGCTTCACTTCTCCTGCTTGTTGTGATCTATAAAAGAATAATATTTTGATTAAACATGAAGAGTATACATGTATGTCTCTACTAAACTTAGGGTAGTTAATAATATACAAAAGTTTTGAATGCACAAGTGCAACCTCGGCAAAACGCTTAGCTAAAGAGAATCCCCTTTTCTGTGACCTATCAGAAGGCACCAAATATGTGTTGAATGCACCAGGTAAGGACTGGAACCTTGACCTTAGCATGCCAAGAGTTCGTATCTGTAAAAAGAAAAAAGGAAATAACATAAACTGGCCCCAAAGCTCAAGTCAAAATAGTTGGGCACAAGTTTACAAGCCATGGAGTTGTTGCTATGCGACTATCATATTTTATATCGTTGATCACATAAATTAAATCAATCCAAGTGTTTCCTCAGTAACATAAGTGAGATGCATCAATTTCCAAATTATATGACTGGAAGACTAAACTATTCGCTTAAATTAAAAGAAAATGATGGTTGTATGTTAATATTTCTTGATTCTGGAAAGAGTGTGCCTGTTTAAATTGGAGAGAGAGAGAGAGAGATTATCGAAGCCTGGAATAATACCAACCTAATGATTCACTGATAGTCATCAAGCAGCATACAGTTTACCAAGATGTAGAAATAAATATAGAATGTCATGTAGTCTTACATCTCCCACTTCTAGAATTCTGTCATGCCTCCTTGACAGTTTAATGTGGGAGGTAAATCACAATGACTTCAATAAGGCCTGGTTTGTTTTTTAAGTTAAGTTGAGTTGAGTTTGAGATAAAAGTTTAAAGTTGAATAAAATATTATTAGAATTTATTTTTTAATATTATTTTTATTTTAGAATTTGAAAATGTTGAATTGTTTATTTTATTTTATGTGGGAATTTAAGAAAATTGTAATGATTAGATGAGATGAGTTGAGTTGAGATAAACTCAAAAAACAAACTAGGCCTAAAACTCAAAATGAACAACCCGAAAGTACACATTTCGATTCTATAATCCTTGATCCAACTATCAAGAGCACCAATATTGAGTTATGCTACCCAGGTATTGTTGGAAATTAAAAACAAAAGGGCACAATTAATCTAGCTTTGGCCAATCTTTTGTACTTACAAACAAAAAATAGAGAAGTATGAATGCAAAACAAAATGGACAGAGAATTCACTTTAAAGGATGCATGATGATCCATTATGTAATATGATAAAATATGTGATGAATAATTTAGGACAGAAAAATAAATACTAAGAAAAAAATATCATTCTAATGGGTCACCTCTCCTAGACGATCAAATGCCCCCAGAACACCACCATATAAAGTTGAGCAAACAGCATACCAAATTTGAGTATCCATAAAATAGACCTGCATTGACCTTACAATGTGATATGAGATGCATTGCCAAAGGACGCTGTAGGAGGTGTCATCCCTGACAAACTGAACAAAGTAACAAAATATCAGACTGAAAATGGAAAGATATAGTAACAAATACCAATATCACTGGTACCCAGAGTGCCACAAGTGCTCCATAGTTCTTTTTTGCTGCATTGACAACAGAACCCTAGCATAAACTGGCCCCTAAGTTGGAAAACATGAACAGAATGAAGAAACAGCATATAGATACCTTCGGGGAAAAATTCATGCCAGTCATAGTCAATACGATGAATGTTCATTACGTCATGTGTTGGCCTCACCAATGGTTTTATCTAAACAAAAAGAGACAAAATGCTTAACTGAAAATCCAACCATCTCCAGCTCTTTTACATAGAAAGATTAAGAATCACCGACCGACCAATACCTGGACAAAATAGCTGAATGCAAACTTGGAACTCAGAAGTATCAACCAAAAAATAGTGTACCTGAAATCAGAAAATTATCTACACAAATGAAGGAAACTTCTACCCAACAAAAAACTGAAATACCGAACTGTAAATCATTGGATAAAAATTAGTGTGTTTCCACGTCATACACACTTTATCAGGGCGAATTGACTCTCATGCATTCCCCTCCCAACATATATTCTTGGCTGCATAAAAGTAAGAAAGCGAAATAACAATATTAATTATGGCCTGAGGATGCTGAAAACAATAGAAAAAGTAAAAGACACACACATATATGGTGCTCTGTGACCAGGATCAATAGAGTAGCTTCAAATTAACTTAGGAAAACTAGATCTGTGTTTTTCCAATTGGTATTCCAAATAAGGCAATTTTTAAGTGAGTTAAAGTTCAACCTTTGATGTTTGAAGCCTCAGCAAAGCAGAAATTATTTCTAATCCAATTGTGTCAGTATAAAACATGACTTAGAACTGAATTCCAAATCCAATTAGTTTGTATCTTTTCTTTTTCTTTTTCTTTTCTGTATCTATCGGAATTATCATACTCACTATTGACAAAAATCTGTGAAAAATAGAGGCACTAAAAAAAAGAAGGAAAAATAAAATAAAATTGAAAAGAATACAGCATTATTTGATTCTCAATAAGTTGCCCTTTTAAGTACAAATTTAGCTATAAGAGTACACTCAACTGATTTTAACCCATCTCATGTATTAGTTATCTTTGTTGCCCCGCAACATACTCGAAAACCTAAGTTCCTATGTTCATGTGCTAAGGACTTTTTTGAATGTGTTATTAGTTAAACATCTACTTGATGGGGAGCAAGTTAATTGATTCACAACATAACCAACATAAGCACATAGATTCCACTCTCCTTCTTCACAACATAACCAACATAAGCACATAGATTCCACTCTCCCACGCGCACAAAACTTTTGAAACACTGTCTGCAGTTGTGAACAAGGCAGAATATCTTTTTTCCCAATTTCATACAATATTTGCTACACTAGATTTCCCAGCTACTTTCATCTTATAGTCTCTTGCAACTGGCTTGCTTAACAAATGCCCTACCAGTTAAGAAATTTTCAAGCCTAAGGAGTGATGACACAAGACATGCAAGAAAACATAGGATATAAGAAGCGCAGAGCAATAAAAATTACCTGTGACCACCACAAGAGGAACCTAATGATATGCCAATCTGAGTTTTCAATCCAACGACGGAACATCGGGAAGACGAACAAAGCAGCTGTCAGTAAATTTGGGAGCAAATAGATGGCTACAGCCATGATATATAGAGGGGAAATGCCTTTCACTTCACCAAGAAATGACAACATATCTTTAATGTTTTTAGGAGCCATTTTGGATGAGTGCAGATAAAAAACCGGAAGAATGATGGCCCATGCAAGACTAACGATTATTTTGAGAATATTTCTCAGCACATCAGTGAACCTCCACCTATGATATCCTGGGAAGTTCAGAAGAAGGTCCAAATTACCTAAAACAAAATAAAAGAAACAGATGAGAAAAACTGTCAGCTGCAAAACTGAAGTGGCATAAAATGCTGTAACTTGCTTTAAATACAAATACCATCTCAGCTGAAAACAATAGCAGATATAGGAGTAAAGCAATGATCCAACAGCTACATCAAAACCAAATAATCCTCCCTATAGTGGGAGGAAGTAGTGCATTAGCGAGATTACTATTTTCACTTGCTCCCATGCTAACAACTTTCTTCTGTGGAGAGTCCTAACCATACAAAGCTCATATAAAGTCCCATGCCTGAGCAATTTGGGACCCTAACCCTCCTCCTTTGTGTCCCAATCAAAAAGAAAAACAAAAACAGGTGAACCTTTCCAGTAGATGCAATTAAAGTTGCAAATGGACTTAATGTGAAATCTAAGTACATGCAGATTAAAGATGATCAATGGAGACTGGTGCTTTTGCTGTTGTCTCTGCCACAGCAACCTTTCCTGGTTTGTTTGGATGCTTGAAATAAAGAGGGGCTAATGTAATTTGAATCTTTCCTTTGCAAAAGTTCTCAACTACAAATATAGCCACAACATCCCATAATTTATAACTCATGAGCAATATATTCAAAAAGCAAGGGGAAACCCCAATTTCCACTTCAAACTATAAAGCATTTTACACTTTGCACCTAAACTACCAAAACGAGCACATTGTACCCTTAAATGAACAAAGAGTTGCAATGCCCACCCTTTGTTAAGATCCAATCATCAAGATTGTGGCACACCGCCAACTGTTACATATTTTTCATCCACCTTAACAGCCAAAATCGAAAAAGGCTGCTATCAGTTTCTAGTAGTTAGAGGGTGTATTGTGTCAATTGTGGTAGTTTGGAGTGCGAAGTGTAAAACGACCATGGTTTGAGGGTGGAAACTGTACTTTGTCCAATAAACAAGAACTGCCAGTTTTGTGAAAAAGACATTATAAGTACACAAATTTGTCAAAATAAGTGGGAAAGTCTTTGAAAAACAATGAAAGAAGCCAGGTAACTTCCTTTTGAATACACATTTTTCTTATCTAAGGAAGCATCTTCTTTTATGTATTTATCGAAGAAAAAATCTTGTTTTACTGGGTGAGATTAACCACCAATAACGAGGCTCCAGAATAATGCAATAACCACAAAATGCAGAAATGAAAAATAAATCAGGTTTATATCCAGTCCTCAAAAGCACTTATTTTATAGATAAAATCTAAAACATTTGCGAGTATACAAGTACACTTGGAAACCGGATATTATTTGAAAATATTTTTTATGCAGAAATCCTGCTTATGAGAACTGCTACGTATTGAAGAAATCTTATTCCAAGAATCAATTAGTTTTCTCTTCTTTCTCTCTTTGCCAACTTATATTATATACTTTTAGACACTGATTCAAACATAATTGACAGAATTATTCAAAACAGGGGTTCGTGTTTATTTTAAAGTACTCAGATAAATTACAGACTTCTATCCAAGTTTAAGTGGACATTGTCGCTACCACTAACTAACTACTTTACAGTATAAGATGCTTAGAAAGAGAGATACAAGCAGCATATATTCAAAGTGGCTATTTATAAAGAATTAATCATAATTGAATATAAATGAGCATTGCAGCTGTGAGCATAACATACATTGAAGGAAACGAAGAATGGCTGCAGTGATGAATATTGTGGATAGATCGAATAGGACTTTTGCTTGAAATATATCTACTAGTTTAATCTTTTTCCAGGCAATGATGACCATTCCCTGTAATATATATCAAAAAAGTTGAGTATAGATACATGCATACTAAATAAGAGCCAACAAAAGAAACTTCAGCCTGGTATTTCCAATCTGCAGCAATAAAGTACCTGTAGAGCCAGAATATAAAAGGTCCACAATCTATCAAAACTTCGAAAAATATGCCAAAAGGTTCTGGTCTCAACAAAGTATGATTTTCCTGTGGTTCCAGCTTTTTCCCTAGAACACTTCCTTCCCTGTTATAGTAGTTATTTTAAGATGAAGACACAAACTAATTTCAGAAATGTGGTATGAATACTAGGAACTTATCAAGAGTATTAGAATACCTGTACTACATCACGTGTTGATTTAAAAAAATCACCATCATCACGCATAGGCCAACCAAGAGAGAAGCAATGAGACGACCTATTTATTTTTAAGGAAAAATAAAATCTTCAAAAAGGAGAGAGATCCAAACAAGCAATAAAATCTCAATATTCAACCAGCAACTTGATATCAAGCCCATACGAACCAGAAGTACTCATTTAGATCATCATAATTGCACCAGGCAGTGAGAGAAGCTCTACCATTTCTGCTCTTCTTGGCTTCCTGGCATCAGCAGCATTCTCATATATAAATAAATAAATAAATAAAAAGAACTGAAGTTTGAAGTTTGAACCAGCAGATATGATTTTGCAAGAACATACCTTTTCTATTACACGATACAGGGGCGTTATAACCTTCCGCAGAAATGCCTCGTCATCTCCACCATAAGAAGGCTTAATATTTTCACCAGTGACAATGCTAACATTTCCAGCCAATAGGCCATGGAGTTCATAAGCCATCTGAAAGTAAAGTCTCCATCATTATCAAAAATGTAATAATCTATAATGAATACAACGGATGTAAAATTCAGATGAAAAATTACCAAGAAAGGGATCCACAAAGATGAGAGCAGTACTCACATTATGAAAAATATAGCATAGACATTCTGGCATGAAGCGAATGTTAGCTGCTTCTCCCCAAATAAGAAGATATAAGCCCATGTATAGCAACTTCCTCTGCTGTATCTCTTGCTGACCTTGAGGAAGCCTATAGGGAATGGGATTTCTCTATTTTAGCATTAAGTTCCACAACATGCATAAGGGCACAAGTTGAACCTGTAAAAATGTAGATATGGTTATCTCACCGTAAACTGTGTTTTCGTCCCAAAAACTTGCACCATGTTTTGTAATTCTTGAAGAGCTTGTTCATAACTGCGTCAACAGCACGTTCATCAAGCTGCATAAAAATTCAAAGAAATATAAGAAATATAGCCACGGCCAATAGTTTAGAGTCATACATAAGGCAGGCTAGCCATATAAGAAAGTGCTCAGGGTTTATGATCATGAGCCAAAATAAAGCCGAAAATCTCATGAAACACTGTTCAGATTGTCAGTAAAGTAACTAGCAGATGCATACACACATAGCCCACTTCAGTTCAAAACTTCGAAGCTGCTCAAGCGTTAAATGCACGAACAGCCATGTCACCGTCAATCATCAAAGGGACAAAAGAAACTACAATTGGTGGGGCATAAAAAGTGTAGGCAAAACTAGAATTCAAAAACGAGAAATTGGGGCATGCCTTGTTAAGAGGTTCAGGCTTGGGATGAAGCCTTATATGAGCATTAGCAAGTAGCAAAATCAAATTCTCCCTCTGGTTCCTGACATTGTCTCTCTGTAGTCAGAAAAAATAAACCAAATGCATTAGACACTTGTTGAAGATCTTAAAGTGACTCCTATTCCGTATCCAACCATGTATCTATCTTTTGCTCTCTTCTCGGTTAAAACATGCCTGGAACCCGAACATGGCCCTCAGCCAATCAAGGAGGTCTAAATCTCCTGCTTTCTGTCTGTGTTGCTCAAACGCGCTGGGCCAGCTCAAGCCACGAGTGTTCCACAGTGCAGCCACAGCAGCCTTAACCTGGTATAAACAGAAAGCAGGAAACTTGAATGCCACTTCAAATAAGCATAAAAAAACAACACGCTGTCGACATTAATCATAACAGGGGAATACCTCTTCAAGCTGCATGATAGACTGTGAAGCCCCGGCGGAATCCAAAGGAAGAATATTATACGGCGCATAAATTTCTGTCTTTTCTTGGACATCTCTGGCGGCCGCGATAATCTGCTCATAGAGACATTGTTGCAAACAAGCTTATGCCATCGGATAGTGGGCGTTGCAAAAAAAGACTGACAAATGCAGAAAATCACCCGATTGCAGAACAACATCAAAATAAAATGACAATCAATTAGTCTACCTCAGGAGCAACTTCTTCAACTTTCTCAGTTTTATTAACAGCACAAAGCACTTCAAATAGCACTCCAGCTGTCTGGTAAGCTTTTCCGAGTTGAGCTCTGTCGAGAATTGGAATATAATAAGCATATTATATGAGCTTTCAGTCCTCCACAAACAAACGAGGAAAATAACACGAGCAGAAGTATAGCAATTGTCAAAATACCTGTCTGCCTGTTCCCCTTGGTCCAGAGCACTAACATAGTGTTTATAGTATTGCTGATAAAAGCTTTCAATTTCCCTTGCATCCGTCTTCTTCACCCGAGAGGCAAGACTAGAAGCATTGTCCTGAGTCAAAAAAGTCGAACCAATTCTCCTTACGCTTCAAATGGACTGTAAGAAAAGATTACCTCCAAATTTCTGGATTCAAACTATTCACTTCTGATGGGATGTAATATTTTCCCATCTAGTAAAATGGTGTATGGTACTATTTAAAAAATAAAATAGTGGATTCATCGTCGAGCAGCGAGCTCAGATGAAAAAAATGGTAGTCACCCATAATTATACTAATTGTAATATAACTATGGCCTCAGGATTATAGTTCTAGACTCCTAACAACCCAATTGAAATCTGCTTGTAGAAAATGTCAAGAGAAAAAGGAAGGGAGGGTCATTCTGGCAGAAAAAAGCCCGGGGAAATTATTCTTTACCTCCCAGTTATCATCCTTTACAAGGTATCAAATTATCGCTTCACTTCGGAACATAATATAATAATGCCTTCAATCTGGCGGAATAATGAAGTTTTCAATTTTTCATAAAATTTCACTCCATAATGACATAGTATCTGTTAACTCAGAGAAGGGAAAAAACATAGTAAAACACTTTTGAACCGAGCCCATTCTCTAACCTGTAAGAAAACTGACGGACCTGTTCTAACCGATAAAAAACTGACGATCCTGTTCTCTAACCTATCGGTTAAATGTCCCCAGTCTACCAAAACCCATCGTTGCAAGTTGCAACAGGTCGATTCGGATGGACGGCATCTTTAAAGAGTGAGGTGAGATGAAAATTATATAAATAATAATAAATATATATTAATAAATTTTAAATAATAATGAAATACTTTATAAACAAAAACAAAATAGTTTATAAAAAAATAGTTTAATATTTTATGATTAACAACTAATAATCGGGGTAAATCTACAAGAACCTGAAAATTTTCAATAATTGTGTTTATATTAAATGAGGAAGAAAGAATAGATTAATCAACTGTCATATAATAGGTTAATTGTTTAATACTTAGGTATAGGATGTAAATCGACCTAGTTAATTGGGTAAAAAATAACGGATCATAACTTGAGAATCAAAATCGATTTTCCTAATGATCTACTGGATGAATGCATCCTAGTCCCTGACCTCCATTCATCGAGTAATCGAAATTAAAAATGTTAATTACTGGAATTTTTTAAAGGTGCTGTTCACAGTTACCGTTCAGATATTTTAATTTGTTTTATTTCTTTAATCATTAAGAAAATAATTATTAGTGAAATAGGGTATTTTTTAATGATTAAGAATATTAAAAAATATTGATTGAAAATAATAAAAAAATTGAAATGAAAAAATTTATACTATGTTATTGTAAAAAAAAATTATAAAAAGAATTTATAAAAAGTGGTGCTACAATGCCTCATTAATTTGCCCATTTGATGTGCCTCTGCGATTTGTATTTTTCTATTTTCTTACATTATTCAAACATATTTTAAACATGTTTAACCATTTAAAAAAAATTAATATACTAATAGTTACTTTCTTAACTATTAAGTAAAAAAAATTAAAAAATAAATTAAATATATAAGTGGTCAATATGAGTGGACAAAACGAGGTAGTTAAATAACATTTTATTTTATAAAATGAAAAATACTTTAACTACAAAGAAATTATATAAAAATAAACTTACAAATTAATATGATTTAAACTTTATGTAATACATCAAATTAAAAAATTATTTTTATTATAAAATAAGTTTAATTAATATCATAAAATCACATCAATTTTTAACTTTTTTTATATTATCTCTTTATATTTATAACAATTCTCAAAATTTTATAAGTTAGATCCCTCTCTCCCAGACATAGGACAGCTCTGGGTTGCATTTTGTTGCCTTGCCTTCACAAACAATATAATCGTCCTCTTTTTAGTATACAAACATGTTAGAGCATTAGTATTAAATTTATTAAAAAAATTAAAAATACAAATTTACACTATCTAAAAGAAATTTTAAATTTACTATTTACTTTTGAAAAAAAAAAAGTATTTTTATTCTATTTTCTCACTTTCTTCTCCTTATTATTGATCAAATATTATCAAATTTTTTTAATATATATGTAAATTTATACTTTAAAAAAAAATTGATAAATTTAATACTAATACTCTTACATACTCGAACTATTAATCTAAGAAAAAATTTATTTATTATTTATTATATTTTAATCATGTAATATTAGACAAAATATTTATAAGTAAAATATATAAATAATTTGTAACTATTTAATATCAATTATAAAATAATAATAAGATAATAAGAATTAAAATGTTGAATCTTTACCTAAAGTAACGTCAATCCGAAAACAGATTTTTTTTTTTTTTTAAATGAACTTATCTACTCATCAATCAAATTTAATTTTTAAAAACAAGGACAGAGTAGTCAGTACCCTTTCTAACCGCTGCAGGAGTCCTGTCTTAAACTGCCTCACGCCACGCCCGCTCGAGCTTTGATCCAACCTGTGCGCCTTCTCAAATGCATAGAATCGACCTTCCACAATAACCAACCAGAAATATACTTTCAGAAAAAACTGGCAAAATCATGCACTGGCAGTCTTGCAGAAATCACTTTCGGCACACTCGCAGAGTCCCACAAGTTACAACCGAATTCACAACATCCACATTCCCCAAAACCCCTAGTTACAAACACGTACGTGCATGCATACATAGAGAGTAACAGACGTATAGGGGAGACATAGAGAACTTTACAGAGATAAGATATAGAGAATTTACAGAGATAAGAAACTCGAGGTCGCTCGCTTTCGATCTCGTTAGCGACTCGGAGGATGGGAGCAATAGACGCAAGGGACGAGGGGACGACCTCGTTGTCGAAGACCTCCATGGAGAAGGTGGTCATCGCGGCGCTGCGAGATGGCCTCCTCGCCAGGGCCTGTTGGACCGACTCGGAAGTCGACATTGCTGTCACCTCCTCGGTCGGGGAAGGAATTTACGTGTTTCCCTCTGTTTTAATCTCTACCTGCCAAACCACAACAAGAAACAAAATCAGAAGTAAAACGTTTATGCGTTTGTATATATAACTCGATAATTGAACCCTAGCCGCACAAAGCATCAAGCGTTCTCACGATCGATAAATATTTTTTTAAAATGAGATTCGAAAAATGCTACATTTGGCAGCAGAGAAACGTAGGAAAGGAGGAGAAAATTTGGAGAGTACTGGTTGACACAGTAACTCGAAAACAAGGATGTTAACAAGTAATCAATATAAAAATTAGAAAAACGGTCGTCATTTATTTAACTTGGATTTTGTACGGGCCGGAGAGAAAAAGGAGATGCTCAAGAGTCAAGAGTCAAGATAACAACCACAATCTAGGTCCCCGTAAATCTTCAGGAGAATTGAAAGAACGAGGTCTATTTTGAGAGATCCTGAACGTTTTAAAATCATATATAATCCATGCTCAGGTTCTGGACCGGATCAATTACACGAAAACGAAAAACAAAACACGGAAGGTCCAATTCTTTCCATGTGCAACAAAGACAGCAGGAAAGATGGAGCAAAAAAGGAACTGAATATTTTTCCTCGACCGCAGACCGGGCCGGGGATAAAGCAGCTTACGTACGTTTGATTAGCAGGTGAAATTAAAATGATGATCCAGCTGGTGCTAAAAAGCGCCTTCGTCTTTAATCCATGCAGGAGCCATGCATGCATAACAAACAAGGAAAATCAAAGACAACTAGTGGTAAAGATGCATTAGTTAATTCTCTTGGACGAGAAATGAAGCGAAAGAAAACCAGAGTGAGATCAGGAGGAGACCGATGGTAAACCTACCGTGGATGGAGTTTCGACGAGGCAAAATGTCCTGCTGATCACCCAAATTAAGTCGTTAGAAAATAAATGGAGAGAGAAATCGAGAGAGAGAGAGAGAGAGAGAGAGAGAGAGGTTTTAGTGGGAGTCCGTACGGTTGGCGGGGGGACAGATGGAGGAAGGAGAGAGTTGGAATGAGGAAGAGATTCGATGTAAGAAAGAAAGGAAGGAAGGAAGGAAGGAATTAGGAAGAAAGAAAAAAGAAAATGCGATGGTGGACGCGCGGACACCGATATTGGAGGCACGTAAATCGTTTTGAATTTGAACGCTTCTCCGTCTCTCTTGCCTCTGCTAGTTACAGACTATATATATGTATGTGATTGGAGGTCCGTTTTTCTCTTCCTCTCTCTCTCTGTTTTTTTTTTTAATTTATAATTTTTAAATTGTTTAGGATCCGTAATTTGAAGATTGCTTGTACGCAGTAAGTTACAACAGTCTGTCTCCCTTGCTTGTACGCTGTAGTTAGGTTAAAACAGTCTGTAGATACGCACCAATTAAGGTCCATTTTACGAGTACCCAGCTTTCTCTTTCCATGTTATTAACCACCTCGCGCGCGCTTCTACTCAACCGTTTAGGTGCGCGCGGTGCCAAGCGGGCCGGATGGGAGAGAGCTGGCACGGGACCACCCCGTACGTACGTGTACCCACATACTCACGTGCAATGCAAGCTGAACATCCATCGCTAAATTATTACAATATATAATATATATGCACATAAAATTTACGTAAGGATTTAAATACTTGTGTAGTGTATACGTTTGGAACTGATAGCTTAAATGAATACTGTAGGGCCTATTTAAATTAAGGGCTTGGAAGCTCACCAGTATAAAAGTTCGAATAGAAAAAAATTAATACCATAAATCCAATAACTTATTCAAGAAGACGAATAAAGTTAGAATCCTACAGAATCATATACATAAACTAATACTCAAATTTTCACCACATTCTACAGAATTTCATACAGATACGTGATCAAGTCAATTACGGGAAATAACTTATAGACGAAAATCACGTCAAAAGATAAGCACCAGCACGATGCCTATATAAATCAGGTAACCCTCCATGAAGGGGGGACTTCTCTCTCTGGCTCTCAAGCTATTTTTCAAATATTTAGCGAGATTACTGACTTAGGAATCGGAGTTTTCCCAGGCGAAGATCGCCAGATCATTTCAATTTCTTGCAGGTGAACGGTTGCAGGAGGGAAGCGAGACACGTCCTTAACATTGGCGCAGTCTGTGGGATATCTTTACGAACTATTAACATGGTTCTCGCATGCCTACTGTTACTCGTTCTGTAGCAAGCCGAACAACGGAAGCATCCATGGAAGCACGATTAGCAACAATCGAATAGAGACTGAAGAAGGCGTTAGAAACTTTGGAAGCATTGCAGAAAGAAAAAGAGGAATTGCGGCGGAGGAATGTTGAGACCGAAGGTGCCGCCCAACCTGCTCACAGTGAGCAAGGTGAAGAAGAAGCGGATAGTAACGCTGAAGCCAAATGGGAACGCACAGATAAACAGAAGATACACGACGAGTTGAAGGATCTCACGAGAAAGTACGAGGAAATAGCAAGAAAGATGGGTGGATCTTCGTCGGTCGACTGTCTGCTTAACCAGACCGACCTGCCATACAACGAGCGGATCATGGGGATCACACTCCCGCCAAAATTCAAAGTTCCCCAAATAGATCTATACGATGAGTTTAAGGATCCAATGGACCATCTAAAAAACTTTAAAGTTCACATCACACTCCACGGTTTCCCGGGCAAGATCGCCTGCCAAGCCTTTCCTCTGACTCTAAAGGAGACAGCAAGAGAATGGTTTGAGACTCTTAAACTAAGGTCGATTGATAGTTTTGAAGACTTGGCCAAACAATTCATAACCCAGTTCATGCCCAGCAGAAGGCACCGACGCCTAGCAACCTACTTGCTCACAGTCAAACAAAAGGAAGATGAAGATCTCAAGAGCTATCTTACGCGCTTCAACAAGGAGCGATTGACAACAGACGATCAGGATAAGAAGATCACATTGGCCGCTCTCTTGGGCAGAATCTGGCCGCAGAGCCCTTTTATGATGGAGCTGGCTAAGAAGACCCCAGCCACCCTCCAGAAATTCATGAACCAGGCGGATACTTTCGTTAACGCCGAAGACACATTGCAAGCCTTGGTAGATCCACGAAAAGAAAGCAGAAGAGAAGAACAGAGAAGCGGGCAAGATGACAAAAGAAGTGGAGCAAGTCGGCGAGAAAGAAGGCAAGAAAGACAGCCAGACCGGAACACCAGGCTGATATATAACAACCTAAGTATCAGAAAAGAGGAGACAGATCGGGATGAAAGCAACATCATCAGATGGACGGACGGTATTGCAAATACCACCGGACGAGTTCACATTGGACAGAGGACTGCACGATCTTAAGAAAACGGGTTAATGATCTGGCGGGAACTTGGGAGTTGGAGCGAATGGTGGCAGAATGGTCAAAATCTAGAAGGCGGCAAGAGTATGAGCGGGGAATCAAAAGTGGCACCAGCCCCAAAAGAAGGCGCCGAAATACCAGCCTTGGAGCAATAGCAACAGGGCACCCAGGAGAGGCCACAGGAGCAGATCGCCCCAAAGAGGTGACAGGAACAGAATACCCCCGAGGGAGGATAGGAATAGAGCACCTATTGGGGATATACGAACAATAGCAGGGGGCTTTGCTGGGGGCGGAATGTCCATGTAATGGACAGGGCGTCCAAACAGCAAAAACTAAGCAATGATTGGTCAATAATATCCTTTGAGGAGGCGGACAGAGAAGAGGTGTTGTACCCACACGACGATGCTTTAGTAGTCACCCTTGTTATAGCCAATTACGTAACCAGACGAGTACTAATTGACAATGGAAGCTCAGCCGACATACTATTTTGGGAATCATTTAACAAAATGGGAATCGACGCAAACCGATTACGACCATTTCCGACGCCATTGAAGGGCTTCTCCGGTGAAGCAATCCAACCTGTTGGGACCATCACGCTCCAATAACTGCCGGAACTGAAACACAAATAATGACTACCATGACCGACTTCTTGGTGGTTAAATCTCCATCCTCCTATAATGCTATAATGGGACGGCCAACACTCAACCACCTCAGAGCAGTAACCTCAACATACCACCTCAAGATGAAGTTCTCAACCGACGGTGGGGTAGGAGAGTTAAAAGGCGAGCAGGCACTGGCTCGAGAATGCTATATGCAAGAACTGAGGAAGAACAAGAACGAAGTTTGCACCATGGAGGAATGGAAAAGACGTTCACGCCACCTTTTCCACCACCCATGGTGCAAGCTTAGGAAAAAAAATGTCGAGGAAAGGAAATGCCTCATCCTTAGAATGCAGAACGCTTGAGGAAGTTTCATCAGTAGCACTTTCACATCTACTATGTCCTCTATGTTCCCTTAGTAGTAGTGTTGTTTTCTCATTTCAGTAATCTTTGTTTTGAGTATCCTCATTTCAGTTGAACTCTAGAACAATCACAATTGTTACATTCAAGTATATTATTTCGCCCATTTTCAACTTCACTAGTTCTCATGCCCTATTTAGAGTCTTCGTAATTACTTGTGGCATCACGTACAGAAAAAAAGGAGATGCGCGGAGGTCATTAGGCCACGCTACCCTTGAACACCGATACCGAGTTATCACACTCGAGAAATGCCTTGCTAATAAATACTTACGACGAGCTATCCAGCTTGCGGGGTTAAGGGAAAAGTCACGGACCGCCCATATCAACTTTCATAAAAAGTGGCGCAGAGGCAATGACCCCGCTAACTTTCATAAAAATTGGCGCAGAGGTAGTGACCCCACCAACTTTCATAAAAAGGGAGCGCAGAGGCAATGACCCTGCCAACTTTCATAAAAAGGAAGCGCAGAGGCAATGACCCTGCCAACTTTCATAAAAAGTGGCACAGAGGTAGTGATCCCGCCAACCTTCATAAAAAGTGGCGCAGAGGCAATGACCCAGCCAACTTTCATAAAAGGGGGCGCAGAGTCAAGTGACCCCGCCTCGCTAATAAAGACCCACGACGAGCTATCCAGCTCGCGGGGTTAAAGGAAAGGTCAATGACCGCCTTGCTAATAAAATACCAACGACGAGCTATCCAGCTCACGGGGTTAAAGGAAAGGTCGAGGACCGTCTTGCTAAGAAAATACCCACGACAAGCTACCCAGCTTGCGGGGTTAAGGAAAAGGTCCCAAATCGCAAGAATGATTCAAACAAAAGTAAAAGCAAGAGTATAAACAGACAGCAAAAGGGATTGAGACGAACACTCGAAAATATCTAGCTATGAATCGAGAATATGATATCAAAGTAAATAATCGACGTTATTTACAACAAAATAATTTGATTACAAGTCAAGGTTGCAATATGCGACCACAGTAAAGATAAAAAGAAAATAAATAATAGTAAAGTACAAAAGATTGCAACTTTGAGTCAGAGGGCGTCACCTTCTTCAGGAAGCAATAGTGGAGGCACGTTCGAAAAGGCGTCTGAAACTTCTTGGCACCCGAACATATCAACACGACAACAAGCTGCCATCTTAGGAGAAAACAAGCCAGTATCGAGAGCCTGGAGGTCCGTAGCAGGATCAGCCAAGAGATGGTTTCTCAAGCGCACAATGCCAGCCTCATGACCATAAGTGAAGGCCGCGTCTCTGACCGGAGGAACCATAGCTATTTGGACCCGAAGGTGGGCGATGTCCGCCTGAGCAGCAGCCAATTGGTCTGTTTTCCTGGCTAACTGTTCGTCCCTGGCCAAAGCAACCATGTTGGCTTTCCTAAACTCCTCATCTATGTTCGCACGACTCGCCTTATACTTCTGGTGACGCTCCCGAAACTCAGCCAAAGAACCTTGTGCCTCTGAAAGATCTTGAGCTGTAAGGCACGCCTTCTCCAGGGCGTCTAGCAAGTCTTTAGTCAACCCACTGCACATTTTCTGCGAATTGGCGAGCTCCTCCCAGACTGAGCCTAATTATTCGTTTTGGGCGAGGAG
Source organism: Platycarya longipes (assembly GCA_036559045.1). Taxonomy (NCBI): domain Eukaryota; kingdom Viridiplantae; phylum Streptophyta; class Magnoliopsida; order Fagales; family Juglandaceae; genus Platycarya; species Platycarya longipes. The sequence continues at coordinate 32,573,367 of CM071791.1, forward strand.
TTCTTAACCCAAGTGGGTGGACTCAGCATCGAAGTTCCGTTGAGTTTCGGAAAGTTGAACATTCACCAGGTCTCTTTCTGACTGCAAAACCTAGTGAGAGAAGTCGTTTCGGACCTTCGTCTCTTGAGCAAGGCGAACAGCCTTCCGAAACTCAAAAATCTTGCCGTCACGGAGCTCTAGCTCCCCCTGAAAAGAGTTGGCAAAACCTTCTACCTGGTCCAGGCAGAGTTTGAGCTCCCTGTTTCTTTCAACCAGAGCTTCCAACTCAGCCTTGGCGGCTTGCCACCGCCCTTTCATCTCCTCTTCCCTACGGGCAAAGTCAGCCACTACGCGCGCCGCCAAGTTGTCAATGCCTTGTGAAGAAGGAAAAATAACCAAAGTGAGTAAAAGAGAAGAAAGAAAGAGGGAAGAAAAACTAAGAGAAGCCATGAGGTTACCGCTGAAAACCAATCCTTTAGCTGGTTGGCCATCTCCGTAACGATATCGGCCCGAACAAGAATAGGAGAAGAAGAAACACCCCCGCTGCCGCATCACCCTTAGTATTTTCAACGGGGTCATCAACCCTCTGAGCTGCTAGAATTCTTATAGGCTTAGGAGCCGTGTTCGTCACTTGGTCCAACAAGTGCCCATAGTCAAGCGGTACCTCAGGGCGGGTTGCTTCCCCCCATTCTGTTTGGGCACCATCCCGAAGTAAAACATCCAACTCCGCTTCTGTGAGAGACTCGACATCTCCACCAAATGAAGACGTAGGAAGAGTTATGGGTGAGATACACTCACCACTTCCAACCAATGATGGAGTATAACCTCCAGATATGGTGGTCAGGGGGGTTTCCAAATCAGACCGGCCAAAGGCTGACTCCCCACAGGCGCCCTCAGGAGTAGGGGATTGGGAGTCCTCTCGACTAGTAGGCCAAGCGCCAACCAAACTCTCCCCCCATTTCCTTAGGAGTAGCTTCTGATGAAGATAAGGGGTGGGCACTAGAACCAGTAACCATTTCCAACTGAAGGGCGGCCGCCACACCAGAAGGTAAATCGCCACCCCTCACTGGACCTTCGTTAGCTGGAGGCACGAACACAGGGGTAGACTCCGAAGGACTGAGCGCCTGGACTCGGGACGTGGCGGCTAGCTCAAAAAGGGCAATGCTGGCCAGTCCTTCCCTATTCCTCAAGCCAGGGAGTATGGTCTCGTGGGGCAACCACCAAAGGCGGTGGTTGTAGTAGCCACGGGCGAGGAAATTGTTTTGGTCTAACTGCCCCCCAAATGAGTTTCAAACCCATGAGGCGGCTTCTTGCAAGTGCCCGTCGTGGGCGCCAACTCCCATGTTGAAGATGGGAGTATAGGCGTCTACTCCCGAACTTCCTTGGCGGACACCGAAGGTCTCTTTGAGACAGGGAGCTGAGAGAAATCCTCAACACGAGCTCTTTTCCTTTGACTTTCATCATTCTTATTTTTTGATCTTTTTTCCCTTTTGCCCTTGCTTACATGGAACTCTGGTCGCTCCTTCTGCCTTGGCTTATCCTTCTTCTCCTGCACAACAAGGGCGCCTACCATGGTTTTGTCAGAAGGATTTGGTAAAAGAGCAGGAATGACATCAGTAATCATGAAATCATGTCCCTAGACGAAACAGCGATTGGGGGACGTCAGAAATCAATCTATATGGGTGGGGGACAACAGCTTATCAGTCCAAAGGTCGTCTATGTGATCTGCAGCCCAAACATGAACAATGTCAATCCAAGCCAACTCTCAAAGGGACAAGGGAGGCATGAGGGCCCACAAATGCCGTCCATCAAGGATAGGGCGCCAGATTGCCCTAACTGGAAAATCCCTTAAGACCTCCTCCTGGCCAAAGAACTCCCACCCCTGGCCGCTGATGAAAAAGAACTTTGTGATCCACGCCTTAGCATTAAAATATCGACTCTTAAACAGAGCTAAAGATTGCCCATTTTCCTTTTTGCGGAAACGGGCAACACAACCTTTGGTAGCCGCCCTCACATCGTAAAAAGTCAAGAACTCACGAGCAGTCAAATCAGGGTAAGGATCGGGAGCTCCAGAACCATCCAAAAAATAATGCAAGCACATAGATAAGTCCTTAGGGAAAAAGAGTGAAGTTAGATCGGAGCCAGTTCCAAAAGATCCAAAATGTCGCAAAGGGGGCAACAAAAGGGAAGCCTTAACCCCGTGGGATAAGAGGGCGACAGAGATAGCCACCCAACCAGAGAATCATTCATCATCACAGCATCCTGATTCGGGAGCTTTCATCACAACTGAACTTGGAATATTAAAATCCCCAGAATCCTAGCCAAATGCTTCTCTCGAACACTTGAGCGCCATGTATATCCATTAAACGTTGTGCCCTCGAGAATGTCAAAAGGTTGAACCGAACCGCTACTTTGTTCTGCCATGGAGTTGTAAAAAAAAAAAAGCAAGAATAAGAGACAATAACGAAAGAATACAAAGAATGGGGAAAACACCAATGAGTAAAATAAGCAAAAGAAAGATAAGAAAAGAGAAAAATTGGGTATTTAAAGGACAAAATGACCATGGAACACCAACGGACGAGACATTATGATTTGATGCGAAGATAGAGAAATAGTCGTCAGATGTAAAATAACTGTCACACGCCAAACCTTCCCACTACTGTCACGATTATCGGACACAAAGATGAAAAGACGGCAGGCAAGTGAAAGGTCACGAAAAAGAACACGTTCTCATGCATATTTGGGCGGGAACCGAAAACATACAAAAGTCAAAATAAATTGAATTCCCTACTCCTTGAGGCGTAAAGAATTCGCGGGGTAGCTGTAGGGCGTATTTAAATCAAGGGGCCTGGAAGCTCATAAGTATGAAAACCCGAATAGAAGAAAGTTAATACCATGGGTCCAATAACTTACTCAAGAAAACGAATAAGGATAAAATCCTACAGAATCACGTACATAAACTAATACTCAAATTTTCACCACATTCTACGGGATTTCATACAGATACGTGATCAAGTCAGTTACGAGAAGATAACTTATAAACGAAAATCACGTCAAAGGATAAACACCAGCACGATGCCTATATAAATCAGGTAACCCTTCATGAAGGGGGGACTTCTCTCTCTGGCTCTCAAGCTATTTTTCAAGTATTTAGCGAGATTACTGACTTAGGCATCAGAGCTTTCCCAAGCGAAGATCGCCAGATCTTTTCAATTTATTGCAGGTGAATGGTTGCAGGAGGGAAGCAAGACACGTCCTCAACAAATACTATCACACTATATAAATTATGAGCCGTATTAACATTTCGTTATAATTTACCAATTTGGCATTTTTTAAGTAATTTTTTATGTAAATCATTGATTTTAAATAAAGATTTATTTAATCTATAACTACTATTATTATTATTATTATGAGTTTTTCAAAAAGTTTTTTAATCTCTTTCACTCCACTCCATATTATAGGCCTGGTTTATTTTTTGAGTTTATCTCAACTTTATTCATCTTATTTCATCTCATCTCATCATTATAAATTTTTAAAATTTTCACACAAAATAAAATAAATAATTCAATTATTTCAAATTTAAAAAAAAATAATATTAAAAAATAATAATATTTTATTGAAGTTTCAATTTTTTATCTCAACTCAACTTTAAAAAAAAATCAGATTTAAAAATTATTTATTATTGAAAGTTGGACTCTCTTTGGGCCATGCCCATCCCTAAGTTCTAATCAAGCTGAGCTTGCTCTGGGCCACGCCCATCCATTGTGAGCTATATATGGACCTGCTATCATCAGTTTTACACTCCTCTAAATCTCAATACTAGGAGCACGCATGATCATTGGGCTTAATTCATGTAACTAGTTGTAACTACTTTCATTAATTTGGAATATATATGGAGCCCATTTATAGATCATATTCGTCGAGAACTAGAGATCAGGCTAGAGAAAAGTATATATTTATTGCTAGTCCCACGCATTGAATTGATAAGTAAATTAATAAATATCAAGCAACTCCAGTTGGGCCCAATTAATTGACACATTCAAATCTATTTGCAAACCCATTAATTGACAGATTCAAATTATTCACTACGTCAGTACAAATGGCTTTCACATCAATTAGAAATTTAGAATAAAAAAAACATCGGTCTTCTGATTTTTTTTAATCAGTGACGAATTTTACAGTAAATTATATTTTACGCACTAATTTATAAGTAGAAGGTAATGTAAATCCAAAACTAATAATAATTAATAAATAAATAAAGATGCCAATTATGCATTTAGCAGTGGGCGGTTGATTAAGCCTTGTTTGGATTGGAGAGTGAGTTGAGTTCATCTCAACTCATTTTTATTTCATCATTACAATTTTTTAATTTTTCATACAAAATACAAATTTCAATACAATTTTTTAAATTTCCATACACCTATGGATATACTATATTTAATATATCATTTATCCACCATTAAATTAACGATAAATAAAAAGAAAAAGTAAGGCCATTACATTTCGACAAAAAACCCACACCCAAGTTCCATAGTTTTGGGTCCGCTATCCCGATCATGATTTTCCTACCCTCAGGGGAAAGGCTCTTCCTTTTTTTCAAATCTCAATTAATTTTTCTCAAATTTTAAAATAATAATAATATTAAAAAATAAACTAAACTTATTTCAACTCATCTCATCTTCCAATCCAAACAGGACCAATAAATATAGGGTCCTACACTATGATCTCTTATAATTAATCATAAAAGGTGGTTAAAGCTGTTCATCTAATTTGTATAGAGTATAAAGGGGAAGGGAATAATATCCTAATTATATAATCTGTTGTCTTAATCATAAGAAGGATTATTATTTGTGATCTCATTACTTCATGGCCAAGAGACCAGTACTTAATCATGAAGTTTTGGTCACAGATATTCTTGCGGCCATTATTTGCCAAACTTCTCTTACTTCAACTCCTTGGAACCAAAAGGGGGAAGAAAAGCTTAAAATTACAGTTACCAAATTGATTCCAAGTGAATTGGCATATATATATATATATGTATTATATATATATAATATATATATGTATATGCTACGGCAACATATAAGATTATATAAAAATAAATTTACAAACTAACAAAATTTTATATGATATATTAAATCTATTTTATAATAAAATAATTTTAATATCTAATATATCACGTCAAACCACATCAATATTTAAATTTATTTTTGTGAATGTCTTTGTGATTAAAGAATTATATTATATTATATTATATTATATATATATATATAAATAAACAGATAAACGGTAGGTAGTGCATAATGCACAACATATATGTTATTAATATTTCTGAAGGATATATCAATATTTATGTCGTCTAGCTAGGTCTTGGACATGGGATTTTGCTGTATTTTTATCACACGTTAACATTATATTGTGTTGCATAATATTATTATATTGTGTTGTTAAAGAATTAATATTATGCTTTCTTTAAACTTTAGAGTGATGATGAATGCTGTACTTATAACTTCCTATCCTCCAATCATTACCCGTACATATCCACGTAATTTAGATTGAATCTACATATATTCATTTACAGTAAGGATATATATACAATTATTTTTACGATCATATATATAATTATATGTTAAAATGAAAATATTTATATAAATTGTTATTGTCTCTCATTTAACACATAGTTGTAATAAAGATTATACAAATAGTTGTATATCTATCACTACTCATTTGTTTAATAATCCCGTAGAATTATTCTAGTTCATTCGCTACTTTGCTGGTATTTTCTAATTTTTACACATTGAGTCATTCAATTAACCTGAGCTCCCATGTTGAGAATTTTGAAGAGAAAACAAACTCAAGAAAATTGAAAAAAAGTCCTTCATTTTTATGCCTAGGACTGGAAAATTTAAGGCAATCGAGTCGCCCTAACCAAAGAAAGACGAAAGACGAAAGACGAAAGTCGAAACAAAGAACCCAACCTATCGCATGTTTTTCTTTTCCCGTCTGGCCTATAACCAAGTATAGATTTGACTCGGAATTTTTGTTTTTCCTAGCAAATTCCCGATATAATGTATAATAGTTTTTAAAAACTAATATTAAATATAGTATTAAGATATATAAATTTCGCACACTTATTTTTAAAAAGTGACTCATTATTAAAAAATAATTTTTTCATATAAACTTCAAAATTTTCTAATATTTTTAAAATAAGTGAGCGATTAGGCCTGTTCATCCGGGTCGGGTACAATCCGGCCTGATTTGAAATTTTAATATATTTCTTAATATTTTAATTTTTTTTTCAAAAAGATTAAAGAAAATTTTAAATTCGGATTCTGGATTTGGGAATACGAAACCGGGATGAACACCCCTATAAACGATATTGTTGATTCACCTTATAGTTACAAAGAAAATTTCAATTCAAGAGCTCTACGTCACGCGTATCACGTATGCTTTTATTTTTATCTTTTTTTCTTTTTTTTCTCTATATCATACAGAGTTATTGACTAGAAAGAACTCAATTACAAATATGATAAAAAAAAATTCTCTCGAAGCCTAAACATAGGACACGAATTAGCTAAATCGGTCACATTATTGTAAAAGTACTACCGTCCCAATTTATGATAAGAAACATTCATAATTTGATGGTTTTTTTAATTGGGAATAGTTTGGGCGCATTAAAGGTTTAAAGGTTGTTTGGATATTGAGTTGTGTTGTCGTGTTTCGCGGCTTAGACAATTTGCCATTGTGTTTCACGACTTAGACAATTTGGGCCAAATGATCTGTACCTGCAAACAATTAATAGAAAGAAGAGAAGAATAGAAATACAAGACATCTTCGATAATAAAGTTAGTATGGGACAAGAGTAGGGTAAGGATGTCAATATGTAACACGACACGTTAATACGAAACGAACATGACACGATAAAAGTGGGTTAGTGTTTAGCCTTAATAGATTTCGGGTCAAATCGTGTCAACACGTTAAGACACGATTTGATAACGGGTCAAACCCGTTATGACTCGTTAAGACACGTTAAGAAATTTGAATTTACTTTTATACCCTTAGACACTTAACTTTATACTCTTAGACACTTAGCTATCTCATTTAAATACTTATTAAAAAGTCATTAACAAGTTAACCTATTGTTATTTAATATGTTTGGATTATAATTTTAATATTTTACAATGTGTGGATTATATTTGTGTGTTTATCATATTTTTTAGTATATTACTTATTGAATTGTAATTTTAATATTGTAATTTGTAATTAATTTTTTTATGTTTTATAACTATTGTTTAAGTTTTAATATTTGTATAAAATCAATTAGGTTAAACTTAAACAGGTCACTAATGAGTTTGCGGATTGAAACGGGTCAGATCGTGTTGTGTCGTGTCATGTCATATAGTGTTAAAGGTCTTAATGGGTCTTAATAGGTCGTGTCGTATCAATCCGTTATCTTAACGGATCGTGTTCATGTTGACTCTTTAAGTATTATATACATGCCCTGACACGATACGAACACGATCCGTTAACACGTTTTGACACCCCTAGATTAGGGTTTTTTCACCCGACCCGACAACTTCGATTTCAAACCGACAAGATAACTCATGTATTCTGAATACCTGATACCTATTCAACTGATTACTCGATACCAATAGATTCTCTCAAACTTGACTAGATGCAAAATCCAATCAGCAAAATCAAACCTCTCAACAAAATCAAAGGAGATTCAAAGCAAACCATGCAATAAAAGCACTGTTGTTCAATATACAACTTAGAAGACTAAAATCAGATAAATAGATTCAAAATCAGAGAAGATGATTCAATATAAATAAACCTTTCAACAAAATCAAAGAAGAAGATTCAAATCAAACCATGCGACAAAAGCACCATTGTTCAATATACAATCCAGAAGATTCAAAATCATAAATGAACCTTCAAAGTCTTGCTCACGAGAACGACTACATGTACGACAGCCAAATCCCAAAAAAAAAAAAAAAAGATCTCAGAATCTCAATCCTAAAATCCTTGAAATCACTTTTGGTAGTGAATCGCCATCCTCCTCTCGATCCTACCATCTTTGAAATCGCTTCAAGCTCTTCAATACCAAGCAAGAATGGCGTAGATCGTCTCATACTTGATGAGTTCTTCCACACTGGCGTTCTCAAAAGACATTAGTTGTGGCTCCTAGTCAGAGTCTTCGTCATCACCGCCTAAGCAAGAAGGTCTGGTTGCTATCTTTTCCGGCGTGTCCCAGGTACAAGGTAGCTCTTGTTCCGGCATCGTTTCTGGGCCTCTTTGTTTTCATCGTTGAGAGAAGATGTTTGGAAGCCTCTAGAACCCATCTTATTGTAACGAGTAAAAGAAAAAATGTTGGTAATCGGTTATCGGCTAATTCCACTTCCGCTGTTTTAACTTTTCGAGATTATCAAGTCGGAATAAATCGGAGAAACAGATTGAGTTGGTAGTTTGGCCTTTTTTTTCAGCCCTAGGCAAGATTGTGAAGGAGAATACAGGAATGCAAAAGATCAGAAAACTAACATTTTTTTTAAGGACGTGATGTTATTTATAGGGTTGATTGTGCTAAAGTGGAGGGTGAATATTGTAGGGATTGTCCTTCACGCCTGTTCGATCGTCATTCGATCGGTAGTTTCAAAATAGGCAGGTTTGTTTTAAGCCGCATTGTTGAGTTGGATCAGGGGTCGGCTGTCAAATTTGGGCGGTATTAGTTCCATAATTCTTGATTTTGTGTGATCGAGAATTTTGGTTTGTATTTAATGCGGCATGACTCTGTCTGGTTTAGCATTTAATGCGGCGTGACGTTTGTTGTAATCTTGAATCTTAACCTACTCAATATTTAATGTGGTGTTAAACGCCATTTATGCCTATTTGTTTTCGGAACCCCTTTTTAATTGTCGTGAGTATTCGACTTCGTCCTGGGCTTGCTCCACATTAGTAGCACTTGCGTCGATCTTACCATTGTCTCGTGCCTTCTCAATCCAAATGGATCCGTTATAAATGGCCCTCTTTATAAATTGAATTGAGATGAATTCAGTTTTATTATGAATAGTAATAAATTGAGATAGTGAGTTAAATTTTGTGGGGTCCACTTAAGATAAGTTTAAATGTGTTTTAATATTAATATGAATTTATATGTAATTATGAGAAGTTGAAAAACATTATACATCTTGTAGATAAAAAAAAAAATATTGAGTTGAAAAAATTATCAATTTTATGTATAAAAGACTTTGAATCAAAATAAATATAATTATTTAAAAATTAAATATTTAAATGACACATTCAACTTAAAGTTAAACTGAATATTGTTAAAGTTCCAGCGTCCCTAATGTCCAAGAAATTCTAGGTTCGTTCCTTCTGGTCATGCCTACTACCATTCCATTTCTATTTTTCTTTTCCAAAATGAACCTGTTGAGAAAAAAAGAAGAAGAAATATCTAAGGTTTATAATTTGCTTGCATGGAAAATATTTAGTCCAAGTTACGACGGTTTCCAAAGCAGCTTGCGCAAGTGACTAGGTCAACCGTCGGGGTCAAATAATTGCCCCCATTCAACTGTACGGAAATAATGCCCCCTTGGTCTCTGAACAAGTCTTTAATTAATTTCCTTGTTCTTACAGACCTGGTTGTAGAAGACGACTCTTTCACAGGATTGAGCACTGAACAGTTGATCAGGAATACATTTTTTTTTTAGGAGTGCTATCTGTACTTACACATTTGTTTTTATAAATTATCTCATTTTATTTTATCTCAAATTTATTATTATATTTTTTAAAAATTTTATATAAATTAAAATAAATAATTTAATTTTTTTTAATTTTAAAATAATTTTTTTAAATTTTAAAATAAAATTAATATTAAAAAAGTATATTATAATAATATTTTATTTATTTTTTAAGTTTTATGTATTTGATCTCATTTATAAAATAAAACCAGGACCTGATAATAAAGAAGAGATGGGACACGGGCCAACAAATTCCAACTAGGAAAAGAAAAGAAAGAGTCAAACGTCCTCGTCTCCCCCATTATTCATCCTATGCTTACCAAAAATTTTAAGGATAACGTTAGATAGTCCGCATTCTTTTTTAAAAGAATAATATTAAACAAATCTCGAGATTGCATTGAGAGAGAATTTTAAAAAAAATACATTTATTTATTTTATAAAAGGGAATGTCCAATTATAAGCTTTTATTTACATTTATTAAGATAATTAAAATAAACATTCAAAAGTCTATCTTAAATTGTAGTTGAAATTATATGTACTCCTTTTGTAACAATAAAAATAAGGTAAAGTCATGGGTATTAAACTACTATAGAAGAAAACAATGTGCCATGTGTATAATGCTAGATACAATTATGAATTATACATAAAATGTTTGTGCTATATATATATATATATATATAATTGCAAATATCAAATTTCTTAATTAAGATACTCGATGTATTAATTTCTGGGTTAGGTGTTCCACCTCCATCCTCAACAATTTCGGTCCATGAAAATCTGGAATTAATGCCAAGACGTTTTAGATTGGTGAAAAGGATGCTCCAATGTAATCAGCTAGCTTGTTCGGAGTTGTAATTTTCTATTTTCTTTTTTGTCGTGTTTTTGGTTTATATTTTGTCTTCTTCCGTGGAAGGACCTAATTTTTTCATGAACCTAGACATGTCTCTAGGGAAAAATAAAAATAAATAAATAAATAAAAATATAAATATAAAAAGAATGGATTGCGTTGCTCGGAAGGTAGTCGTATAATAATGGCTAATACATTATCAAATGTGCAAGAAGGTGGAGCTGACTTTTTTAACCCATGGCTCCTTCCTGACCCATTCCATGGTACCATGAAATTGACGTTAATTTGCCATATGTAATGTCAATTACATGAATCCAAATCAATTCGGGTAATTAAGACAAAAATGCATGTGCATTAGAATGACTTGAAAATGACATTTGACAATTCTGTAGCTACCTAGGAGAGTTGAACCTAAGACCCATAAATCCTTAATTAGAGAGTGAGAGATATATTCATGATCAATCTCAACGTTTGGATAGAATTTGAAAGTTTAAAGTGAAAGAAAAGTACATATATAAAATTAGAGATGAAAATTGATCCGATCGAATTGGAAAAGTGATAAAATCGACTGTTTCAATTCAGACCAGACCGATCGAGGATTGAGATTGATCGATCTCAGTCTCTGAAATAGAGAATCGAAGCTTTTTAGTCTGGTTCCGATTCAGGATTTTTCCATCTTAGATTGAATCGAACGGATTGAATTAAAAAAATATATATGTATATTATTTATATAATAGTTGTATAATTATTTATATAATTTTCACATAATCTATCACCATTGGCAATATCGAATTTTAAATACGGTTATTAGCAAATCAATATTCTATCAACTAATTAATGTACAACATAAATTAAATAGTGATTATAATATAAGTTAATAATGTAGTTTTTATCTAACTTATTATCATAATATCTTAACAAAAAAAGGGTTAAAATTATCTCAAATAAATATTATATGAAAAAAAATTAATTATTTAATAATAAATTTTCTTCTTTTTCAAAATCATGATTACAAATTTTTTACAGACTTTACAATTATACTAGGTGAAAGTAACGTGCAAAGCACGTTTGCTTAATTTTTTTTTTTAAATTAATTTTATTAAAAACTAATTTTTGGTTAATAATGACGTAATGCTTTTGGGGATAAATTTATTTTTTAACTGAAATTTGATGGTTATTCATAATATTGTAAATAAAAAATAATTACACGTTTTCATATATTATAAAAAAAAAAATGCATTAATAAAAATAATAACATAGTCCTATAAAAAAATCTCTCATAGTTTTATGATACTTGTTTGAGATTATTTTAATTGTAGGATAATTCTAGAATAACGAAACAGCATTTTCCTCATCTTGCATTTTCTCTTGATTAATTATTATTAAATTTTGCTATTTCACTGGTGAGCAAATATTAAACCTTTTCAGATACAAAAGGTTTTAAATAATTATGTTCTATACTCTTTCTTTCACTTTCCTAAAAAAAAAGAAATGAAATGAAAATAAAATAAGATATTGACAATAAATAAAATTAATTTTATAACGTTGATTAAATATTGACAATAAAAAATACTCTATTTGTTGATTTAAAAAAATTAAGATAGTGAATTTACGAAAATAATGTTATTTATAATATAATGAAAATGTCATTCAAGGAGCATAATGTATTAAATTTGATATTGTTTTATCATATTTAAAAGATGATCCTGTTTTTAATTAAAAAAAAATTATCAATAATATAATGTGTATATTCCATAATTTTAGCAAATTTGTCTATAATGAGTTTGATACAATAGTTGTTTATAATATTATATTATAATTTGTAATATGAGTTTTTAATTTAAATATTTAAATTTGTCGAATATTTTGATACAATTATTGAATATTTTGATATGTGAATAAATGAATTATTCTATATATAGTATATAGTATATTTTAATATTAATTATAAAACATATATAATATGTGAATTATATCTATTGGCTGTTTATTTTATATTATTACGTTATTCTTTTTTTTTCTCTTACTCGGTTTCGGCTTTCTGCGTGTTTATTTATTGTGTTTTAACTTATTGGGCCGTTTGTGAGTGGGTGGATTGGGCCCAACCCGCGCCCTCTCTATTCAGCACCTCACCCGGACCCCCAATAAGCAAAACGTTGCCGTTTTGCGAGATGTATAAATCTGAAAACTTAGGGCTTCAGCTCATCCGTGATCCGAACCGCATTTCTCATCTTCTCTCCACTGCTCCTCATCTGACCTGCGAAAACCCTAACTCTTATTCCCCCCTTGCAGCGGCGCTTCGCGCGACCTACCCAGCCACCTCGACCTACACCACCTCGACCACTCCACAACCCGCGAGACCTTGCAACGTAATTTTTCCCCTCCCTCTGCGAAACAGTGACTTTTTCAGCCATGGTAGCCACTCGATGTGGCTTCGAGCTCGCCGTCTAGCTTCACTCGACCGAACTTGTCTCTCTGTTTCAATTTTGTTTATTTTTTTGTTTTGATAGTTTAGCATTTTAGGGTTTCTTTCTCATCATTCTGTCTCTTTTATATTCCTTATTTTCGTCTGACTTTTCTCTCTGTTTCGATTTCGGGTTTGTTTAGATCGTTTCTCATTTGAGGATTTTTGAGTTTAATGACTTTGAAAAGTTTGCCGATTTGGTTCTTTTGATTGCTCTTACAATAGTTATATATTTTGTCAAAGATGTCGTGATCTATCTCTATCGATCATATATATCGTCTTGTGGATCCTTTTTTTTTTTTGTAAAAGAGGGTTAAAAATCATCGTCCTTGGTAGATATATAAATAAGTTTATATGGGTTCCTAACTCAACCTTAAGAATAACGCCATCTAGGTTCCTAACCAGATCATACATGGGGGACAAAAAGATTCTAAAGGAGAAAATATCTCTTCATTTTTATTTTTTATTTTTAGATTTTCATTCAGTCAAGTTCAATGTATCCTACTTTGCGTAAATATCTGATCTTCCTCTCTCTCTCCCATGGAAATTAATGGAGACATGCATTCTTAACTTTCATGCTTCTTTCTCAGATTTTTCATTTATTTGACATTGTTTTAATGCTTATTGTCTCTTTCTTCTTTATTTAATTATATTACTCTATCTGTCATGCCATGTTCTTAAAATTTCTAAATATGTTGTTCATTGTTTTAATTATAACTCTGCCTAACTTGAAAAGTCAGCTAATTCTGCTAGCCCATTATTTCTTGCTGATAAAAGTTTGGGTGGAGGTACGCATGACTCTTCCTATTTATGCAATGAAATTAAATATCACTACTTTTTATCAATAATATAATGTTTACTTCAGATTAGGTGCTTGGTGTTGAATGTGTACTCGGTCATCCTAATGTGGTTCAACTGAAGCACTGTTTCTTTTTAACAATAAGCAAAGATGAGTTGTATATAAACCTTGTCCTGGAAGTACATGCAGTTTGTAGTAGTTTTTGGTACATTTGGATGAGATTTTTTTTATACTATGTATTTTCATGTACACACATTAATTTCTATAAATTACTTCTTCATGTTCACTATATATTTTTCTACAGGGACTTGGCTTGGCTGTATATGTTCCTTACGGTCTTCTAGTCTGGTCTACTGATGTTGGTCCCTCCAAATTTTTGAAGTCACTCCCTGGTATGTTTTACAATATTTATGTAAAAAATAGTTCTGTTATGTTCCTGTGTTTCTCATCGTGGTGTGGTGTTGATGTTCTGGTGTTGATATGTTTAGTAGAAATTACAAAAAAATTGAGTTGTTTATTTCTTTTGGATCATTATGTTAGAAGTAGACAAATAATCTTAGTGTTGGTTATGTCTTGGAATTTACTAAGCTTGGAAGTGTTGCTGGAATATTTTTTTTTGTTTGAAATGTTTTTTGAAAATTTAATCTGGGTGATGTTTTTCAAACTAACCAGTGTCATACCAGTTCACACAAGAAAAAAAAATACTAAATATTTTGAGTTATTATTTTGAACACAAAAAAGATGCAGTCAACAAAAGATTAGAAAACATAAATAAGTTGGATTAAAACATAAATATAAAAAATAAGAAAATACTTAACTAAAATGTTGTTTCATAATATATATTAGCAACTATGATAAAATATTGTCTCAAATAAACTAAATAATGTAATAACATGTGAGGAATACCTTGTATTGTGTCAATAAGCTATTCCACAGTAGTTGTTTGCTTAAGGCTCAGATAAAACTGAGAGAAAAATGAAATTATAAGAGTAAGAAAATTAATATCACAACCAGATTATAAAATATGTTTACAAACAATGAACAGAAGAAGAAAGAGAGAATAAAACTTCAGAACTTCCTCTACGTCCTTAAAGAAAAATTCTCACTTCAGAATTCCCTGCACGTCCTCAAAGAAAACTTCTTTGCCTTACCATTTGGTCTTGATTAAATATTACTCGAAGGCAATAAAGAAGAGCAAGAGCTCATTGGGTTGGGTGTTAACAATTAATTTTATATTAAGTTTATATTTAATTACGGCAGTTAAAGCTTGGAAATTACGTTGTCATTACTTTATTTATATTTGTTTGGTTTTCCAATAGTTAGTGGCTTACTTCATTTGTCTTTGTACCTGCAGGGCGCGTGTGTGCATTAAAGAATATTAAAAACAATTGCATTTCCAAGAAGAATACAAGTACGAATTGATCCGAATGATCTGAATGGTTCCATTATGAAGAATACAGATAGACCTTTAATAGATGGACGTGAATAGATTTTTTTTTTCTTTGAAGTGGATGTGAATAGACTTATTGAAAATAATTGCCAGAGTATATTCTTAAATTGCATTAATACAAACATAATTGTGAATGCAATTTCCGATTAAATACTGTACGTAACTGTAGGTATGCAATTTCGGATTGTACTATTATTTGCACTTTTAACGGAGGGAGTTAACAGACTAATAAAATCTAACACTTTTTCTTAAACCAACAAACAAATCTGTTAAAACAAGAAAATCTGTTAGATAGGCTCTTTATATATATAGATAGATATAACATTTTAATTCATTATACTTGAATTAATGAACCTTTAAATAATGAAAAGCCTCTTGGTTTATGTTAAAATAGCATTCGGAGTAGTTATGGTTTCAATTTTATTATAATTAAAGCTAGTATATAATAGCTAGGATGTTATCATTGGATTAATGATGTATTTCCTTTCATTTATTTCCGTCCGGCCAATTGTAACTTGCCCCAAAACTTGGCGGGCACCAATTCTCTCACGTTTGTCCTCCAATGAACCATGAAGACGCAAAAAAAAAAAAAAAAATCAAGATATTACTGATCCCCATTTTCAATGTTTCTCATAAAAGTCCACAAACAAGATATTTTTGAGAGAGAGATCAGACGGTCGTCTCTGATCTCTCTCACTCCACGCCACTGCCAGCACAATTAATGCATAAATATATTTATCTTTTAATATATATATATATATGACGTGGCATTATTTAAAGAAATTCTATAAAATTAAATTTAAAAAATTGATATATTTTTATATGATATATTAAATTTATTTTATGATAAAAAATAATTTAATAAATGACATCAAATCACGTCAGATTTAAAATCTTCTACATTAGCACGTATGTATGTTTTTAAATTTCCTTCCGACTCACACGTATTTCTGGTCATGTTGATCAAAGACCGCAGCACTGGCATTTTATTCCCACCAAATGAAATAGATATAGTATAGCAGAAACACCAATTCATGTCTTATTAATTGATCCTCAATAAAACCTGCCCCCAGCAACAGTCCCTTGTTTCCCATGATGAATTGCATTTATGACACAAACAAAATTGTCAGATTCTTTTTGTTTAATTTAGGCGCATCTTGAAAATAAATGTGAAGTAATAGGACCCACAGATTCTATATTTGTTTTCCAACCAAGATGGATGATATATTGCACCCAGAAAGATTATGCGTGTCGTAAGTTGTTTTCTTTCATAAACGTGGTCGTTTTAAATTGCTGCAGCTAGCCAGTAGGGCTTTCATGTTTAGTGAAATGTATCATCATGCATGGCAATAGTGGGGGAGGTTTAGATTAGTAGTTGATCATGATCTAATTATAGATTGCAAGGAGATTAATAAATTGCATTAGGAAACTAATCCATCTCCATCAATCTAACCACCCTCCTAAGTACTTGCCAAATGACATCATTAAACGTAAGCATATTGTCATTAAGAGATAATTTTTTTTAAAATTTTTTTAAAATAAATGAATTATATTGCACATATTTGTTTGTACATACCATATATATGGAGTAGTCTCAACCTCAACAACTAATTAAGACTCCCCACCCATTTCATCATGTACATTTTCTCTTCATCCATTTCGCGTGTTGTTCTTAATGAAATCACTTGTCCCATGTTAACTCTCTCACTATTATGAATTGAGATTACGTTAATTCTTTGGTTCTTTGTAAATTGAATGGCCACATTTTAGAAGATAAATACAAATGCCTGATTTGGATAGTGAGATGAGATAATTTATTAATAGTAATAAATAGATTTAAGTTGAGATATTTATGAGATTATGGGAAGAAGAGACAAAAGTAAAATAAAAATATTATAATTTTATAATATTGTTAAAAATATAATTTTTTAATTTAATGTTTGTTTTGAAATTTAAAAAAAGTTGATTTTACTTTTTAGTGTTTAGTTGATATGCATGCATACAATGGTATTATTCTTTTGTTGCTTCATTTTATAGTGTAGTAACAAGGATAATAGTGGGGGGTGATACGGATTATGAGACTTCAAATCCAAGCGACTCAAGAATTTACAAGTAGCTCTATATAATATCATTGTCAACTAGAATGTTAAAAGAGATGCAAAATCTCTTCAGAGAAGGAAAGATAAATAATATAGAAAACTCTTTTAAGGTTCAGTTTGAATTTATAGATGAGATGAGATAGTTTTAAATAAAAGTTAATAAAATTTTAATAAAATATTAATTTTTAATATTATTATTATTATTTTAAATCTTAAAAAAATTAAATTATTTATTATATTTTGTGTAAAAATTTTGAAAGGGTGGCCGGGTCCAACCCTAAGCCCCAAAAGCAAAGTTGGGCCCGAGGTCCGCGATCTAAACCCAGATGACGCGATGTCCGAATCCAACCAGGAATGCCGGAATCATAAACGATCCGAGTAACTGGTTACCCCGAATAGAGAAGAAGAAAATAAATCGGCTTCGAGGATACGCTAAGGCCAGGAACGACGGCTCATTTATTGACATATCTCCTGGATCCATTTCACCTCATGATCATTTCCACATTTATGAGCAACCAGACAACAGCCGGTCTACAGATTTTCCCTCTTAAATGCGGAGATACTATAGACACGCATCATTAATTGCTAGATTGAAGGGGAGGGGAGAGCAGCATTTAATGTCCCTCTCAAAAAAGGTCTAATTGAGCATTAATTAGAGATATATCCAATTAGTGCAATGAGACAGACAGGATCAGATCAGGTTTTCCCTTCTCAAGGATGACGATCGAGTGATGTCCCAATTAATAGATCTTTCACCATAAAACCCTCCTTCAGGAGGGACACCTATAAATAAGACTGAACCGAAGCTGAAAAGGGGTACATTCTGACAATTCTCTCAAACAAACTTCCATATATTTTCTCTCTAAACTAACTTGATCGTCGGAGCGGTCCCAGACCCCGATCTTCCTTGTTCTTATTTTGCAGGTTCCAGTCAATCGGGATTTGATAAATCAGACTGCAGAATACGTCCTGAACAGTGGCGCCGTTTGTGGGATCTCGTTTTTTATAAACGTACTTTTTGCATATCTACCCTACCATTATCCCAAACGACCGAACACGACCAGCATTTGGACCCGGCCATGGAAGAAAAACTAGAAGTGCTGGAAGAAATGGTGAGGAAGCTGAAAGAAGAGAACGCCGCCCTTCGGCAACCCCGCGAAGAAATATCGGCCCATGGCGAGATCAATCTTGAGGAGAATGTGAGCTCCCGACATCCTGAGGAGAGCAAGGCCTCTGAAGGAGAACGACGCCAAATGCATACCGAGCTAAAGGAGTTAGGGGACAAGTATGCTGAAATGGCAAAACTAATCAGCCCGGCCGCAGGGCACGTCTCCTCGCAAGGAAGCATAGGGACACCCTACAGTACAGACGTCCTGGCCGTCCCTCTCTCATCCAGGTTTAAGGTCCCGCAAGTGGAACCGTATGATGGGTCTCAGGATCCCATGGAACACCTAGAAGCCTTCAAAGCACATATTAGCCTGCATGGCTATCCTGACGAAGTAGCATGTCGAGCGTTCCCTCTCACACTGAAGGGGGATGGCTAGGACATGGTTCGGAACCATTCCTTCGGGATCAATCAGTAGCTTCGAGACATTAGCCCGACTCTTCACCACCCAATTCATGGCCAGTAGGAAAAGAAGGCGCCCCGCGGCGTACTTATTGACCGTCAAACAAGGAGAGAAAGAGAACCTGAAAGGGTACCTGACTAGGTTCAACAAAGAAAGAATGACGACCAACAACCAAGACGAAAAAATCACCCTAGCGGCCCTCCTGGGCTGCATATGGCCCAGGAGCCCCTTCATGGCGGAGATAGCTCGCAAGACTCCTACTACTTTGAACGAGTTTATGGATCAAGCTGACGGGTTCATCAACGCCGAAGACACGCTTGAAGCCCTAGTAGCCCCACGACGAGGAGAACTCCGACAGCATGACCGGAAAACAACCAGTGCCGGAGAAAGTTCCAGCCAGCATTGGGGGAGGAGGAAGTTCCCAGATGAAACGAGGAGAAGAGACCCCCCACGGGAACACAGACTATCATCGTGGCCTCAATCCAACTTGGCGGTGGAAAACCAGAATCGATCTGAATCAAGACGAGAATCCATTAGAAGAAATAGGGGGAGTATGTACTGTGAAATCACAAGACTACGGGCCACAACACTGAAGACTGACAGGCTTTGAAGAATAGACAAAGGGACGAACAGCTGAGTGATCGAAAAGACAGGACCCGGTCGAGGTCCCCTCTCATTCGAGAACGAGAGTCAAGCCGACACCGAGGCGAGCCTGCATCTAGCCACCCGCCAGGCGAGATCAGAACCATCATTGGAGGATCGTCCCTAGGAGGGACTACATCCTCCTCTCAAAGGGCGCACGCACGAAGAGCCAGGTATGGAGAAGTTTACACACTGGGAAGGACACCGAGACAGGGCAACCCGGGCCCTAAAGGAGAATCAATCGTTTTCAACGAACAGGATGAAAAGAGCATCGCCTTTCCGCACGATGATGCGTTGGTGATATCAGTATTGGTGGCCAATTTCACAGTCAAAAGATACTGGTTGACAACGGGAGTTCGGCCGATATCTTGTTCTGGGAGGCCTTCATGCAGATGGGGATCGATCCCCACCAACTACAGCCCATCCAAGCCCCCCTTAAAGGATTTACGGGTGAAGCAATACACCCCGAAGGCGCGATAACACTTCCGGTCTTGATGGGCTCCGCATCCAGAACCATGTCAGTCATGACCGAATTCCTGGTAGTGAAAGCCCCCTCCTCATATAATGCCATCCTAGGGAGGCCCACCCTAAATAACCTGAGCACAGTCACTTCTACCTACTACCTCAAAATGAAGTTTCCGACCGATAGAGGAATAAGGGAAGTCAGAGGAGAACAAGTCACCTCCAGGGAATGCTACGCTTGGGAATTGAAATACAAAGTCAATTCCGTGGCTACGATCTCCCTAGAAGGCGAGCATACCGAATTCCCGCCTGCTCCTCCCCGAGCGGTTTGGGACGATAAAATCAGAGAAGAAGGGACACTATGTCAGGCGGAAACCAACGAACCTTTGGAACTGATTCAGGTCGATCATGACAACCCGGATCGGATGGTGCGAGTGGGAACCAGAATAGATCCGGGAGTACACGCAGAGCTCAAGAATCTCCTCATTGAGCACAAAGACGTATTCGCTTGGACGCATGCTGACATGCCCGGAATCGACGGGTCCACAATAGAACACCAGCTATGTGTCAACTCAACAGCCCGGACAGTTAAACAAAAGAGAAGAAACTTCTGTGTCGAAAAGTATGCTGCCATAGCAGAAGAAGTTGACAGACTCCTGACCGTCGGGTTCATCCGAGAAGTTCACTACCCGGAATGGCTGTCTAACGTAATGTTGGTAAGGAAGACAAACGGGAAATGGCGTATGTGCGTAGACTTCAACGATTTGAACAAGGCTTGCCCTAAAGATAGCTTCCCTCTGTCGCGTATCGACCTCATTGTAGATTCAACTGCTGGGCACTCTCTCCTCAGTTTTGTGGACGCCTATTCAGGTTACAATCAGATCAAAATGAGCACAGACGATGAGGAAAAAATGGCATTCATTACAGATCGCAGACTCTATTGCTACACCGCCATGCCTTTTGGACTCAAGAACGCAGGGGCGACCTATCAACGGTTGGTCAATCGTATGTTTAAAAACCAAATCGGGAGAAACATGGAAGTTTATGTCGATGACCTCCTGGTCAAGAGCCGCTGCCCTAACGACCATTTGGCGGACCTAAGAGAGGCCTTCTCTATTCTGCGGCAGTATTAGATGAAGCTCAACCCTGCCAAATGCACCTTTGGGGTCGAATCCGGGAAGTTTTTAGGATACATGGTCTCCGAACGAGGAATTGAAGCCAACCCCGAGAAAATACAGGCTATCCTTGGAATGGCTTCCCCCAGGAACCTGCAGGAAGTCCAACGATTAGCTGGGCGAGTCGCCGCCCTCAGCCGATTCATAGCAAGGTCAACTGATCGATTCTTCCCTTTTTCCAAGTCCTCCGGAAAGCACACGAATGGGACACGTCGTGTGAGCAGGCATTCGAACAACTCAAAGACTATCTGACATGTCCTCCATTACTTAGCCAGACGGCTCCCGGAGAAACTCTTGTGGCCTATTTGGCAGTATCACCTCATGCAACGTCTGCAGTTCTAGTAAGAGAAACTGATCAGGGTCAGAAGCCTGTTTACTATGTTAGCAGGGCACTTCAAGGAGCGGAAGCCAGGTACCCCCGTACGGAGATGATGGTATTCGCCCTACTGACGGCAGCGCGCCGACTGCGTCCTTACTTCCAAGCTCACACCATAAGAGTAATGACCGATCAGCCCCTCGAAACCATTCTTCAGAAGCCTGATACCTCCGGTCGATTGGCCAAATGGGCAATCGAGCTGAGCGAGTTTGATCTGATGTTCCAGCCCAGGGCAGCGATGAAGGCACAAACACTGGCGGATTTTGTAGCAGAATACACCAGGTTTCCAGAGGAGATCCCCGGTAAACCTCAGGGACAGACATGGCAGCTATATGTTGACGGGTCCTCATGTCGGGCTGGGGGTGGAGCAGGAGTGCATATCATCACCGACCAGGGTGCCCAGCACAACTACGCCATAGGCCTAACTTTCAAAGTGACCAACAACGAAGCAGAATACGAGGCCCTCATAGCTGGGATGACAATTGCTCGGGTACTTGGGGCAATGGAGCTGGAGGCCCGAACCGATTCTCAAATAGTATTTCATCAAGTACTCGGCCAATACATCACAAAGAGCAAAAAATTGAAAAAATATCTAGAGCAAGTATGCATAGAGAGAGATCGACTCAGATACTTGCGCCTGCTGCGGATCCCAAGGGAAGAAAATTAATTATCAGACCGATTGGCAAAAATAGCGTCAGGAAAAGACGAACATCCGCCTCCAGAAAACATAGAAATCAGAATAATAGACACCCCCTCCATCGGCAGCGAAGTTAGAATGGTGACCGTCGTAGATCCCAACTGGGCAACCGATATTACAGAATACCTCCGGACAAGCACATTACCTCCTGACCCGGGTCAGGCTCGCAAGATAAAGAATAGATCAGCCAGGTTCACTCTGATTGACGGATCGTTATACAGGAAGGGTTTCTCCGAACCATTACTCAGGTGTGTGACGAAAGAAGAAGGACAATATATACTAGCTGAAATCCACGAAGGAATCTGCGGGGCTCACACGGGGGCTAAGGCATTAGCCGCCCACGCAACCCGCGCAGGGTATTACTGGCCGTGTTTGTTCCAGGAGGTGAAAGAATTCGTTAAGAAGTGTCCAAAATGTCAGGAATATAGCCCAATGTTACATTCCTCGTCGGAGGAACTCGCGTCGATAACATCCCTCTGGCCCTTTGATCAATGGGGGCTAGATCTTATAGGGTCATTCCCAGTCGGGAGGGAGGGAACTAAATTCATTATAGTAGCAGTGGATTATTTCACGAAATGGGTAGAAGCCGAAGCCCTCGCCAGCATCACCTCTCAAGCCATCACAAAATTCTTATGGAAATCGATTGTTTGCCGATTCGGGATACCTTAGAGCTTTATATCAGATAACGGAAAGCAGTTCGATTGCAATCATTACCGAGAGTAGTGCTCTGAGTTGAAAATCAAAGTGAAATACTCTTCGCCTGGCCACCCACAGGCGTTAGGCAAGCCGAGGCGACCAACAAAACGATCCTCAATACGCTGAAGAAAAGACTCGGAATGTACAAAGGGGCTTGGGCCGATGAACTGCCGGGAGTCCTTTGGGCATATCGCACAACAGTCCGAACTACCACGGGCGAAACGCCGTTCGCCCTTACATATGGCTGCGAGGCAGTAAATCCAGTCGAAATCGGGATACCTACGCTGCGAATCCAGCACTATGACGCTGCTACCAATGATGCTAAGCTGATGGAACGCTTAGACTCCTTAGAAGAGCAGAGAGAAGAGGCTTGCATCCGAATTGCCAACAACAAACACAAGACAAAACAATACTTCAACAAAAGAGTAAAGCCGCGCAACTTCAAAGTCGGAGACTTAGTACTAAGACAAACGGGCGTTACAACACCAGCACAAGGAAAACTAGGACCAAAATGGGAAGGGCCCTACATAGTGACAGCAACAAACAGGCCCGGATCTTACTGACTCAGGGACAGCTCCGGAACCGACCTACCACACCCCTGGAATAGTGAGAGGCTTAAGAGGTACTATGTATAACGTTTACCGATGTATTTTACTTCTTGAAATTATAAAAAGCCCGTTGTTATTGATATTCAATGCATTATAAATTACAAAATTCTTAACGCCAAATCCCGCGGGGTCGGTCTACCCACCCACGAGAAGTAACATTCAAAATCCCGCAGGGTCGGTCCATCCACCCACTTGAAGTAAACGATCGAAATCCCGCGGGGTCGGTCCATCCACCCACGCGAAGTAAACGATCGGAATCCCGCGGGGTCGGTCTACACACCCACGCGAAGTAACATTCAAAATCCCGCGGGGTCGGTCCATCCGCCCACGCGAAGTAAATGATCGGAATCCCGCGGGGTCGGTCCATCCACCCACGCGAAGTAAACGATCAGAATCCTGCGGGGTCGGTCTACCCACCCACGCGAAGTAACATTCAAAATCCCGCGGGGTCGGTGTACCCACCCACGCGAAGTAACATTCAAAGTTCCGCGGGATCGGTCCATCCACCCACGCAAAGTAAACGATCGGAATCCTGCGGGGTCGGTGTACCCACCCACGCGAAGTAAACATTCACGCGAACTAAACGATTGGAATCCTGCGGGGTCGGTCAAGCCACCCACGCGAAGTAATTCACAACTCCTAAATCTCGATCTCAAGAACGCATATTACGCTCGATAAAATTTTTTCTCAAGATTACACTTAACCAAAAATTTCGCGGGGTATACAGAGCGAACAAAGCATCTAAAGAAAAATCAATATCTCGAGTGTTATATATTCAGTCATACAAACTCGCTCAGATCGAACTCGAATGTTATATTCAGTTACAATATCTCGAATGTCATATATTCAGTTATACAAAAAAAAAAACATATACATCGATCCAGTGACAAAATCAAACCTCAGGAGGGGGAGGGGGAGGATTCAAATCATCGAAAGGCGGGTAGCCACGCTTCCCGATCTTTTTCACAAATCTCTTCGCGACTCGGTCCGGGCGAAAAGACTTCGGACCTATGGTGCGGGAGTTGAGATGAGGGTCAACCAAAAGCTGGGCTCCTATCCGACGGAGACCCTTAGCATAACCATACCCCCAGGCCGAGTTGCGAATGGCCACCACTCGAGATATCTGCTGCTCAAAGTCAGCAATTCTCGAATGGGCCTCTTCTAAAGTATGGCGAGTCCCCTCTAGCACGGACTCTCGAGCAGCCCGGATTTGTTCAGACCGTGCCAACTCCACCCCTAAAGCCTCTCGGGCGAGTTTCGAACCGGCCAATTCCTCCTCCCACGCAATCCGAGCCTGCTCAGAAACTGCCAGCTCTTCTTCCCTCAATGAAAGAATTTGGGAAGAAGCGGCTAGTTCTGCCGTCCGAGCAGTTAACTCAGACTGAAGGAGAATCTTGTCCTGCTTGGTGGCCGATCTGGCATCTACAAGGCGGGCGTTCCTCCGATGGGCTGTCGCCAGCGAATCCCGGGTCGCCTCCAATTCGGCCCGAAGAGAAGCGTTGGCCTTCTTTAGCCTGCTCTTATCGGCCCCTAGCTCCTCGACCGTCTTGATCAGCCCTCCGCAAGTTTCCTGCGACAACTCGAGCTGATCCCTCGCCTGCTGCAACTTGTAGAGCCCAAACTTGCAGATGGTTCCGAGCTCATTGTTGAATTCGACGAGCTCTGCCAACTCGGAACCCACAGTCTGGGATATCTCCTTGGCAACCTGAACACAAGAAAAAGAACTTAGCAACTCGAAACCAAAATACTACGCAAAATTTGACAAAATCTACAAGTCAAACATGTGTCAGTAAGGGCTCCAGCATCAAGGCCACTCGCTCGGAAGCGTCCGCCTTGGCTTGTTCGAAGCGCGAGGGGCGCTCTGAACCAGCTTCACCGGCTTGAGGCCCTCCTTCCGAATCCGGCTCGAAGAATCGACCGAGCACCACAACCCCACTCCGAGATCGAAAAGGAGACGGGGGTCGAGGAGGGACTTTCGAGTCTGGAGATGGGTGCCCATCCTCAAATTGGACCCCTGAAGTCGACCCCTTCTCAAAGATAAGGGGTGGACGCTCAGGAGATTCATCAGGCTCGTCGACAGGTCGCCCGCCCTCATTCGAGGCCTCCACGTGGATCCCTTTCATCGGAACGCCAGACTCACCTGACCTTTCGGGGCCGACCTCTCCCTGGCATCCTTCATCTGAGCCTCATTGCTGACTGGCTCCCCCATGATCGCCCTCGGAGTCGGATCCACCAACAACGTCATCTTCCCCCTCAGAGGCATCCGAGTGACGCTCGGAAGATGAGGGAGGGGGAGTGGGCAATTGGTTCGCCCTAGCGACTCACTCTTCCGACTCCTATCGGAAGACTTGCGCGAAGGGCATAGCGCTCGAGGACAGGTCAGCAGCGTGATCTAGAGCCTCTTGAAAGGCACGGTCGATCTCTTCTCCATCCGATGACTCGACCCCTGCCAGATCGATTGCTTCTATCTGGGCTTCGATGACCACCCTCCTGGCCTCAGCCCTTATTCCCTCAGTCTGTAGGAATCGGAGCCCATCCGAAGACGACGACTAGGAGGCCTGCTCGGGACTGCGAATGGGAGAGTCGTGGGGGGAACGCATTCGCCCTGATTTTCGGTACGTGGACCATTCCCCTTCTTCTGTTTCCTAGGACGGGCACCACGGCTCGAAGTGGCTTCACCGGCTCGGCTCTTGGTACGTCTTTCCCTCCCTACCTCCCGGTCAAAGGCCCGCTTGCGAAAGGAGGTAGGGGGCTCTTCCGAAATATTGAAGAAGTTTTGACCCTCAGCATAAGACCAATCTGGTCGGGTCAGAAACTCCTCAATGTTCTCCTCGGTCAGGAGAGCATCGGACCACAGCCGGTCGGGATCTTCTGCCCCCCAAGAAAGGACAGCCTTCACCCTCTCAGTTTCCTGGGCTGTAAGGGTAATTTCCATGTGCGTCGGGAAAGGGAGGAAACCCCAATCTTTCTGAACAAGGAATTCATTCCCTTATCCCTCTGGGAATTCCCAGTCCCTGCCCGAGACAAATAAAAAAATTTTATGATAGTCTCGGGCACTCAAATGCCTCTCTTCCATTCGAATCAGTCTGCACTTCGGCTTTATTTGGAAACCAGCAACATTCCCGTCCCGACGGAGGAGCCGGTACATCGAAAAGAACTCCCGAGCAGTCAAGTCGGGGTAGGGATCGTTCCTCCCAGAAAGAACGATCCGGAACGCCACGCAAGTGGCCAACAGAATACGCCACCCGTTCGGCATGAGTTGAGCAGGGGCCAAACCCAAGAAATGGAGAACCTCTCGAACAGGCCGGATGAAAGGGAGGCATAAACCCTTCGAAAACATGAGATAGAAGAGGACAACTTTTTGTGCCCTCCCATCGCGTTCACAAGCCCTAACGCCATCCCTTGGGGCCTCCAGGGTATGCCGCCAGGAAACACGATGTTTCTTCCTGAGCACGTCCACATCAGAGGACTGCATAGAGGAGGTCCAGCCATTACCGGCGAAGAAAAGGCATGGTTCAGAGGAAGCCATGGGAGCAAATAGAAAGAAAAATAAGGAGTGAAAGGAAAACAGGAAAGCAGCGAAAAGCGAGGGCAAGAAAGAATGGCAATAGAAGAATAGGGAAGTAACGAAGAGCAAGTCTGAGAAAGCGAACAAAGAAGGAAGGACAGTGAGGAGGTCCCTGGGTAATTTATACCTAGAAGCCAAATTTAAAGCAAGCGGGAAACGAGGCGACACCAGAACCATAACCTCAGATGTGACCCTTGGGAACATGAGGCACGCTCGAAACTGACCAATCAGAGGTAAGAAGCGTGCGCCAAAATGACAGATCAGTTAATGATGATCACGCGCGTGCATATCACGAGCTAATCGCGAATCAACAGCACAACCATAAACGTCATTGACGGTTCGGAAATCGAAACGACGGCACAGATAAATTTTGAAAACCATTGAATGCCTGACACGGAATATGACAAGTTATGACCTAGCATTAATTGATCAGAATTCAAATCGTCCCCCTGGAGTCTGGCCAGTAAACGAAACGACATGGCAACTGGAACTACCCGAGTACATTCGACCAAGTATTTCCGCTCGGAAGGAGAGTTAAAATAACATTGTCCAGTACTGATGGAGAACGTAAACAAAAGGAAGACTCTAACCCTAAAGCATTTAGAATCTCCATCGAAGTACCTTCGATGAAAATTCGCGGGATACTGAAAGGGTGGCTAGGTCCAACCGTAAGCCCCAAAAGTAAAGTTGGGCCTGAGGCCCGCGATCTAAACTCAGATGACACGGTGTCCGAATCCAACCAGGAATGCCGGAATCAGAAACGATCCGAGTAACTGATTACCCCGAATAGAGAAGAAGAAAATAAATCGGCTTCGAAGATACGCTAAGGCCAGGAACGACGACTCATTTATTGACATATCTCCTGGATCCACTTCACCTCATGATCATTCCCGCATTTATGAGCAACCAGACAACAGCCAGTCTACAGATTTTCCCTCTTAAATGCGGAGATACTATAGACACGCATCATTAATTGCTAGATTGAAGGGGAGGGGAGAGCAGCATTTAATGTCTCTCTCAAAAAAGGTCTAATTGAGCATTGATTAGAGAGATATCCAATTACTGCGATGAGACAGACAGGATCAGATCAGGTTTTTCCTTCTCAAGGATGACGATCGAGTGATGTCTCAATTAATAGATCTTTCACCATAAAACCCTCCTTCAGGAGGGACACCTATAAATAAGACTGAACCGAAGCCGAGAAATGGTACATTCTGACAATTCTCTCAAACAAACTTCCATATATTTTCTCTCTAAACTAACTTGATCGTCGGAGCGGTGCCGGACCCCGATCTTCCTTGTTCTTATTTTGTAGGTTCCGGTCAATCAGGATTTGATAAATCAGACTGCAGAATACGTCCTGAACAAATTTAAAATAAATATTTTCAAATAATTAGATTTCTAAAATTGTGAATCCTGATGTAAAGCTGGAAATTTAAATGATGATTGGTCTGCAGGTGACAATGGCAGAACCAGAATTTATGTTTTGTTTTAATAAGTGTAATAATTAATTAAAATAAAATTATAAAGTTGATATTTCTTTAACCCATTTAAGAAATCGAATCTCATTCTATTGTCAACAACTGAAAATTTGAGATTAAAAAATAAACGTATATCGTCACAGGAAGGGAAGGACATTGTGATGATAACATTGAAATAGTATGCAAAAGGATATGAGGTATCTCAATTCAACTGTATTCCTAATTTTAACAGTTTTTTTTTTTTCCCTACAAGCATTAATTAAACTGGATATATTCATTAATTCCGTTGATCCTAATATATATATATATATATATTCTTTTTCTTTTTCTTTTTCTTTTTTTGAATTTTGCTACATATAAGTAAATTTGTGAATTGACTTGGATATCAATGCTACTAATCTCATATTTAAAATTTAAACTCAGATAATTTTTTATTAAAATTTAATTTTCTGACCAACCACTTAAATAAGTGAATGTGTTACAATATAAGTGCGTATAATCACTTATAACTAGATTTTTTTCTTCAAAATTTATAAAAAAAAATAATGATATATATCATACCACTATCTCATTATATAAAGATGTGATATATTATTATTATTATTATTATTATTATTAGATGATAAATAACTATTTAATAAATAATTATGTAATAATGATAAATATATTATATTTTATATAAGGAAAAAAGCTCCCATTGTTATGAATTATTGGGGGCGGTTCCCGCCCCTTTAATTATTTTGTAAATGACCCCACCACCATTATTTCAACGTTTATAAATATGAGTTTCAGTTGTTATGAAATTCATAAGAAAATATATAGAAGGAAGAAAGTTTCAGAGAGTTTCTTAAGAGTTTCTTTTATATTTCTCTTGCAATAGTAGTAATTTTCTTTTTAGTTTTATAACACGTTATCAGCACGAGATTCTACCGATACTGAAACTAGTGGTCTTCTACTTCAAGTAAGTTTTTCAATATATTATTTGCAGTCATCGAGATAAATATTAAAGGTAATATTGCTAAATATTACTTGATAAAATTTTACTTTTATTCTCATGATAATGTGAATATATTTCTTAAATTCACAGATTTATTTTTGTAATTTATAGTCAAATATTGAAATTTATTACTATTGATATTTCTGAAAAAAAATTATTTATCCAGGATACATGATGAGATCCATTTGGATATGATGATGAATTTGGGAGATACAATCATAGAAGAAAATCATGTGTCCTTGAAGGACCATGCTGTGTATCTCATGATGAAAAATCATCTTACTGTGTGAAATGAATTAAGAGAGAGATATGAACACTAGAAGATGTAATCCTCTCAAAAGATCATTATGACTTATTGTACCTGAAGTTGCAAGATTTTAAGAGTGGTATTAAATATTTTGCACTCTTTAAAATCAGCTCAATATTAAAATTATGCAGTGAGAAGGTCACTGATTATGATATATAAAAGAAGACATATATTATTTTTCATACCTCGAATGTGCTCCTGCAGTAGCAATATCGAGAGTGAAAGTTTAACAAATATTCTGAACTTTTATTTTGTCTTCCAGTGTTTGAGCTAAATAATGAGTTTTTGTTAATAAATCACCAGTTACGTCCTATTAACGATATTGAATTTACACCATTCCCAGAAGTGAACGGTGCATTCTTTCAAAGGAATTAAGGGCGTAGACGTGGTAAAAAAATTATAGAAGTGTTGGTCCCAAAAGCGACAACACTAAAGATGATAAAAATATCTCGTATCACCAGAAGTGATCCAACTCAGAGAAGGGTAAAGGCCCTCAGAATAATTCTTCATAGAAAGATGAAAATGTTTGTCATAGAAGTGGTATGACTGAACAGTGGTCACGTACCTGTTGTACGGCTAAGCACTTGATAAGCTTTTATATATAAGCTTATTAATATTTCATCGTGTTTTGAAATAATGAAATATCTGTGCCTGAAGCATAACAAGAAATTATTTGGGATAATAAAGCCTTATCTAAATTTGATCCTCTTACAAATAAATGTGAACCAGAAGTTTAGAGGATTATCTATCTGCAAAGTGTTGCAAATCAATTACATGATGTATTTACTGACACTAAAGGTATTGTAAAATCATATATTACTGTTGTTAATGCTTAAGCAAGAATTGAAATCCCTGAATGACAAGTTGTTAAAACAGCAATAGATGAGTCTAAGATATACCTGAAGTGTTGAAGACCTATTGATGCAAAAGAGAAAAATGAAAATAAATCGG
Organism: Platycarya longipes; assembly: GCA_036559045.1. Taxonomy (NCBI): domain Eukaryota; kingdom Viridiplantae; phylum Streptophyta; class Magnoliopsida; order Fagales; family Juglandaceae; genus Platycarya; species Platycarya longipes. Next base: position 32,604,270 of record CM071791.1, read on the forward strand.
TGCTCCTGAAGAGACCGTACCTATAAAATAAGATCTATCCAGACTTTTTGTATAAAATACAAAACTTCTGAAGAGTACAAAACTCCTGAAGAGGAAACCTCCTGAAGAGTATAACTCCTGAAGAGAAAACTCCTGAAGAGTATAAACCTCCTGAAGAGGAACCTCTTGTAGAGGTGTTTCATGAAATTTTTTCCCCTGGAGAGGAACAGGTACCTGAAATAATGAGATCTTAATACATTTCACGAATATTGGAGAAATTCTGGATAGAAATAAAACTTTTGTCGACAACATATTTTCATATATGATGGCCCTTGACATTACCAAAAGTAATGAAGAAAGTGAGCCAAAAATCGTCGAAGAATGTCGACGTAGAAATGATTGGCAAAAATGAAAAGCAGCTAGAAGCTGAATTAAAATCGCTAGCAAAGCGAGAGGTATTTGGACCTGTTGTCCAAACAACAAAGGGTGTAATGCCTATCAGATATAAGTGAGTATTTATACGAAAACGTAATGCGAAATGAAATTATGCGGTATAATTTGTCGCACAAGTTTTCCTGCAGAAACCCGAGAGTAGTTATAAGGAAACATATTTCCTTGGTATGAATGTAATCACATTCATATTTTTAATCGATTTGGTTATTACAAAATGATTAGATATGCAGTTGATCACTGTATATTTATAAAGATCATTAGATCATTACATATATAAGATATACGATACTTGAAGCATCTAATCCAAGTACATTTAGGAGTATATACTTTATAAAGCTTCAAAGATCTTTTATATGGGTTAAAACAATCCAGACGCATGTGGTATAATTGAATCAACGAATATCTATTGAAAGAAGGATTTAAGAATAATCTTATATGCCCATGTGTTTTATTATAATCCGGGTTTGCCATTATTGCAGTTTACGTTAATGATTTACCTTGTTAAAACTCCTGAATAGATCACAAGGGCTGCTATAAATTCAAGGAATGCATTTGAAAAAGAAAGATCTTATTATTTAATTAATAAATGAGTTACAAGAATTTGAGACTTCTAGCCTCATCTCTTAAATGCATTTGCTCTTCATAAAGTAACATACAATCCTTATCTAAAGGATTAGGCAGTCGAAATGAAGATGCAAGTAAGGATTTTAAATCCTTATTCTCTTGTTTTAAGTCTACAATTTTTCTGTCAGACTCTTGAACGAGTCGTTGAAGTACGGAAACCTTCTCGTTAAGCTCCTCAATCTTACGATTTTTGGATTGTAATCGGTTGGAAAATCCGACAATAGAGGAGGAATATCGGGTGCCGAGAGTCACTAGCTCATAAACGGCTTCACGATCTGACTTATTAGCCAGATTATTTGCTTGCTGCAACATGGCACCTGCGGAAGATGCAGGAATAATTTGTAATTAAGGTGAAGGACACCTCATATGTTGATCGTGAGAAATAGTGAAAGGAAATTGATGAGCCATTGGGAATTTGTAGAATAAGAATGCAAATACAGATGAATTATAGATATGAGAAGAAGATTTGATGCGTACTAAATAAAACTAAAGACGGTTTTTATAGAAATGGAAATAAGAACAAGACAAACCATCATCTCTTCAAATCTCACTTTACAAGATATGCTGGATGCATAATTTCAAAAGCCAGCGAGATTAATTACAGCTATCCCTATTTTCTTGTAAACGCTGAACCTCTGCCGTTAGCTGCTGTTGTTGACTTTGTATCTAAGCTCTCTCTCGTTCTAGCTCTTCTACTCGTGTTTTCAGGTCACGAAAATACCAGTCTACAAATTTCTTCAGCTTCTTGTTTTCTTGCCTTAAATCTTTATTTTTTCAATCTTTAGTTGCAAGCGTTTGATGCAACTCAGATATTTGATTTTTAAGATGATCAACCTCACTCGTTCTCGCCAGTAGCCTCTGAGACATGGTTGTAAGAGAGGCTGCATATTGAGCACTGAGGGTTCTTGATGCTGCAACAATATCAGGATCAGATTTACTAGAAAGATATATCTCTGCTTCTATCATGGTATTTACGGCCTCAGGAGAAAATATAAGTGGTTGAGGTATAAAAGGTTCATGGTTCAAATATGGGACATTAGAATTTCTATCAGACATAATATCGTTTTGGATGAACAATAACTGAATCTATGAAGAATGCGAGATCTTTTTGTTGGAGTAAACCAATGGTAAAATTGGTTATATTTAAACAACAACCCGAAGTCTTCAAATCTCTTCAAGATCTCGTTTGTCAACAATGTTAAGCGGATTTGATTTTCCGCCAAACTGATAATATTAGACCTCAAAGCTTTTACAGCTTTTATCATACATAGATGGTTTCCAATACTATTTTCGTCGTATATAAACAAGTTTTCCCTAATAACGTCGAATAAGGGGGAGAAACTTTTAGATGAAAATATTATCATGCTCTCTCTAATGCATTATTTAGATGGAAATCATGTTTGAATTCGTAATCTGTTATATATGCTGAAATAATGTTTGTTTATTATTTGAAACACTAATGCATATTATCAGGGGGAGTTTAAGTATTACTGTAAGTATCAATTTCTATTAAGTCTGTCAACCAGATATTATTTTTCACACATTCAAATCACTCAGAGATTATTGCAATTCATGAAACAAGTCAAGAGTATATTTAGCTGAGATCAATGACTCAACATATCTAAGAAAAATGTGGTATTTCATAATCAATAATAGCTCAACAATTTTATACGAAGATAATGCTGCTTATATCATTCAAATCAAAGGAGGATATATCAAAGATACGATCAAGTGATAATCTGACAGATTTATTCACGAAGGCATCATTAACTGCGACATTCAAGAAAATTGTGCAGAATATTAAAATGTGAAGACTCAAAAATCTATCGTCATGCATTTTCCAGGGGGAGTAAAAGTCCTGAAAACTTTTGCTGATTGTACTCTTTTTCCTTTGCTAAGGTTTTGTCCCACTGAGTTTTCCTTTGCAAGGTTTTAATGAGGCAATCTTAAAGTACTTGTGGATACATAAGAAAACTGTACTTTTTTTCCTTCACCATTGGTTTTTCTTCCCACTAGGTTTTTCCTTGGCAAGATTTTAACGAGATAGATTCTTTATGGGTGGTCATTCAAAGGGGAGTGTTATGAATTATTGGGGGCGGTCCCCGCCCCCTTAATTATTTTGTGAATGACCTCACCACCATTATTTTAAGTCTTGCACAGTAACTTGCATAGTAATTTCAACGCCTATAAATATGAGTTTCAGTTGTTATGAAATTCATAAGAAAATATATACAAGGAAGAAAGTTTCAGAGAGTTTTTTAAGAATTTCTTTTATATTTCTCTCACAATAGTAGTAGTTTTCTTTTTAGTTTTATAACACCCATATGGATATCTGATAATTCAATTTTTGCACCGGGCCAATAAAATGCCACACATAAGACATTTAATGAATTTTTACACCGGGCCGAAACTCCTTGGGACAGGCCAACGTCTCTAGGAGCTTAAGCGATGGCGACCGCTTCCCCAATAGTTTCAATTGCTTCAAAGCACAAAACTTCTCCTTAACCCGATTTTCGCTATTGTAATTCTCAACGTCTAGAATTTCTCGCACCAATCTGTGCAGTTCTTTTTTGAACTCAATGGTCGTTGCCATCAAACTATAGTGAGAGAAGAGGGGAAGAGATGGAATAAAAATTAGTAATAGATGAAAATTCATTAAATTTCCTACGTGATAAAATTTTATTGGCCCGGTATAAAAATTGAATTATCAAGTATCCCAACGTGACCTTTTCCTTTTATATAAAAAGATAAAAGTAAGATGATAGAATGATACATATAATTTTTTGAAAAATTTTTAATTTAAAATAAATTTGTGCACCAATAGGTACACCAATATTAAAGTAAAAATATAGACTTTAAAAAATATTTATATGAGTAATATTACATATAAATAAATTTGTGGATCAATTTATATATCAATATATATTTAGTAACTGTCTTTATTATTTTATTTTAAATATAGGTATAGTTTTTTCATTTTTTTTAAATTTAAAATAAAAGATATAGTTGCAGCTAATAAATATGTAATAGTGTATAAATTAGTATACAATTTATTCTTAATTTTTATTTAGAAAATAAAATCTATTCAAAAAAAAAAAAAATACTAGGGCAACCTAGCAGTTTAGGCAGCCCCTCACAACTACAGTGCAGTAGCAATAGCCTAGGCTGATGGGCTGTCCCAGTATTACTTTTAAAAAAATTTATTTATTTATTTATTTTTAAAGTTTGTCTCGTTTGAATTTAGAGGTGAGATGAATTGAAATGAGTTTAGTTTATTTTTTAATATTATTATTATTTTGAGATTTGAAAAAAATGTATTAAAATTTAAAAAATGTGTATTGAGATTTGAAAAAAATTATAAAAATTTGTATTTTATATAAAAAATTATAAAATTATAAAAATAAAATAAAGATAAATTAAAATAAATTAAAATAAATTGAGGATATTTCTAAATTCAAACCGAACTAATCTAGATAACGATTGCACAGCTAGAAGAAATATACATGCGCCAAAGCCCAGGTGGAGGAAGTTGACAAAAAAGTAATCTCGACATCGATCGTTTGTACTGCGAAGGGGAGCTCACCAAGGGCAGCACGCCAGGCTCCAGCAGTGCACCCCCGCACGGCCCGTCAAAAATTTAAAAATCACACGGTTTTGTTTGGTTTTCAATCTCTTTCCTTTTCTCTCTCCGCGGCAATGAGCGAGGAGCGTGATGCGTGAGTGCGAGTGCGAGTGCGAGTGCATGATTGCTGGCTGCTGCCGCACAATCATCAAGGTAGATTCTCTTTTTCTTGTTTTCTTTTTCTTTCTATTCTCTCTCTTTTTGTTTTTCTGAATCAACGTCGACGTTTATTATATCGACAGCCAAGAAACCGTACAAAAACGCACAGAGATTAAAAAAAAAAAAACACGTAAACTTGGGAAGTAATCAGAATACGCACGCACATGCGCAAGCACTCACTGACAAACACACATATACAGAGTTTCTCTCTCTAGCAAAGGAAATATCCACGTCATTTCCAACCACCGCCTGCCGAACCCATTTTCTCTCCTGCTCTATCTCATCCTATCTTACCCCTTCCTCACTGTAGCTCATTTCCTTCCCTACCCAACCCTCTCTTCTTCTTCTTCTTCGTATAAATTACCTCTACAAACTCCTGATCCGAAGTTTATTCTCTTTTGAGAGTCTTCTCCTCCTCTTCTAGACTCTGTCTTTCTTCTTTGCTAGATCAGCACCTTAACAAAATGCCTGCTTGGTGGGGAAGAAAGGGCAGCAAGAACAAAGGACAGAAACCACAATCGCAGCAGCAGCAAGTTGTATACCAAAACCCACTCAGCAGCCACCTCAATCTGTCCAAATTGTTGATCAAGAATGAAAACACAAAGGGTAAGGACAGGGAAAAGCCCAAGAGCTTCGACGAGCTCCTGCCGCGTAACTCGCCTCGTACCAGCAGGGATTTTGGCTCGACCGGGTTCTCGGGTTTTGATTCGGACAGCGGCGAGAGGAAATGCCATCCACTGCCTCTGCCGTCGACTTCGTCCGGGAACGATCATATCCATGGGGTTGTGCTGGGGTTGGGATCCGTGTCGGGTTCGGTTTCGAGTGTGAGCTCCTCTGGGTCCTCTGAGGATCAGTCGGTTGCTCAGGAAAATGGTCAATTCGGTAATCTCAGGTTGGTTTTGGTGGCGGCGATTTCTAGGGATTTTTGGAGCTTTGGATGGTTAGGTTTTGTGTTGTATTTGGATGTTTAATTCTAGGCGTCTGATTCATTAAATTGATCGTCTCTAGTGTTATTGATGATGGATTACATCGGTTGTTTTGGCAATTTAACAACTTTAATTCAATTGATTTTGTGACTCTGTCTCTAGAGTTTTGCTGCTTTGCATATTTGGGGGTTTTCTGGTTTGCTCAAAAAAAAAGCGTACGGGTTTGCCGTCGGTTATGCTCTGTCAGCCTTTTAAACCGAGTCTTCTACTGCTGCTAATTTTTTTTCTTGTCAGATCTTGATAGCTGTGTTATGACTCATGAGGCTTCGATCTTTACAACTGACATACACCACCTGGATCTACTGTCGGTTTTTTGCTCTGAGCTTTCGAACTTTAGTTTCAGTTGTCCATTTGTGTATTTTTTCTGGATGTCATCCCGACAATCTAGTTAAGTATATGCCTTTTCTTGGTACCGCGCCCCCCCGCCGCCCCCACCCCCCCGGGGGGCGCGCGCCCGGTAAGTAGATGCGTATCCCTGAAAAATGATTACGAGTTGAGGCGAGAAATGAGGCTGTAGCTTTTGCAAGCTCTTTATTATGTTGGACAATCTTGATCGCGTTCGTTTTCTGCTTGAAGCCAAGTACTGCTCATTGTTTTTCTTCGTTGCTTCTTAAATTATCATTCGTTTCAGTTCGTATCTTCCATTTTACTCTGACTCCATCAACTTCTCCCCATAAAGAAAGATGACCAGAATTTGAAGGTGGAGTTTACTTTGTCTTAGAATTGGCTTATAAAAAAGCTGTCTCTTAGATTTGAGAAATTAATCAACATTTAACGGTGGCCTTCTATCCTATACATCTTTTCTCTATAGAAGTGGAGGTCTAGTGTTGGCTTTTCATTGATATGGAATTAGATGGTTAATGATTATTCTATCGTCCAATTTGAAAGCTGAATAAATAGTTTCAATTATGCTTCTTTAATTAACGCTGTTTTGATTGTAGAGGACAAGGTGATACCAAGTTCAACATGAGGTCGAGAAGCCCTGGTCCTAACAGGGGGCCTACAAGCCCCACGTCGCCTCTTCACCCACGATTAAGCAGCATGAGTCTGGAGTCTCCAACAGGAAAGCAAGAAGATGGGAAGAGTCAATGTCATCGTCTGCCTCTTCCTCCAGGTTCTCCTACTAGCCCTTCTGCCTTGCCTAGCACCAGAACAAGTGGAGGCATGGAAAACACAGTTTTTACAAAGTCCCAGTGGAAGAAAGGAAGGCTACTAGGAAGGGGGACTTTTGGGCATGTATACCTCGGCTTTAATAGGTAATTGAAGTGCTTAGTATATATCACTTAGTCCTGAAGTAAAATACAATTACAGCCCTTTGATTATGCAGTTTTATTGACACCCTAGGTTTTCAAGCTCTCATGGTAGCTACTTTGCAGCCATCTTCTATCAGATTAGTCACATGTGACGCAAACAAACCCACAAACTCACTGTCACATCTCTCTAACCATATACCTCTGATAGTCAACCTATTTTGTATTATTGATTTTTATTAATTGTTCTAATCACCTAATTTCAGAGAAATTGGAAAACCCCAGGGTGTAAATAGAACTTTTTCAATTCTTAGGATGTGGGTATATCTTACCCGACAATAATTGAAGTTAACAATGAGTGTTAAAGGGAAAATGCATGCTTATGGTCAGATCCAAAGTCCCTTGACTTCATAAACTAGGCTGAATTTTGTTATTATGCTGTAACTGTCAATTTTAGCAGAAATTTTTTCTTATGGAAACCACACACACATGCCTCAATAGTATATTTCCTTTATTATGGAAATAAGAAGGAAAAACCTTATCAAAGGCTTATTTAGCTTTATATATTTTGTCGAACAACTCTACATTAAGCATTTTTTGTTCAACAGAAACTCTAGACTCCATGTGAATTTCTATGCGTGTACTGGGGGTGGTCTGTCATGTAACAATCTTTCTTTTGATATATCCATATGGACATGAAAGGACTCAGCAGCCATACCAAGAAAAAGAACTCCAGAAAAATGTAGTAAGAGTAGCATCTTTACTATTTTCTTACTTCCAATTGATCTGTTTGCAACTATGACAGTGGAAGTGGGCAAATGTGTGCAATAAAAGAAGTTAGGGTTGCCAGTGATGATCACACATCAAGAGAATGTCTCAAGCAACTGAACCAGGTAACATATTTATTAATTTATTTATTCCCTTAGTTCACTTTTTAACCTAATATTTTATTTTCAACAGGAGATAAATTTGCTCAGTCAGCTTTCTCATCCAAACATTGTTCGGTATTATGGAAGCGAAATGGTAAGAGTTGATCTCATAAAGCCGGACACAGTTATGTAAATATATATGAGCTTATGTATATATGTTTAGAGAGAGAGAGAGAGAGAGTTCACGTCCAATCTATGTAGTTAATTGTGAATATTCGACCCTACTTTTGTTATAACTCTGGATAATAATGTTCTCAGGGTGAGGAAACACTTTCAGTTTATTTGGAATATGTCTCTGGTGGCTCAATCCACAAATTACTTCAAGAATATGGCCCATTTAAGGAACCTGTTATTCAAAATTATACCAGTCAACTTATATCTGGGCTTGCCTACTTACATGGAAGAAATACAGTACACAGGTACTTGGCAATAATTTAGATGGTTCAGCTTTGTTAATTTCTTTATGGTTATTAAATGATATGTTTTTCCTGGCAGGGACATCAAAGGGGCAAACATTTTAGTGGACCCAAACGGTGAAATCAAGTTGGCAGACTTTGGAATGGCGAAACATGTATACTTATCTTACCCCATAAACATAAGTTTATTTGTAAAACATTAGGGAGAAAGTCAGACGCCCTTTTATTTCTAAGTCAATTAATCTGTCATATAATGATCCGATGAAATCCCAAACCACATTTGGACTCATACTTTGCAAGGACTAGTCAAATTGGAGCCCATTGGAATCATAATTAACCACAAGAACTTCTCCCTCACAAGCAGTGTCAGATATCTTTTATCACACACTCATAATCTAGGGTGTTACATCTCAAAAAATATTGGAAACTAAAATAGTAATACCATTTAAGTTCTATGCCCCCTTCCTCTGTGTGTGTGTGTGTGTGTTTTCTATTGAATCAAGTACAATGTAGGGAATATAATCTACTATCTCAAGCAAGCATGCAAATTGGTGGGGTACAAACAAATTTTTACCACTGAACTTTGAAAATAGAATGTATTGTATTCTTCTTTTTGTTATTGCCTTCCACTAGTGGGTAAAAATGGTTTTTGATTTTTGTCCTTCTGATTCAGATGAATTCTTGTGCGTCAATGCTTTCTTTCAAGGGAAGTCCATACTGGATGGCACCTGAGGTATTCTCTCTCTCTCTCTCTCTCTCCTTGTAACAGACACATACATTATCCTAATTTTTTCCCTTTTAATTTTTCCTGTTACTAGGTCGTGTTCTACTCACATTCCTATCTTGTTTTCTAATCTCAGGTTGTAATGAATACAAGTGGCAGTGGTCTTGCTGTGGATATTTGGAGCTTGGGATGTACAATTCTTGAAATGGCTACATCCAAACCACCATGGAGCCAGTTCGAAGGGGTGCGACAAAAGTTATTCAGAAATTACTTTTTTATAGAACTTATTTTGTTACGCCCGTCTTTGAAGTGTTTGTAGGACTGAGCCGTTGTGTTATGTTGGTTTAAACAGGTGGCTGCAATTTTCAAAATTGGAAACAGCAAAGAAATCCCTGAAATTCCTGAAACCCTTTCAAATGATGCAAAGAGTTTTATCAAGCTGTGCTTGCAGCGAGACCCATTGGCACGGCCAACAGCCTCACAGTTACTTGATCACCCCTTCATTCGAGACCAGGCAACAAGTAGAGTAGCAAATATGAATGTGACCAAGGAGGCCTTTCCTTATATGTTTGATGGAAGCTATACACCGGTAATGGCCTAAGATCCTTTCCCCAAAAAACTAAGTTCTTGCTTATAATATTAGGATCCTGATAAATGATGCCTGTTTGGATTTGAATGATTCTCTTGGAATTTATACACCACTGTTATTAGAAAATTTGTTTAGGAATCTTTTTTTTTTAACTTTGAAATGTGGTTTTATGGTACAAGAGCTGTATTATTTTTCTCACGAATTAAATGATTATTTCAGACAGACTTATCAAAAATAAAATAAAATAAAATGATTATTTCAGACTATGGTTTGCAATGAGAGATTATTACATCATCTTCATAATGTTCAGGACTTTCAGGGATGAGCGTTTACACTTGTAATGGTGTTTATGTCTCTGTTTAGGCTTTGGTAAATTGAACCGAAATGTGCATGCTATGATTGCACTTATATTGAAGACTTTTAACAGTTAACTCCTGACATGTTGGTCTATATGCGTATCACCGAAAATCAACGACGTTGTTTGTTCAATCCTAGTGCAATTTGTGTGCATGGATCAACATGTAAATTCTATTTAATATGAAACTGAATGTTTTTTGTGATCCTTATGCGATATTGCTATGAGAATGAGAGTTATCTTCTGCAATGGACATTTTAGTAAAATAATTTCTAGTTCCACCGTCTTTTCTAAAAGATCAAGAAGTCTTCTGTGGCCACTGACCTCGATGAATACAAGTCTATGCACCTTTAATTATTTTCATTCATCAAAGTTGGACTAGAGCTAACTCTTATTTACTTCAACTTTCATGAGCAGACAGTGTCAGAGGTCCATTCAAATAGAGCAAATACCACTTCAAGCGATAGAAATTATGCGACAATGCCAGTGTTTTCCACTTCACGAGCTATGAAAAGCCCGAGGTACTAACATCCTCCCTTTTTATCCTCATTCACGCTTCATAATTGAATGAAATTATGAAAATGACATTGCTTTTAAATTTGTGTGTAGGGATAGCGTAAAAGCGATTACATCTTTACCTGTGTCCCCCTGTTCAAGCCCCTTAAGACAGTATGGAACTGCCCACAAGAGCTGTTTTCTATCCCCTCCTCATCCATCTTATGCTATGATGGGACAAAGTGGCTATAACTTGAATGAGTACTCCTATACAACGGTTAGACCAAACAACACATATACTCTTGACCCTTGGCATGAAATCCCCTCATATAATAGAATCCGTACCCCTGGTGGATCACCAAGAACAAGACCTATTTGAATATGTAAATATCAGCAAAAAGCGTAGTCTCCCCGGAATGTTTTATGGATTAGAGCCATACTTTCTGTATTAGGAGGATCTAGTATTCATGCTCCCTTCTTTTTATTCTTTATGACAGTTCGGCAGTTCAATTTTGCCACCTCTTTTTAGGAGTGAGAGGATGCTTTCAATGTGTGGGAAGTTGAAGAAGAGAGCAGTAAGAGAGCCAAAATTTCAGTGTATTGGGGGGGCAGATGATGGATGTATTGATGTTGTAACAATATTTTGAAGGTTGTAAATGGAAGCTGGTCACCTTGTTTGTGACATTAAATATATATTGTATATAATTTATTAAAAGAATAGCAAATTAACTTAAATGAAATATAGAGAAAATCATCCTAAATCCAACATAATAAATGAAAATAAAAGAAAAAAAAACTAACTACATAGAAGAACTTCAAGAAAGTAGTACACAAAAAAACCAACTTCGTTAAAAAAAGAAAGAGAGAGACTATAGAGAAGAACTACATAAAAAAGGGGGTAGTCCGGAGGTGGGTCCGTTGATGAGGGTCACCCAATTGGCCTGCAGCTTGGCCAACTCCATGGTGGTCCTTGGCAAGGCCACATCCATAAAGGGGCTCATCGTCAAGGGAGCAGCTCAGCTTGGCCACCTTGGTTTCGGTGGCTATTTTATATTTTGTTGGTTTTTAACATTAATTTTCTTTTGTATATTTTTTTATTATAAACTGGTTGACATGATATTTTATTGTAAATGGCAAGAATTTCTGCGTACGATGGAATCTTTATTGTTATCATTATAAAAAACAAGATTTTTTAATTTGTTTGAATTTAAAGATGAGTTTAATTCATTTTAATCTTATTATTATAAACTTTTAAAATTTTCACATAAAATTAATAAATTATTTAATTTTTTTAAAATTTAAAATAATAATAATATTTTATTCATCTTTTAAAATTTATCTTATTTCATTTTTAAATTTAAATGAGACTTTAATCTTATATACACTACCTACAGCACATGTAAGTATCCCTTTAACGAAGGTACAATAGTTAAAAGTATGATTAAAGTTATATTAAAATAATTAAAAAGGTAAAAGAAACTTCTCCCTTCAAATCAAAATGAGATTTTCTTTGAAATCAAGAATGTAATATTCAAAATCTGAGCAAATAAGAGAACCTTTTGTAAAAAATTGAAAATTCAAGGACTAAATTACAATTACCTTTTTAAGAAGAATTTTACTATTAAGTTGGTATGTAGAACCAAAATATCTACATAATATAATATAATATAAAAAATTTTAAATAAACTTTTTTTGAAGATTTCTAAAAGAATCGGAGTCAACTTCCAAAGGATAAATTAAAAGAGAAATACTTTTGGTAGATATTTTTATCATAAAATAAACATAAATAATCTAAATTTATGTGCGTTACTACTCAAATTGGTTCGGGGACTCACCCCTTTCCCTCGCTCTCCCTCTCGGATGTTATCCAAACCATTTTCCCTCTCTCGAGTCTCCCTTCCTCTACAAGCTTTTTAAGGAGCTTTCGAATCTCCATCGCTAGAAGGGCGACATGCCGATCGAAATGCCCAAAGGGCTGCCGTTCTCTGTCGACACATGGAGTCATTGTTCCCAGGGAAAGAGGCACCACTTCTTAACCCATGCCCACAAAGACCACTCCTCCGGGATCTCCACTCACTTTTCTTTTCCTATCTACTCCACCCATATTACCAAGATCCTCGTCCTTCAGCACTATCCCCAGGTTTCTTTTATCCACCACTTTTTTCTCGACATTTCTTTCAGACATAGCCACGTACTACTTTGTTAAATTTTGTTTATTTTTTCTCCCGCAGCTTGATGATTCGCTGTTCGTACGTATTGAGGTGGGACAATCGGTGGTCGTCTATGATCCTGATGGGGCTTTCACCGTCACAGCATTCGATGCGAATCACTGTCCTGGTAATGGTTTCTCTTTTCTAGTTTTGACATGTGTTTCATTTTTTCGTTTAATTGGTTTGCTAATTGTTTTTGGAATCTTGAGGTTTGTGTCTTATTTTTGCATATTTGGTTGATTTAATTTTAGTTTTGAATTTCCATTTGGTGTCGTATTTGAATTCTTCTCCGGGATGGATTTTGTGTAAGTTTCGATTTTTCGTTGATATGGTTTGGTAATGGTGTCAATTTAAATTATTCACCATAGATTCATGATTGTAATTTGAACTAGATTACTCGATCTTTCTCTTTGTGAGAATTAGATTGAAGTTTGATAAGAAGTATAGAACTTTAATAAAATAGGTTATTGGGAAGAAGCTGGTTTCTTTTTGTCCTTTTTGTCTGTAGAGAAGGGGGATGATTAATTTACTCTTTTCTTTAATTTTTATAAATACTTGAAATGATTTAGGGAAGCTCTATTGACAGATCATATCTTGTCTGGCATTGATTGTGTATACTTCAGGAGCTGTAATGTTCTTGTTTGAAGGCAATTTTGGTAATATCCTGCATACGGGAGATTGCAGACTCACAACTGAATGTGTACAAAGTTTACCAGAGAAGTATGTTGGCAAGAAAGGAAAAGAACCGAAATGTCAACTTGATTTTGTTTTCTTAGACTGCACATTTGGTAAATGTCATCTAAAATTTCCCAGCAAGCATTCAGCAATCAGACAGGTACCAGTGGTCTTCATTCTGTTTTTTTTTTTTTTTTTTCCCTTTCTTTGAGGTGGGCTTTAGTATGCTGCTGTTTTTCTGAATTGTGGCCCCATCAAGTCCTGTTTACTTGTATTTTGATTCTCTTGCTTTACCCCGAAATTCATCAAAGTGTAAGTTTTATTCAACTGTAGATACATACAAGCATTTGGCATAATCAAAATCTATCGTGATGGGTGCCTGCCTGTAATATTGACTATCTTGCTCTGAGAATTTGTGTGAAAACTATTCCGTTGTTTGCATAATCTGTAGTCTTGTGAGTAATGGGCTTTTTTTCTGTAGATAACATTCATTTAGGAACCTGATTTTGAATCTCCTCAATGATAAAGATTTTCTTGTATAGGCATATTTTTAGCGAAGTTACTTTATTTCCTTTACACTTTTAACTGTGCAGAAAATCCCCAATATCATATTGAACTCTGATTTAGGTCAATAATAAATTCATACTGTTCATCATTCACTCTACATTCTTGTGATGCTTATCAGTCCCTAAAACACCAGTGTCCACTGATAAGTCATTTAATCAGCATTTGGAAATGCCAGGACACAACAATTATCTAGATTGGCATTGGCGATAAGTAAGTGCATCTAATTATGAAAGGAAGATGGCTTTTACATGTTTTCCTCAAGTTATAATCTTGGTTATATCTAGCCTCACAAAATTGTGTTTTTTTGTTGTTTCATTTCTTTTGTTGTTTCTTTTTCGGGTTCTTCAAATGTATTTAGGTGTGTTCTTTTGTATGCTTCCTGCGTACATGGGCAACTCCTATTTCATTCGTATTAATATAGTTATTTTACCCATAAAATAATGTTAGGCCCTATTTCATCTGACGTTTGTAGTTGTCTCCACAAAACAGGTTATTAATTGTATCTGGATGCATCCAGATGCTCCTGTGGTGTATCTGGCATGTGATCTTCTTGGCCAGGAAGAAATACTGGCAGATGTGTCCCAAACGTTTGGATCCAAGATATATCTTGATAAAGCCAATAATCCAGAATGTTTCAAAACTCTTACACTCACACATCCTGGAATCATCTCTGAAGATCCCTCCTCCTGTTTCCAGGTATTTGATGGATTTCCTAAACTGCATGGAAGGGCAAAAGCAAAACTTTTGGAGGCCCAAGCCAACTTTCAACCTGAGCCTCTCATAATTCGGCCATCAACACAGTGGTATGCATGTGAGGATGAGTATTCCGAGAAAGAAAACCAAAGAAAACTGAGATTGAATGGAGCGGTGAGGGACCAGGTTGGTGTTTGGCATGTTTGTTACTCAATTCACTCATCCAAGGAAGAATTAGAATGGGCCCTGCAACTTCTTGCACCAAGGTGGGTTGTTTCAACAACCCCAAATTGCAGGGCGATGGAGCTGGAATATGTTACAAAAAACTGTATTACCACTCGATTAGCTTCAGAAGACCCTATCTGGAAGCTTCTCGACATTGCCATGGAAGATTCTCTAGACGTAGATGTATCAATCAAAGCTGTTACTGCATCTCCAGCAGTTGAAGGGAGCACACAAAATTATGTCGAACCTCAGTTTGAGCCAGTAAAAGTGTCTACTAGCATGAAAGGACTCATAAAGTTGTCCCCTCAGAGCAACGATGTGACATTATTTGGAAAGGCAAGATTTGGTCTCCAGGATTTTACTTTTTCATACGAACAGCCAAAAGTCGTAGCCATTGACAAAGTCAGTCCACAAATAGCTGCCAACAAATTAGAAGAATTCTCTTTCAAAGAGGATATGGAAGTGAAAAGCCAGAAATCAGAAAACAAGACAGGTATAGATGGAACTGAAGCACAATGTCAGGGGCCAGTGAATAAAGAGACAGAAGATTGTAAAAAGAGTATTCGATTTTTAACAATGGGATCTTCAAAGAGCTTTAGTGAGAGATTTAGAAAGTTGTACAGGTCAATGAATGTTCCTGTGCCTCAGCCTCTTCCCTCCCTAGTGGAACTTATGAAAGCCAACAAGCGAGCCAAGAGGAAGTTGGATTAATGAAACAAACCAATCTGACTGTGCTTCACTTTGTCAGGACTGACAGGAACAGAAGATAAAATAGAGAAAGGAAGCCTGGGATCGGTTTGCTTTCTCAGTTTCTACCACCCTACAGGCTACAAGGAGGTGGTAAAAGATTGGTGCATAGTCACACGATTAACCTCATTGTATTTTATTCGTATTGGTGGGGTGAGTGTTTTTTTATAGCAGTGATTCATTCATTCTATGAATTAGGATTCATCTTGATTGTGGAAAAGGGGCGTCTTATTGTATTGTTACCAACGAATACGAAAGCATGTAAGATCTCATTCTCAACAATAAAAAATTTAGGAATAACAATATACTTTTGACATATTTCTCAAAGTGTACAATCTTTGTTAAATTACGACAATCAAAATGGCGTCTGTCTACTAATTCACCTATTTGTCATTCATCATTACAATGGAAGAAAAAGAAAGAATCATATGACCTTTTGGATGGACTTACTAAAGCATCCCTTCATTTCTAGTTTAAGAAACTGCTAAAGATGAACACTTGCTGGGGAACAGATAACCAAAGACAATCTGAACTCTAGGACGGACTTTTCACAGCCACCAATAAACCTGAAAAAGCCCCTATTTTCCTTTATTTATTGATGTCCTAACTGTGGGTGCCCATTGAAGATCCACTACACACACGTTTCTGATACTTTTGTGGGTGGCGTCTCATTCTTCCTGGTACAATTATTGAATCCAAAAGCACCCATCTTTCACCTTCTTTTCTACATGGAAAAATGTTGCGATTGAGATGAGACCCAAGTCCATTGCAGATAGGTTTGTTTCGATAATTAGTTTAATCAAATGATTTGACAAACTTTATCCATTTTGGTTAAACTTGTCGGATCGTAAAGATCTTAAACCCCAAACTATGAATCCATTGAAACAAACTCTTAATAATTTTACACCCATCCTTTTCTCCACTCAAAGTTGTAAGCTACGCAGGCAACTTTTTCTCTTCTTTGTTCCTTTCCAACCTCCCAAATCCCAATCACTTTCGGATGCTTATCGTATAATACTCCACAAACGACATTTCTCACAATGTTTGAATGCTTCCAATCACATAAATCTAAAACCTCTCCTTTGGAAATGTCAACACCTACTCTATCTTCAATCTTCATCTCTCCTTTCTTTCAAGTGTTGAACTCCGTATCTCTTTAATCTCAGCGACCTATTGACGATAAAGTATTGTTGTTGTCGCCCTCTTTGTAATTTTACCATTTGAGTATTTGACACCAAAATTAAAATAATATTGTATAGTTTGTGGTGGAAAGAATTTTACATTAAATTATATTTATCTAAGCTCAAACCAATAGTTAGAAATGTCATTTACGTCCCATTTAGATATAGAAATGGATTCATCTTATCTTATCTCATAAATAATTTTTAAAAAAAAAAATTTCATATAAAAATATAAATTAATAATAAGAAATAATATTCTAATAATATTTTATTCAATTTTTAACTTTTGTGTGAAACTATCTCATCTCATCTTAATATTCAAATGATGCTTAAAAGTTTATATTATAATACTATTAATAAATGAAATTAGTTATTGGCTGACTTTATACTTCAATTAATACCATATCATTGTAATGATAGAGAGAATGGTAAAGTCATAACATATAAATTTTAATTTCACGCGTACATCCAAATTAAAAAAAAAAAAGAGAAGCTAAGATATAATTAATGAAAGGGATTAGTTATCGGCTGACTTATACTTGATTAATTTCCCGTTTGTCTATAGAATTATACTATCAATATTTACCTTGCGTGAAGCTACATCTTATAAAAAGGAAATGACATATGACTAAGGCATTTTTTTTTTTTTTGAATAAACACTTCCATTATATAAACATTACAGATAATCATCATTTACAAACTTTCCTGCTCAATGAACAACATAAGTTCAGCTGGCCCCTCTTCAATCCAGACACATTCTTCATCAAAGCCTGAAGCCATCTTGGCCAGCATATGAGCAGCATTGTTTGCCAGTAATAAAAATGTGAAATTATTTATAATAGAAAAAAAAAATGAAATTATTTGAGTTCTGTTATCTCTAATCTTATTGTTAGGTCAATACAGAATATTTTAAGTAATTTTTAACTAAAAGATGTTAAACTATGAAATTATATAAAACAGTACTATTATATTTATAAATAAATTTTATAAAATAATTATATAAATTGAGGTGATTTTATTTAATTTCTTAGATTTATTTTATAATAAAAATAATTTTATAATTTGATAAATTATATTAAATCACATTAATATATAAAATTATTTTTATATAATCAATTCGTTTCTATAAATTAGTTTCTTTATAATTGAAGATAATAAAATTCAAAAAGAAAGGGATAATTAATGCTAAAATAAGACAAAACACATCTTAAATTTCAAATATGATTTCTTGGACTAAAACCGGAAGCATCAATGTTTGAACAAGATGCACACGTTCGCTGACCAAAATGCTATAGCGCGCCCCCATGAAACAGCGCATCCTAACATTCAGTCCTTGAAAGGGAGAAGAAGGAAGTCAAACGATTTAAACGAGTTTCACTTTGGACTCTAAGAAGCCGGGTCAGGTTTGTGACGAATCCAGCTTCTTAGCTCTTCTCTTTCCTCTATGATCATCTCTCTGTAAAGAGTTTCTGTATCTCTCAAATCCCAAAAAGGAAATTCTTTTTTCCGTTCCTAACTCGATCTTCTCGTTTTTTGTCCGTTACCTTTGTGACCCATGATGGGTTTTGGGTTCTTGGCTCTGGGTTCAAGGTACTATCTTTTTTCATCTTTTCTCTATTGTTAATTTGTGCTTAATATGATTACTCCTAACTGAAAATGAAATTGATAATTACTGCTTTTGTTTATTGCCAACTGATTATCAATAAAATTTTAATTTCACAAATTTGAGATGACCTTTGTAGTTGTTTGGACCATTTTTTCTAATGATGTTTATTCTCTTGATCTTTGATTACAAAACGAAATGTCTGAAATCCTGCTATAATATTTTGCTTGAAAGAATCTATAGAACTTTGTTGTTAAGATTGGTCGGATAATTTATTTGGAGAATGGTAGCCCGTAGCTGGCGTTAATATTGAGACTGACATTGTCAAGATTGTACTTTTTAACTGCATCAATATGGTTTGTGCTTGTTTAAGCATTCTCTCTTCTTGGCAAACTAGTGAGTTTTTAGTTGTTTTGAGGGAAACTAGTTTCCTTGCAAGCTTGCTTTCTTTCACGTCTGCAATGCTAATGTTTGTTTCTTTTCAGATACGAGTAGCGTTTGTTTTCCTATAAGCTTGCTTTCATGTGATAAAGCATTAAAATGTATTCGGCATCCTAATAAAGCTCTCTCTACTGGTTACATCTCCAAAAGTTAGGTTCGCCAAAATCTCTAAATCCATGACCCACATTTCCTGATGGCTGCCTTAGTCTGCTTGCTTCTCTTAGTCTTCGTCGTGGTGTTTTCCTTTTAGTTTTTTAAATAAGTTCGTTCCTGTCATTAAAAGTGCAGAGGGGCGCAACCTTAGTACACAAGATGCATACAAGAGATAACCCCTTTAATGATTGAAAGAACAAAAAACTTTGCCTTTGCAATTTCTACTGATATATATGATGGATAGGTCTGTGGAACATTTTAGTGTTGATTCCTCAAATTTCATATTTGTTTAAAGAACCTGTATTTTCTTATGATGGTTAGGGAAGCTATAGATAAGTAGATTATTCACTTTGCTACCAGCATGTTTGTTTGCAAGTGTTGGAAAATGGAAATAAATGGCTTGTAGAATAATTGAATTGTATTGGCACCATGACTCACCAACTCTCTACATTTCATAGGCTCATAGCTATGAGTTACTTAGCTGCTACTATAATTTGATCCTTGATTAAGTACAATTTATAGTTTCAGTCTGGGACATGGAATTCGTATTTATATCATTGTTTAATGTTCAAGTCCTCTGTCTTCAGCAGCTTTTAATGGTTGCCCTTCTAGAAGAATTATTGCAGAGAAACTAAGTCAGCGAAGGTCGAACGGGGCCTTAAGTTTTGTGAGTTAAATTGGGTTTCTAGATCAGGTCTCCAGTGTACAGTTCGTTAAGAGGAGAAGTACTTAACAGGTGTGCTTTGCTCAGGTAAGCGTGATGTATTGTACCTGATGCTGGATTTTAGCATTAATAGATTCATATATTTGTAATCTTCTGATATTCAGTTTGAATTTGCTTAAATTGAGCTCTGTTGTAGCTTACGAAACTATAATTTTGTTGCACATTGTCATTATTCGTTGGCATTATATGTGACTTGCTGTTGAATGCTGCTTAGTGGTTATGTCTTTAATATTATTACAAGTTGGAAGATTGAGCAAATTTGAAGGATGCGAATACTGAAGAGAGACTAATGGTAGTATAATCATAGGATGGGTTATTTTTTCCTATCCCAGATTTAGTATTTAACTTCTAAGAAGATGATTTTGTTGGAGAGAATCTTATCATTGAAAGCTTCTTTTGTCCGGTTGATCACAGTAGCTTGTTTTGGGTGGAAACCAACTTGTCGTCCTATTCGATCTCTGGTACTGTAAGCTACCAGTTGTTTTGGAACTATATTAGAATTTTGTCATTCTATATTACAACTTATGTTTGAAAGCTCAATTAAAAGAAGAAGAAGAAGAAGAAGAAGAAGGAAATATAGCTATTTAAAATGGGTACTTAACAAAAAAAAAGAAAAGATCTTTCTCATATTGTAGGTTTAGGTTTGAATATGATAAGAAGTGAGTGCATAATGTTTGGTTTGGGGGTGGGTGTGAATATGGGACTGGTAGCACATGTGGGTTTGAACAAGCGTTCTTTGTCGATGAGAATTGCATTCATATGTAGGAGTATATGTGGGGTTTCTTGGAAGGACAAAAGATCCTAATGGAATTGCTTTATCTCCGTAATCTAGAGGACCTAAAAAGAGGCAGAATTCTTCTAGAGTTGAAGGGCACAAGAAAATAAAGCTACTTATATGGTGCCTTTTGCCATCATTACTGGTTTTATCGTATATCTCTTAGTTTGATTCTTTGAGCTATGGAATTTGAAAGTGTTTTCTGGGCTTTATTCTATGTTAGATTTGAGTTAGGAAGAAACAAGCATCCAATATTTCCAAATCAATACATTTTTTACTTTCTCAATGGTTGAATTTACAGATTCCAAATGTTGTCCTGGTCCATGTTCTTCTTTTGCCTATATTTGACCTGAAAGACTATGTCATTCATTGTTGATGTGCTTGGCTTTGATTTTGATTTTTGATTTTTTCCTTTTCCTTTTGCTTGTAGAACAACCAATAAAACTGAGCTTGAAATGTTGGCCATGAACTAATCTTATTCCACTTTTTTCTGTAGGTCATTATCTGCAATGAGTACTTTTGAAGACAAGGATAATGACTTGGAAACTGGTAAGTTAATCAAAGATGGAGAAAAGACAGCACGAAGTAACAAAGCGCTTAAGATACATAATCAAGCCTTATTGTCTGGCTTCGCATATTGCATTTCATCATGCAGCATGATACTCATCAACAAGTTTGTGCTTTCCAGCTATGATTTTAATGCCGGGATATCTTTGATGCTTTACCAGGTAGTTCAATGTGATCCGTTCCTTAGGAACCTGGGTTGCAATGTTTCCACTTTTCATGAAAATCATTTTGTTTGATTTACCTAGTGACCTTTCATAAAATGACCTGAAAACAGTTTCTAAAATCTAACGAGCTGATGACACTTATATATTTCTATGGATGCAGAATCTTATTTCAGTGATTATTGTATCTATTTTGAGTTTTCTGGGCATAATATCAACAGAACCACTAACATGGAGATTGGTCAAGGTTTGGTTTCCTGTGAATGTTATTTTCGTCGGGATGCTCATTACCAGCATGTTTAGGTATGAAAATTTCTAGTTTGTGTGCTCACCTTCATGCTTCCTTTCGGTAAACTGAACTTTTTTTTTAACTTGTTCCTTAAATATTCTTTATCTTTTCTGCAGCTTGAAATACATTAATGTTGCAATGGTCACCGTCCTGAAGAATGTTACTAACGTGATAACTGCTCTTGGTGAAATGTATTTATTCAGTAAGCATCATGACAGCCGAGTGTGGGCTGCTCTGTTCCTAATGGTATGTTCTGTGGCTTAAAGTGTAAAATGGGATTCTGTTTCCAGAATCGGTTATCATGTGGAATGAGATGATCAATTTCTAACTCTTTTCTAGTTTTAGTTGCTTGCATCTAAGAGTGTCTCGTCCTTTCTTTGGAAAAAAATTACGCTTACTCTTTGTTTTTTTCTTCCGTCTCCTTCAGGTTTCTAATGCATGTCTTAAACAATGAAGTCCAATTAGATATAACCGTAGGGGTTGGCTCAAGTGATAAGAGCCAGTCTTGGTAGTATGCTCCCTCTAGGTCTAAGTTTCGAACCCTTGCGATCAAACAATCTTTAGGGGCCACGTCCCATTGGTGAATAGCCAATGATTTACCTGATCTGTGTGATGGGGACTCGCTACACGTATCCCGAGGTTTAACTGGGTAAAAGAAATTTTGCACGGTCTCCTAGAGTCTTTGTCATGAGAAAGTGAAGAATGCAGTAGTGTGGGGAAGAAGTAAGATTGATTTGCCTGCTGTGTAGGATGTTCATCTGGTGTTTAAGTGCTAGTAGCTGATGTTCTGCAGTAACTCCCGGGGCTAGGCATATGTTTAAAAAGATGTGTTGCACAAGTACTGATGTGTTCTTGCTCATATAAATGTTTCATTGGTTGCTTAGATGAACTCTAATATTATTCTGTTCATGGATTTGTGCTTTTCTGAGGTTGTTTTTATCTGTTATATAGATTTGCTTTAAACATTTTCATGAATTTACAAATGAATAAGTTTGAAGTGGTTTTATGTCTGACTTCTGCAGATAATTTCAGCCATTTCCGGAGGGATTACTGATCTATCTTTTCATGCTGTTGGCTATGCATGGCAGATTATTAACTGCTTTTTAACTGCATCATATTCTGTGAGTACACAATTTGGATGCATTTTTCAATGAGATTTTTGTTTTTTTCGGTAGCCCAATGAAAGCCAGACATACATATTATTCTTTTGGCTAGCCATGCAGTGCAGTTTTGAAAAATTGGGTTGGTGGAACTAATCCCTAAATGGAGTAATTATCATGTCAACTACGATGTTACTTATAAAAAAACCACGATATCATTGTGCTCCCCTGCCCCCCAATTTTTTTTCTCTTTTATTTATATATTAATTGGAGTCCATTCTCTTCCCAGACATCTTGTACATCTTTGCACGACTATCATGAGCTCTTTTTTTGTTAGAAAAGGGGGCATGCTTCACCTAGATATAAAAAAACTCTGGTGTTCACAAGTACTAAACACCTGCAGTAATGTAAGCTTATCAGGATGTTGTGATAAGTGGAAAGTTGAAGAATCCAGGAACTGTGTATTTATTACTTATGCAGGGACCTTATAGAGGAATGAATATATATGCAATCGTTTTAATTGAATATTAAGTCCTATGGCATTGTATAATTTTCTTACTAGACCTTAAACCACAAGTTTGAGGTGCCAATACTAGAGACGGTGTGTAGTGGTGGCTGGTTAAACAATCCCATAGGTGCATGGGGTTCTTGTATTTGCGTATGGATGATAGAGTGGTTCCTTATGTGCTATTGTCTCTGTCCCATTTTGATGTCCTCCTTCCCGCTTTTGGATGTTCCTTCTAGTTGTCCATATTAAATACAAAATATAAGTAAAGGTTATGCTGTTTTAATAAATCTTCGACTACTTATAAAAATACTCAATAATAGGAGCATTTTGGTCACATGCTTTTTCCGTCCAATGAGGGCAAATTCACCAAGTCATAAGTTGAGTAATGTTATCTTAAAAAGTAGGAATTTCTGTAGGTGTCCAACTAGTAGGGAAGGAGAACTACTTTATTGTTCTAAGGGTGCATTTGCTGACCCGCTTGCACATAATTACTTTTTCTTTCTAGTTTTGGTCTAAAGCTATCTTTTATATGTTTTATTTTATTTGTGCAGCTGACTCTACGTAGGCTCATGGATACAGCAAAGCAAGTTACCAAATCTGGAAATCTGAATGAGTTCTCAATGGTCTTGCTTAATAACACCCTATCATTGCCATTAGGGATTCTTCTAATTTGTATTTTCAATGAGGTGGATTACCTCACCAGAACGTGAGTTCCCCCTCCCTCTTTTCTGAATTTTTCGTCTTCTATAATGTTATCTACCTAATAGATAATTTAATTGACACCCAATTATTTAGTTACTGACATATTGAATTAATCTTCTCCTAACGGTAATTAAAGATGTTGGGATTTGCATGAGTTAACATTACCATGTCTTTGAAGTTCAAACAAACTACGTCTAGTGTACCAATTTATTTTAAAGCTGAAGATGATTTCTTCAGAGTTACTGGAAGCAGTTTTTACTTTGAGATTTTTCTTTGCATAATATATTTTTGGTTGTGGAACGTAAATCTTCTTGCAATGAACATCTTAGTTCATATATGCAATCTGAAATTTGTGTTCATATTGTTGAAGCGAGAAAAACTGCATTGCCATATAACAATGGTACTCAGATGAACTGCTACATTGTACGCCTATTCTCTTTTAATGTTAATTATTTAGTAAAGTTTGACTAGAAAACTTGAGTTATGCTATAAACTAGGCTCACTTTTAAAAGAGTAATGCTGCATATACACTCCCATCTCACTGCACAAAATTTGGCACTTTTATCTCTCCCTTGGATTATCCTTCATCTTTTAAAGAAAAACTTAGAAGGTTGGTGGCGGCGATGTCACCTTATTATGGCTGGATGAAAGTAGGATGAGAGCATGATATGTACAATTTTCCTCTTTATATGATACATTCAAAGGTTAATAAACAATGCCATGCCAACACAATTGGATAAAAGTAGGGTAAGAGTGTAGTATGTAGCATTTTCTTAAAACCTTAGATGGTACCTTTGGCTATTGCAAGATTAACCAGAAATCTTGCACCATGTATTGCCTCCGTTGTAGTCCACAACCTTATTTGCTAAATAGTGAATTATTCTGGCAATAGAGTGATACCTTCCTAGTAGCACTTGTCCACAATAAAGAAATCTTGTGTAAGATACTCACAAGTATAATAGGTCTTTTTATCTGTCCTTCTTGTCCCGTTTATTCATTTTTTTCTTGCTTCTCCCTTCTCTTCCCCCCCACCCACTTTCTTTCTCCAATACTTGCTTCAAGGTTTGTCTGCTACTTTGTTTCTCTCATACATTCGAACTGCTTTACGCATATGAGAAATCATTTGGTAGTGAGTCCCAACAATAATTCATCCTTTTTTGCATTGACATCTTTTTCATATTCCTACTTTCTACGAGAGATCAGATTGCAATATATCTCTCTGAAACATCCCAATGCGTGGCTTTTATATCCATCTCCTGAACATGAAAACCTGATGGATCAGCCTTGATTATATTAATTTTTCTCCCAGATATGCATTGTACGTACTTTGCAAATAACTTGTACAACCCTTTACCTTTTATGCCTGAATTCTGGATGTGCCCTGGGGCAGTGTGTGGGACTTGATTAAAGCTCTAACTGTATGCAGAGAAAATTTCTTATATATTTATTTTCTTTTTCTATGCTGTTGAATATTTTGGATGTTGAATTGATTTGGCAGGCCACTATTGAGGTTGCCAACCTTCTGGTTTGTAATGACATTAAGTGGAGTTTTGGGACTAGCAATCAGCTTCACTTCTATGTGGTTTCTTCATCAAACTGGGGCTACAACGTACAGGTAAGATTAAAAGTACTTTGGCTTCGCCCCTGCCCTCAACAAGAAAAATAAATTCCGATGGGTAATATGTTATTTCTGGGTTGAAATTTGTTTTTAATTTTCTTGTTTATTTTAATTGAGGAAAAGAAAAACATTCAGGTCATTTCTTCTCTTCTTTAGAAAATATTGGTTCAGTTGATTAAAACATCATAGTTATTTTAAGATAAGATGGCATTAATTATACAACATCTGTAATCACTGAACTGCTTCCTGCAGCCTTGTGGGGTCGTTGAATAAGATCCCTCTGTCCATTGCTGGCATCTTTATTTTCAAAGTTCCCACCAGCTTAGAAAACTCGGCAAGCATATTCTTCGGTAAGTTTGTGTCCATGTCATTTACTTGAGTATATATCCATGTTCTTCCACCAACCGCATGAAGCACGATTCATTCAATCTTGCACTTGAGCATGACCAAAACAATATTGCTCTCTGTAGGTCTCATAGCTGGAGTAATTTTTGCAAGGGCCAAAATGCGGGAAAGATCTCAAACCTGAAAACTAGAAAAAGTTACATATCTTGAGCATGGTAACCTGGTTTTGCACTCTCGACTAAATTGCTCAAAGAGAGCTGGACTTATGTCATGAAGTCAAGTCATCAGGGAGAGTTAGTGGTGCAGTTTCCCCATCAAAAGAGAGCAAAAGGTTTAAAGGAGTGAACGGGGAATGTGATCTTGGCTTGTTTGCAAGTGCTGTTCTGCTCGTTTTATTTTATTCTTTTCCATGAGAGAACTGCATTCTCTTCTCTAGGAGATGGGTTGGGTTGGGTTGGGTGTCTCAGTTTGTTGTATCGGCAAGATGCTTGCACTAATTCTTTCTCATATCTGTATATATATGCACATACTGTTCTGTTCTAAAATTTCGGGCCCACTTTTATCTAAGTTTCGTTTGAATTGAGAAAGTATCTCAATTTATTTTATTTTATTATTATAATTTTTTCAACTTTCTACATCAAGTATAAATAATTGAATTTTATCAAATTTTAAAATAATAATAACAATATTAATAATATTTTAACAATATTTTATTAAATTTTCAAATTTCATCTATATCTTATCTTACTATCCAAATGATAGCCTTCTTTTGCTTGTGTTTCTTTGAAAAAAAATGGATTTTTTGTGGTAAAATTAGAAAGGAAGTAAAAAATTGATTAAAAAATAATAGCATCTGCTTGTGTTTCTTTTAAAAAAAAATGTTTTATTTTGTGGTAAAATTGAAAGGGTGGTAAAAATTTGATTAAAAATAAAGGAATATTATAATCAGTGGATTTTAGAGAGTCGTTAGGAGAGTCCACCTTGATTGTAAAAAAAATTTATCTTATTTTTAACTTCATTTTTATCAATCTAATGAGTTTTGTTGGTTTAAAATCAAAATCGAATGACGTATTTATACCAAGACCGAACGACGTCGTTTTATTTGCCTTATTACATCGCCCAAATCCTACCTAGCGACCGAGTATCGTTGAACACACGAAAGATCATTTTGTGGCGCCCCCATCTTCGACGATTGTCCGACCTTTGGAGTTATCGGTGGACATGGAGACCGGCTCACAGACCCAAACCACCGATCCCGGTCCCAACCCCCTCCCCAACAATCCAAACAACCGGAGCTCAACAATATCGGGATCTTCCCCGGTTTGGCCCACCATTGACGGTCCGCTGGGCCTGTCGGAGGAAGACTCGGTCAGCTATGCGAGGAGATTCTATAAGTTCGGATTTGCGATGCTGCCCTGGCTTTGGGCACTCAATTGCTTCTATTTCTGGCCCGTTCTCCTCCACGCTCGCTCCTTTCCCCGCATCCGCCACTGTATCTCTCTTTCTCTTCTCGGTTTTTTTTTTTCAAATTATTTTACGTTACTGAGCATAAATTTAGGAAGGGAGTAAAATAAAAATCTAGACTTTGGGCGCATTCTTGGAAGGAGTTAGTTTTCAGTTTTCAGTTTTCAGTTTTCAAGTTCTTGTTGACATCTATGATATGTGACGTTATGGTTGCTGGTACTAGATCAGGTTGGTGTCTATGAAAAGTCTTTAGCTTGGTAGTGATGATTTTGTCGGCATATAGATTTTAAAGAAATTTACGGATTTAAAGAAATTTACGGAATAAGTATTGCATATTTCACAGCAGCTATACTTTTGGTGAGCCAACCTTGGTTGAAGGAAAGGACTCGTATGGTTTGATCAATTGGTGAAATACGGTTTGCCCATCGGGGGATTTGATATATTTGGTGCTTGTTGGTGACCGACCTACAGTTGAAGTGGATCAAACTTTTGGTTTAGTTATGGAGTGAAGTTGAAATTCAATAATACTTGTTGGTTCAGTAAAATGCTTCCAAGGAGGGTGTAGAATTAAAATTTCACTCCTACAATTATTTATTTATTGGGACCTCAGAGGTGCCAGCTGCATTGTAACACTGAGCCCAGTATTATGCAAAAGGTGATGATAACCATTACCCAAATTCCTCTAAGGCCTGGTTTGTTTTCACAAACACTCATCTCATCTTATCTCATCATTACTACTTTCCCAAATTCTCATATAAAATAAAATAAACAATTTAATTTTTTTAGATCCTAAAACAATTTTTTCAAATCACAAAACAAAACTAATATTAAAAAAATATATTATAATAATATAGTATTTAATTTTTTACTTTTATCTCATTGTATCTGTGAAAACAAACCAGGCATAAATTGTGTCCTCCCTCCCAACACCAAAAAAAAAAAAAATAATGAAAACTAATTAGTAATCCTCTCTAATGTATCGAAATGATTTTCAAACTAGATATTAACAGTAAGAGTTTTTGACAGTAATACAATACCTTGTCTCAGCCATACCTAAGTGATGAATTGCTTTTATCCATTAAGGTGATCAAGTTATTGCACTTTGGTAAAAAAGAGATCTTCTGTCATTATTTGATGAATAAAAAAGATTCCATTTACTGTCAATGCTCATTCACATTCATTTAGTGGGGTTTAGATTAGATATCATGTTGTTAAACCTTCACCACAGCACAAGTGGCTATCCTCTTACATAGAAATTGATCTGTTGCACTCTCACTGTGAAGGGAAGAAACATTTAACCTGCAATCACTAACTTTTATTGTAATTGAGCTCATTTTGGTGAAGATAGGACTGATCATTCATGTGTAGGGTTTTGCATCAAACGTTAAAGGAAATGGAATTCCCCACGATTCATTACTTTGCTCTGGCTTGTTTTACATCAAAGCATCCTTTTGTTTATCCTATTGCAAGCATAAGCTAATCGATAGGAAAGCCAAATTCAGAAAAAGCCTTTTTTTATTTTTTTGCAAGCTTGTGTTTTCACTTGAGATTGTGCATGGATAATCACTCAACCCGACCCGAAAATCTTCTCCTTCGACACACACCTGCAAGCCCTTGGGTTTGTGCCACAAACTGTACCAATGGGGGAGAATCCGGCGGCGGTAGACCAGATGGCGCCGATGATACCAGCGGTCAGTTCCGACGAGGTCCATGTGACTCAGTGCACTCAACAGCAACTCGCGGAGATCATAGTTTATCCATCGAGAAATCCAGATGTCGTCGATAGTGGTTTCTGAGGGGTTTCCGACGACAAATGGCCAGACGGCGCCGACGTTACCGGTGGTCAGCTTCGACGTTTTCCGTTTGACATAGTGCACTCAACACCAACATGCGGTCCAGGCAGTTACGAATCCGGTTGACACAGTGCACTCAACGCCCTTTATTGAGGCGAACCAGAGCCTACTTTCAGAGGATCTCCTTGAGATGACGGATTCGGATGAAGATTCAGTTTATGATGAACTGTTTCTTCCCGATTCGAATGCTTTGTAGGGTTTAGAGGATATTCCAATTGGTGAAGATTTTCAATTAGTCCCGCTGAATTCCGTTTTCCCATACCAATCATCCAACTGGGTTCTGAAAACAATTCTAGAAATCCAGCACACTGTTGGTTTTCGGTGTGAAGGGTACGAAGAGCAGATGATAACATATTCACTGCTATGGAAGCCAGTCATAAACAAAATGAGAAGGGGGAGTCAAAACAAAGTCGAGAACTTAGACGGTTGACTTGGTCAATGAACTCGGAGGGTCCTCCCATAAAAGGAAGGGCAAAAGGGAAGGGGCTGACCATTTTCCAATGAAACCAAAAATTATGTCTTGGAATGTCTGAGGACTTAATGAAGCTAATAAGCGTCTTCGGATTCGGCATTTGCTTCGTGAGTGGAAAGCGGACATAGTATGTTTGTAGGAGACAAAATTGAAGAGGATTAGTAGGAAAACTGTGTGAAGCTTGTGGAGTGGAGTGCATGTGGATTGGATGTATTTGGTCTCTTCTGGGGCATCAGGTGGCATTGTGGTGTTGTGGGATAGATGGGTGGTGGAAAAGATGGATGAGTATATTGGGAGGACACAATAGCTTGTTCGTTTTAAAATGTGTTGCTGATAATTTTAGGTGGACTTTTGCAGGTGTATGGTCCAAATACAGACGCAGACCGTTGACTTCTGTGGGAAGAAATGGCCGGGGTATACAACTGGTGGGATTTTCCATGGTGCATTGGGAAGGATTTCAATGCCGTCAGATTTCCTAGTGAGACGAGTGGAAGTAGGCGCCAGTCTAGAATTCTCAGAAAGTATATTTGATATGAATCTATTGGATTTACCACTCATAGGGGGTCTGGCTACTTGGTCAACCAATCAGACTCGGTCTAGGTTGGATCGCTTCTTAATCTCGTCCGAGTGGGAAAGTCATTTCCCGGACATCTTGCAAAAGTGGTTGGGCCGCTTATGCTCGGATCACTGGCCCATTTTATTGGATTGTGGAGGGCTTCGGAGTGGTCGACGTTACTTTAAGTTCGAGAATATGTGGCTAAAGTCTGAGGGTTTTGAGGATAGGGTTTGACAGTGGCGGTCTTCGTATCAGTTTCAGGGCTCTCCTAGCTTCATTTTTGCGAATAAGTTAAAAGCTCTAAAAGGTGACCTAAAGTTATGGAATTCTCAGTCCTTTGGTAACGTGGGGGATAATAAGAATCGTTTGATGAGAGAGATTGAGGAATTAGATAGAGTTCAAGAGGGAAGACCTCTTACATAAGAAGAACAGCTGCAGAAGACTTCTTTGGCTACAGATCTTGAGAGATTGTTATTATTAGAAGTGTCTTGGAGACAAAAATCGAGAGCTTTGTGTTTACATGAAGGAGATCGTAGTACGAAATTTTTTCATAGAACTGCAAATTCTCATAGAAGAAATAACAATATCGAGGTGCTAAGGATTGACGGGGAAGAGATCAAAGATGAAGGAATCATACAAAATCACATTGTTGATTTTTTTGAGAAGCTTTTAATGGAATAAGAGGATTGGAGACCTACCTTGGATGGTCTTGCTTTTGATACCCTAGGGTTGGATGATGTTGCTCGGATGGAACAGGCTTTTGAGGAGGAAGAGGTGTTAGATGTTGTTCGCAAAATGGTCATAGACAAAGCACCTGAGCCAGACAAATTCTCCATGAGTTTCTTCCAAGAATGTTGGAGTGTGATAAAAGAAGACCTTATGAAAGTTTTCAAAGAGCTGTTCTCGGAAGGAAAATTTGTGCAAAGTCTTAATAACACATTCTTAGTCCTAATTCCAAAAAAAAGGGGGGCTATAGACAACGAAGACTTTCGGCCGATTAGCCTTGTGGGTGGGGTCTATAAGATTGTTTCAAAGGTTCTTGCCAATCATTTTAGTGCGGTTATTGGGAAAATAATCACTAAGCCTTAGAATGCTTTTGATAAAGGTAGACAAATCCTCGATGCGGTTCTCATAGCTAACGAATGCATTGACAGTAGAAGGAAAGCTGGCAACATAGGAATTTTGTGCAAATTAGATATGGAAAAGGCTTATGGGTCAATTGGAACTTTCTCTTGTACTTGCTTGGGAGGTGCGGCTTCGGGGAAAGGTGGAGCTCATGGATTCGGTGGTGTGTAACCACTGCGAGATTTTCTGTTTTGATCAATGGATGCCTGAAAGGTATTTTTCCAAGCTCTCGTGGTCTGAGACAAGGGGATTCCCTCTCGCCTTTGTTGTTTGTTATAGTCATGGAGGCTCTTAGCAGGATACTATCGGCTTTGGTGGACAATGGTTTGGTAAGTGGGCTTCCGGTTGGTATTCCTGAGAGGAGTATTACTAATATATCTTATTTGTTATTTGCAGATGACACACTCGTTCTATGCGAAGCAGATCAGAACCAGGTGCGTGTGGTGAAGGTGTTGTTCCTCTGTTTTGAAGCAGCTTTTGGACTAAAAGTGAATTATGATAAATCAGAGATGGTGCCTGTCGGTGAAGTCTGAAATATACGCGTGTTAGCCGGAACTCTCGGGTGCAAAATTTTTGCCTTACCTATGACTTATTTGGGGCTTCCGTTAGGATCGGCTTCAAGGTCTTTTGGAATTTGGGACACGGTTATCGAGAAAGTAGAAATGAAGTTAGCAGGTTGGAAGAGAATGTATCTGTCTAAAGGGGGTCGAATTACACTGATCAAAAGCACACTGTCAAATCTTCCCACATATTTCTTATCCATATTTCCTATACCAGCAAGTGTGGCAGGTCGACTAGAGAAGCTTCAACGGGATTTCTTGTGGGGAGGCATGAGGGAGGAGTTCAAATACCATTTGGTCAAGTGAGAGATGGTTTGTCGTCCCATATCAAATGGTGGTTTGGGTATCCGCAATTTGAGGACTTTCAATTGGGTGTTGCTGGGCAAATGGCTATGGAGATATCACAAGGAATCCGAGGCTTTGTGGAAAATTGTGATAGATAGCAAATATAGGGGTCTTTGGGGGGTTGGAATTCATGTGAAGTTAGGGGAACGGGTGGGGTGGGACTGTGGAAAAATATAAGAAAAGGGTGGGGGTTGTTTCAGAGGAACACCAGGATCAATTTGGGGGATGGAACGAGAATTAAATTTTGGAAGGATATTTGGTGTGGAAACATAGCACTGTGCGAATTATTTCCTTCACTTTATCAGATAGCTAGTGCCAAAGACTCAACAGTGGCGGAGGTCATGGAGTTTGGGGGTGGGAGCATAAGTTGGAACATCACTTTCAATCAGGCGGCACAGGATTGGGAGGTGGGGGTTTTTGCAGATTTCTATGGCCTTATTTACACACAAAGACTAAACTTACAACAAGACGACAGCCTATGGTGGATACCTGTTAGGAGAGGGACTTTTACAGTTCATTCGTTCTATTTGGTTCTCACAAAAGATCCTGCTTCCTAGTTTCCTTGGAGACATCTTTGGCGTCACAATGCACCTTTGAAAGCGGCATTCTTTGTGTGGACAGCGTCTTTGGAAAAGATTTTAACCACAAACAACTTGAGAAAACGGAGGGTCATCATTGCAGACTGGTGTTGCATGTGTCAGAGGGGGTGAGTCGGTGAACCATTTACTGCTACACTGCGAGGCAGCCAAGCTTCTATGGGATGAGGTTTTTGGTAGATTGAATCTTGCATGGGTCATGCCGGAGACCGTGTTGGCTACTATGACGGGTTGGCCTTCGATTCGGGGCACATGACAAATAAAAGCCGTTTGGAAGATGATCCATTTTTGCATCATGTGGTGCTTATGGCAGGAGCAAAATGAGTGGACTTTTGAAGACATGGAAAGATCTCTAGAGGAGCTTAAAGTTTTATTTTTTAGAACTTTATGTACATGGTTCATTACCGATGGCACAGACCTACATGATTTTCTTAATGCGCCTATTTAAGAGGCATGTGGGTGTGTTTTTGTAACTGGCTTTGACGCCATTTTTTTTATTAATAAGATATTTTACTTATAAAAAAAAAAAAAAAAAATTCTGTGCATGGTTAAATGTTGTGCCCATTATCTTTGTGGTTTAACAGTTTTAAGTATCCATTGCTTGAGGTGACTAGGCTTGGGGTATGTGTTTCTCAGATGGTTGATTCAGAGTGTTTTTCTGTCCCCCTTATATTGGATCATTTCTTAAGCATGCGCATGTATTGAACTTTAATATAATTTATGTATTCTTTTTTCCAGCCGGACACATATATCTATTACCCACATCCATCTAACTGAAATATAGCTTTCACAACACATTCCAAGCAACTCAATTATAGAAAAACTGCCAAGGTCCTTTGGACCATAAGACATAAGGCCTGGTCTCCAAATGGGAGAATCAGGTTCGAAACCCCTCCCTCTCCCCCCATGTATTTAAAGAAAAAAAAAAAGTTATACAAAAACTGGTATTTTCTTTATATTTTTTTCGTTTTTTCGTTGACACTTCTGCATCATATTTCCTTTTCGATTGTATTAATAGACATTACATTTTGTAGATGTTGTCAGATCAGCAGTTGGGTTCGCTGTATTCACAGCTATTCTTTTGTCATGGGCCCTTACTTTTGCAATTGGCGGGGAGCGCCTCTTCGGACCTTTTTGGGATCAACTTGTCATGTACAATCTCGCTGAGAGATTAGGCTTGACTGGTTGGAGCTAGTCTTCTTGTGAATTTCATCGGCCACATACTTTGCATTAGCCTCTTTTTTCCCCTTTTTGTGGGGTATTACAATTTACAGGTGTTCCTCTGCTCTATTTTGAACACATGATTCATGTAGATATGGTCTGATTGAGGCTTTCTAGAACGTTTTTGTAATGTTTGTTGATATTGAAGCCTTGTTTTACCGCAAGTAATGTCCTTATAACTGCATTATCGTATTTGTCGGTACCCGATTTTCAGTTTTCATATATCTATATATATGTGTGTATATATATACACACAGTAATTATAAACTTCGGTCATATTTATTCGCTATTGGATATATGTTGATTAGTGTATTTGAAAATGCTTGATATTGAGCTCCCAAAGAAGAGAGAATACATGGAACTTGTAATACAAAGAGCCATCAAAATTCTCATACAAGTTATTATTATTATTATTTTTGTGTGCGCAGATTTATTCAATTATTATTATTATTAATTAATTCATTTATTTTTATCATGCATACACCTTTAATTCGACTCGACAGCAGGGATTTTAGTTGAAGCCAAGACCTGAGACAATCACACTTCAATTTCTCTACTCCATATAAAAGTTTATTCTTCATTGCATCCAACAGCCAAATTAGAGACAATCGAGTCGTGACTCATACCCATCCGAGCAGGGCATGATCACCTTCCAACTCTCTAGATTGCTTCCCCGGCATCCCCAAATTTGCCTAGTTATTGCCTTAACAAACTGTTTGTTGATCTTCCGCTAGCTGTCCAATCGATAAAGATTGAACAAATTGTCTGACTCTTCTCCTCCGGCCAAGGCCCGGAGATAAAACGTTGCCCTAGACAAAACTTTCCCCCGCCTTCATCTGGATAACTCTTCAACACTAAAATGCTCCTTTGGTGAATGCACGCAGCGTACCCAACTTTTCATTTTTCATTTTTACTTTTTCTAGTCCAGATCACGTAACACCCGAGTCCAGTATGAAACTCTCATTCGGATTTTTATTATTATTTAATATATACGTAAAGTCTACTTGAGATTTAACGAGTAATTTAGGGAATAGTCATGGGCCCAAAATTTATATTAATGAAATATGAATTTTTATTGGACTTGATAATTAGTTAAATTCAGTTAGTATTTTATTTATTTGATATTCGGCCCGACAAATTCGAGTTAGGCTAGTTAGGAATGTGAGTGGAGACCCAGTAGTATTTATAATGTATTCGATCCATGGACTTACGAGCAAACTATAGAGATTATTTGAACAAATTAAAAGCCTAGGCCCGTGAGAAGCTAGGGATCAGTTCCATGCCAATTGCCACGCCATGCACCAAGTCTTCCATGCACTTAGGGCTTGCGTGATGGCCCAAATTGCAGATATTGGAAATGGAAAGGGGTGACTAGGGCTCCCTCTTATTCTTCCCGTATCCAAAAACAAGGGAAATGCAAAGTCGACTTATACAAACTGGGCTTTAGGTGCCTGCGGGGCCACCTGTTAGTGGGCCTCAAAGCGGTGATTCTGAGCCCAAGGGTGAAACGCAGTTGTCTAGGCCAAAATAAGAGGAAGCCCGATGGTGTTAAAAGCAACAAATGAAAACGACTTTAGTTTCTTTCCTTACCGGATCTTGTCTCTCCCTCTCGTTTCTCTCCTATAGTGTCTTCCATTTATCTTGACCTATATATAGACAATATATAGATGCACTTGTATTCTTCTTCTGCATGTAGAAACTGCCACTGCCGCAGCCTCCCTCTATGTTTAGAGCATCCCCAAAACCAAAGCCCCATGTTCAAGCAACAACCCACCTTCATCGACACTCAACCAAACCGTGAGCAACCAACCCGCTGCCTTTCTCCTCTTCTTCCACCGCAAAAATGAAACAAGTTGAGCTTAGCGTGGTTGTTGCACTCGTGAACCACTACCAAAGCTTATTGAGCTCCCTTCTGCACGACGGAAGCTGCCGGGCCGCTGCCTCACGACTCCATCTTTCACCACGCCGCCGATCCTTCCCCACTGCAAGTTTGTCCTCGCGCCATCCACCAAGTATGTCCTATAGCCTTGCCACCTCGTGTCAGTAATATGAAGTCTAAAGCAACTTTCACATCAAAGGACCAACCCGCTCCACTCAAGGTCACGCCAACCTCACAACACGCCACCATTTCATTAGACAAATCAGAAGACAAGTCTGCTCCACCAACTCATTAAGGCCATGCCAATTATAGAGCAGTCTGGGACCACTTACATAATACGTGGCATCATTTCATTGCTTGTATTGAGATTTCTATTGTAAACGAACACTCCTCTTCTGTGTATAAATATGGCTATAGTGTGTTGAATCCATCAGTGAGAAAATAATTCTTTTCCAATTATCGTGTATAGTCTTTGTCTTAACATGGTATCTAGTGCTACCAAGATTCACGTTTGAATTTCATTTTTTCCTTTTTCCTTTGTGGTCGAACCATTGCATACCCAACCTGCCATAACTCCTCTTCCATCTCCTCCTATTTAGTGATCACGATAAAACTAAACCATGACAACTATCTCTTGTGGAAGGCTCGGATTGTGCCTTACCTTAGAGGTCAAAACTTTTTTGGTTTTGTTGATGGCACGACAGATGCCTCGTAACCATTTGATGAAAGTCCCACAAAACCCAATCCAGATCAATTTCTGACTTGGCAGCAAGAAGACGAAGGTATCACGAGTGTTTTAATTTTATCCCTTTCTGAAAACCTCATTGCACATGTTTTGGATGCCACTACCTCATGAATGTCCAGTTTCAGTTGGCCACCCTTAAGAAGGGATCTGACTCTATTACCGACTACTTTCACAAGGCCAAGCTTCTTCGTGACACACTTTCGCCAAGCTTCTTCGCGACACTTTCGGTGGCTGGTAAAACCTTATCGTCTTCAAATTTTATCACTTTGGGAGTGGATGCTCTTAGTCCTCTTAGGTGTTTAGTCATTTATTCACTCATCAAGCACGCCTCTCTTATCAACAAGCTAGGCTAATTGCAACCATAGAATTCTCGACCAATGCAATCCAAAAGCTTCACTGCTCAGTCTCACCATGGCCATCGGTTTCCTCATGGCAGAGGTAGCTATCGAGGGAGAGATCGTGGTCGCAATGGAAGCCGTCCTCCTCCTACCTATTTCTCTACAAACCAACCAACTTGCCAAGTTTATAACAAAAATGGCCACATTGCACGCACTTGTTTTTATCAATTTGATCATGACTAGCAATCTCCTCCACCTCCCTCTCTTTCCGCACACTTCAGTGCTGTTCCCCCACCATCACCATTCATTTCTTCAGTGGACACCAACTGGTATCCCGACTCAACCACACTTTACCCATGACTTCTCTAACCTCTCTATCACTCCAACTGAATACCAAGGAAATGATCAAGTGTGCGTAGGCAATGGAACTTCTCTTCCTATTCATCATGTTGGGAGCTCTACGAGCCTACTAACTCTGGCAAACTCCTCCTCTCTAAACTTTATCATGTTCCCTCCATTTCAAAAAATCTAATTTCTCTTAGAAAGTTTTTGAAGATAATAATGTTGTTTTTTAATTTCATTCAATATATATATATATATGTATTTGTGTGAAGGACTTCCTTACCCACCAAATTCTTCTTCGAGGCAACATTAGAAATGGCATGTTTGTGTTTCCAAGTCTTCATCTCTCACCTCAAGCATACGTTGGTACTCAGGTTTCACCTCATCAATGGCACATTCTACTTGGACACCCCTCAATGCAATTCGTTCATCGCATCCTCTCCAAAGTTCCTTTTCCCGTGAAGTCATCTCCTACCCCTAGACTATGTTCTTCCTACTGTCAAGCCAAGGTTCATCAACTCCTTGATAGTCAGTCAACCTCTTTAGCTTTTAATTTCTGATGTTTGGGGCTCTGCTCCAACTCTTTCCCGGGGTTGTTTTTGTTTTTATCTATCTTTTGTAGATGATTATAGCATGTTGACGTAGCTATTTCTTTTGAAACAGAAATCTGATGTAACGTCTACATTTTTATCTTTTAAGCGTCATGTAGAAACTTTACTTAACACAAGAATTCGTGCGTTACAATCCCATTGGGGTGGCGAATATCGTTCTTTAAACACTGTGTTGCACTCGTTTAGTATCTCTCATCGCCTTGCATGTCCATATGCCCACTCTCAAAATGGGTCAGTGGAACGCAAACATCAACATATTGTTGAGATTGGGTTGGCCTTACTTGCTCATTCATATACTCCACATGTCTATTGGTCGGATGCCTTTGCTATTACCACATTTCTTATAAATAGGCTTCCATCCGCTGTTCTTCACTTCAAATCACATTTGAAATTTTATTTCATAAAGCACCGGACTACACCTTTTTAAAGTCATTTGGATGCATTTGTTGGCCTAATCTTAGGCCTTACAATAGACACAAACTTGATTATAGGTCACTTCCATGCAAATTTCTTGGGTATAGTTTGGACCACCACGGTTATCTTTGTTTTCATTTGCCAACTGCTCGTATGTACATCTCTAGAGATGTATTGTTTGCTGAAACTAATTTTTATTTCTACATTTATGCCCCTAGCTCGCCTGCAACATCACAGCTAACCCACATGATTTTCTCTAGCGCCCCCCCCCCCCCATTTCCCACTGTACATACAACCTGATCCTAGCATTGGGCCTACACAACAGCCCTCACGACCCGTCTCCCTTCACTGATCAACTACTTCTTTCCCCACCTACACCTGGCCTAACTTCCTTGCTTGGCCCAATAGAACCAACGACTAACTCTAGCCCCCCATTCCCATCCTTTAGGGCACAAACTTCTCCTCATCTCGTACCTCCCTCACTGAATCACTCCCTCTCTGTACACCCAATGCAAACGCACGGCAAGTTCAACCTTCATTTCCCTAAGCATCGTACCGACGACACCATTGCGTGGTCCCCCTCCTCAAGCTCACGAGACCTCCATTGCGACGCCGGATGATCCAATCTCTGTCACTGGAGCCATAAAATTTTTAGATTGGTGCTCCGCGATGCAACGCGAGTTTGATGCGCTCTTATCTAACAACGCTTGGTCACTGGTTCCCTCTAATTCTGACCGAAACATTGTTGGTTGTCGCTGGATCTTCAAGACCAAGCACTTCTCGGATGGCTCCATTGAATGCAGAAAAGCCCACCTTGTAGCCAAGGGCTACAGCTAGCTTGAATGGCTTGATTATTCAGAAACTTTTAACGTAGTCATAAAACCCACGTCCATCAGGTTAGTACTCTCCATTGCTGTGTCTTCTGGCTAGCTTATTCATCAATTGGATGTAGAAAATGCGTTTTTGCATGACAACTTGGATGAGCATTTATACATGTCACAACCACCTGGTTTTGTGCACCCATAATATCCCCACTATATTTGTAAGCTCAATCATGCATTGTATGGCCTGAAATAGGCCCCGCATGCTTGGTTTGCACACCCAAGTTCCCGTTTACTGGAATTGGGCTTTACGGTCTCCAAATCAAACGCCTCACTGTTCATTTATCATCACAATTCTGTGACAATTTATTTCTTGGTCTATGTTCATGATGTGCTACTCACGGGGTCACATATGTATGCTTTAAGTCAACTTCTTGAATTATTGCACGTTGATTTTTTCCTCAAAGATTTGGGTGATTTACATTATTTTTTGGGCATTGAGTGTCGTCAGGACAACACTGGTCTTACCTTAACTCAGCGCAAGTATATCATTGATTTGCTGAAGAAAACCAACATGAGCAATTGCAAGCCAGTGAGTGCCCTGATGTCACCATCCACCAAACTCTTGGCATTTGACTCCACCTCTATAGAAGATCCTTCTCTTTATAGAAGATTCTTCTCTTTATAGAAGTGTAGTAGGTAGTTTACAATACTTATTTTTTACTTGACCAGACGTTGCCTTTTTAGTGAATCGGGTTTGTCAATTCATGCATGCATCTTGTATACCCCATTAGCAAGTTGTTAAGCGTATTCTATGCTATTTAAAGCATACTTTGGATCACGGTTTATCCATTACCCCATCTCCTTCTCCTAGTTTAGCTGCTTCTTTCGATGCCGATTGGGTCGGATGCCTAGATGATCGAAAATCAACTAGGGGGATTTTGTGTTTTCTATGGAAAAAGATCTGATATGTTGGAGCTTAAAGAAACAAGCTACCATTGCACGGTCCAGTATTGAAGCTAAGTACAAAGCCTTTGCCCATGCTACTTATGAACTAATCTAGTTGCAAACCTTGCTTTCGGAGTTCTAGATTTTTTTTTGAAGCCGCCCACTCTCTATTGTGATAATTTGGGAGCTACGTGCTTGTCTGTAATAGTCCAAATTTTCTAAGGTAAATTATTTTAAGGAAATTTATTTGATTTATTTATTTACTAGGAAATTAGAGTGGGAGATTTAATTGAGGAATGTGAGATAACACTTGGTATTGGGAATTATGCATTCTCGGATTAATCTGTCGAGTTTTAGTGAAATGGGCATAAGTTATTCATATGAGGTCCAAATGAGGTGATTCCAATTGGTCTATAACCTTGAGAGATAGATATAAAACTTATATGTTTTAAGTTTTCTGAGATTAGGAAGGGATCAATAACTTATTTGGGAATCAAGTAGGCAGCTCTGGAATGGGCTTAAATGGAATCCGAGTTGGATAAATTGAACTAATTTGGGGCATGTAACTAATTAGGCAATTGGTTTTGAGATTTTCTGAGATTAGGACATGTGTAGGGATAATTGGAAATGGATGAAAAGTTGATTTGGAAGCCAATTGATTAGTTAGTGTGATGGAAACACAAGGGGAGCCAAAATCTAGTTGATAGGTGACTAAATGGGTCAGATTTGACCATAACTAAACTAAGAAGTGGCCTTCTAGAACTTGGTAAATGGAAACTTAAGGGAGTTAGGAAGTAACCAAATGAGTGGAAAAATTTGGAGAGGGGCGTGTGACACAAGGAGAGGGTTGGAGATGAGAGGTGCATGCATGGTTAGGTGAAATGCCACCTCACCTCTTATCCCTTTAACTCACCCCTCAGCCATAGATCAAAATGGGCAACAAAAATATCTCAAATGTGAGTCCTTGGATGACTAATCCAGTTGCAAAGCCTAGGATTTGGGAGGCTTAATCCTCATCATGAGATTTGCTTAGATGGACACCTCATCATCCATGTAAATCTGGCAACTAGTGCATCTTAGGGTGTTTTTCCTCTTCTCTCCCTCATGTTAGTCGACCACCACCCTATAAATAGAGCCTTGAGAGCTTTCTAAGCTCCTTTAGAAGGAGAGAACACTTTTCCCTTTGGATGATACACCAGAAAAACCCTCCCAAAACCCTTAAAGAGTTCCTTTGTGAGCTAAGTGAGTGAGTGAGTGTGGAAGAAAGCTTGCAAAAAGTTGGTTGGATCAATTCTCTTGAACTTTGAAGAATTTGTAAGTCCATATTCTAGCTTAAATTAAGCATGGAAATGGTTTATTGAAGTGATTGAACTATGTTTACTAGTATTGAACTCTTAAAAACATGATTAAGTGACAAAGTGACATATGAGTAAGGTTGGATTTAAATTGTCTTGTAAAAATGTTCAATAAAATTGTAAGAACTTAGATTTAAGTTTTTAAGAAGCCAAATAGAGTATGGTAAAAAGATTGGCATGTTTTGAGTAGAAAAACTCCTAGAGCTGTGATCTCGCTCGACCTTCGCTCGACCTGTGGGTGAGCGAAGGCAAAATATGACCCCTCACTAGAGTATCGCTTGATACTCCGTTCGAGCGAGTTCAAACCCGTGACTTTGCTCGATAATCGCTCGACACTCGCTCGAGCAAGATGCCTTGTTTTGCTTAGACTCAGAGTTTTCCTAGAATAAAATTGGTGTTCCAAATGGAAAGGGTTATAAGTAAAAAACTTGTATGAATAAGAGAGGAAGTACTAAAAAGAAAATAATGTATAGGAATAAGTTAGTCACGTTGTGACGGGGACGGCGAGACGTAACGCCTGGATGACTGACGTGCCGACAGGGACGGCGATACGTAATGTCTGTCGTGTTATAAGAGTGTATGGTCTTCACGGGGACGGCGATACATAACGCCCGTGAGACTGATCTGAATAACGGGGACGGCGATACGTAACGCCTGCAGTGATACGTGTATATGTTTCGTGTCAAGACGGGGACGGCGAGACGTAACACCCGTGAGATTGACATCAGACTCATCACAACGGGGACGGTGAGACGTAATGCCCAGATGATTGATGAGTGTATGTGATGGGGACGGCGAGACGTAACGCCTATCAGTGATAAGAAAGAATAAGAACTTTTAAGAAAATGGTGTAATTTCACATAAGATTATGTATTCGGTTGAGTTAAGAAAAGTACCAGTTAGACAGCTGTCTTATGATGTGTATCTTAGGGTAAATTTCCCTAGTCATTCAGTGGTGAGAATATTATGGTTGCTGTTTCCCGTTTCCTTTAAGCGGCTTATGTACTTACTGAGATTTCAAATGAAATCTCACTCTTTTGTGGTTCTATACTTTTTTGTGCATATCAATTATATACAGGATTCAATGACTAGCAAGGGGACAGCCCCGATGAAGCAGGAGACTTCGGGGGGTCCTGAGGGACTCTCCGACTATAGTCCTTATATGGACATTTCTTTTGTTTCCTTCGGACCTTCTATCAGTAATCAACCTATAGGAGTTTAGAGCCTTGACGCATCCACTTTTGCTGAGGAGAGGCAACGCATAGGATGCTGTTTAACATTAGGACTAGATGGCTCGTTGTCCATGTGTGGAGTTTGTGTGACTCCACAGGGACAACTGCTTCAGCGAGACTTTAGTGTTAGTATGGATAAGTTTGGCTATGGGAGAGAATTGCCAGAGGTTAAGAAAGAAAAGGAGTGAGGGAAGGAGAGTATTTTGGATGAATGTAATATGTTTTGTTGCTAACTTGCTACAATTTGGGCCTTGTGTATGTAAAAAGTACAATGTTAAGTTATTAATGAATGATGTGAATGTTGTAAGTATATTTTCCATGTGATCTTTAGAAAGTTTTATATCTAAAAACTTGATCCGCTGCGAAATACGTGATATGTGCTTTTTACTCTTGTTAAGTATGAGGGTGAGTAGCCAAGTGTTACTTATCCAGACACCTTAATTTACGTTAAATCCCAGACGTAAATTGAGGGCGTCACAGAGTGGTATCAAAGCTATTACGTCTCTGGGTAAAAT
This sequence comes from Platycarya longipes, assembly GCA_036559045.1. Taxonomy (NCBI): domain Eukaryota; kingdom Viridiplantae; phylum Streptophyta; class Magnoliopsida; order Fagales; family Juglandaceae; genus Platycarya; species Platycarya longipes. The sequence continues at coordinate 32,647,527 of CM071791.1, forward strand.
CCACAGTGTCCTAGGAGAAATGGATCACATGGCATAAGTATAGGATTGAATATTTATCAGATTGGAATTTCGAGTAATATGGATGAATGTTTTGGACTTTAGGAATTTGGAAGTTTCTAAAGCAAGTATAGCTTATGGTAAAGTTGGGTATGTTTCAGGAAAACAATATGCCAAGAGGTCGTCCTCCTTTGAAACGAGTAGATGTGGTAGCCCAGAATCCTTCTCTGGTTACCCCTCCACGTACAGAAGAACAGATGGCACCAAACCCACCGTTGGGAGAAGTACAGACGGCACCAAACCCATCGTTGGGAGAAGGACAGACGGCACCGAACCCATCACTGGGAAAAGGGCGAATGGCACGGAATCCACCATTGGAAGAGGGGCCAGTGGCGCAAAACCCCCGTTAAAAGGAGGCCAGGCAATAGATGAAACTATTCGGCAAATGACGGAAGTGGTGAGAAATCAAATAGAACAGAGCCGTCATCATCAGCAGAATGAAAATAGAAGAGAAGCTCAAGGGTGTCCGTATGAGAAATTTCTGGCGTATCGATACCCGCCCTTTACTGGAACGGAAGGAGCATTAAAGGCAGACAAATGGATTGTAGACCTGGAACGTACCTTCGAAGTCAGTAGTTGCACCGAAGTTCAGAAAGTGCAGTATGCGGGACATTTGCTATAGGGAGAAGTAGGACTGTGGTGGGATACGAAGCGAAAGCTGCTAAAGTTAGAATTGGGAGAAAATGTAGTGCCCAAATGGGAAAGGTTCAAGAAAGAATTCGACGAACGATTCTTTCCGGAATCTGTGAAGTGGTAGAAAGCTTTAGAATTTACTATGTTAATACAAGGCAGCATGACAGTGGAACAGTACTTAGCGCGATTTATGGAATTGGCAAGATTTGCCTCGCATTTGAGAGCCCAGAAGTTTCAGGAAGGATTGTAGCCACGAATTCGTATGCAGGTGGCAAGTTTGCAAATTGAGAACTTTCAAGAACTGGTGAATATAGCAGCCATAGCAGAAGCTGAACAAAGAAGTGTTATGGCGCAAACTCAAGCATATGGAAAAAGAAAATTTCAATTTTATGGGGGAAAAGATGCTAGGAGGAAACCAAATTTTAGATCCATGGATAGAGGAAAAGGATTAGTAATTAATCCAAATGTGCCGATTTTATTTCCGCAATGTGCAAAATGTGGGCGTCGACACCAGAGAGATTGTCGAGTGGATATTAGAGTTTGTTTCAGATGCGGTCGGTCATGACATCTGATCAAGGATTGCCCTCAGAATACCTCTCAAGGAGTAGCTCTACCCAGAGGAAAAGTCAAAGCTCCCACGAAAGCTAAAGTTTATGCTATCACGCCTGGAGAAGTAGACATGGAGGCAGACGAGACTATAGATGCTAATGTTATTACTGGTAAATTTCTAAGTCCCCTATTTTAGTCAATGAATGGATTCTTTGGGAGTGGTAATAATAATAATAGTAGAATAAAATTTTTTTTAGGTAAGGTTAAGCTGAAGCAATGCATGGTCTATGCCTTGTTTGATTCGGAAGCGACAAGATCCTTTATTTCATATGATTGTGTCCAAAGTTGTGACTTAGAAACAGAATTCTTGGCCCACAAGGTTATGGTAGTTATGCCTAATGGAAAGGTATCAGGATGCCATCAGATGGTAAGAAGTTGCCCCTTGGAGATTGGAGGTTCATAGCTAGTCGCTGACCTGATACTATTCCATTTGATGGAATTTGATTTGATTTTAGGTATGAATTGGTTGGTCAAGTATTATGCTAAACTTGACTGTCGCAAAAAGGAAATAGTTTTTGGCTTACCCAAGGAGGAGAAATTTTGTTACAAGGGGGAAATATTAAAGGCAGTTTCCTCCATAGTAACTGCTAAGCGGATAAAGAAAAGTATTAACAAAGAGACAAAGGGCTATTGGGTAATTATGTTAAATTCTTCAGAAGTTGTTAAAAGTATTCAAGGAATTCTCGTGGTGGAAGACTTTCCTCAAGTCTTTTCTGAGGATCTGCCGGGACTGCCTCTTGATCGAGAAACGAAATTTGTTATTGAATTGGAACCGGCCACAACTCTAGTTCATAAGGCTCCGTATAGAATGGCACCAGTGGAATTAGAAGAATTGAAAGCTCAGATTGAGGAACTTTTAAGGAAAGGATTTATAAGGCCCAGTTCATCCCTATGGGGAGCACCAGTACTGTTTGTGAAAAAGAAAGATGGGACCATGCGGATGTGCATAGACTACCGAGAATTGAATAAGGTCACGATTAAGAACAAATATCCGCTGCCACAGATAGATGACCTGTTGGATCAATTAAGAGGAGCAACTGCACGGGAACCATCATGAGATAGTGAAGCACCTCCCGTATTGGGCGGATGAACGGGAGGCGAAGCCCATTCTTAAACATTATTTTGAAGAGTAATATGTGCTCGAATTTTCCCTTGACATCACAGGGAAAACCCCGAACCGGCTTTAGGGACACCAAGGCCAGGATATGGTTAAGATCACGAAGCTCTTGGATAGAGCTCATGGAGAAGGTGACCCAACTATGCCCAGCAAAAGGTGAAAAAGAAGACTTGGCCATGGGTCGCAAGCGAAGGAGAAGAGAAAGGCATAAGAAAACCCGAGAACGGACTGGAAAGTGCGAAAAAGGAGTAGAAAGTGCGAGAAATGACTATAAAAACATGAAAAGGCACAAGAAAATGCACGAAAGGTGCAAGAAAGTACAAAGGAAATGCGAAGAAAAGTTGAAGAACTCACCAAAGAAGAGAGAAGCAAAGGCAAATGGAAATCACAACAGAGCAACGTCAATGAAGGAAAGATGAGGAAATCAGAGGGGGGACCCCCCTTTTTATACCCAGGGGAGCAGTTATTGCTCACGGGAAATGAAGCGACACAACGAGTCATGTCGCAGTCGGCGGTTGTTAGAAAAGATGGGGTGATAGGCGCGTGAGGTGCACGAGCCAGTAAAAGCAGGCGAGCGTGGGAAAAAACCTCAGGAGCGTAATCATGACCCTATGCGTTAGCATCACAAACCAATCAAAACACGGGAACGTAGGGCGTGCAGTTGGGAAGACCAAAGGGTGCATACACGCCGATTCTGCATTAATGGCCAGCTATCCCCAAATAGTTGGGCAGTCCAAAGGGTTTGCGCATACAGACAGCGCATTAATGACTGGCAACCCAATCAATCAGGAAGCCAAACAGTCGCTCGCGAAAAGACGGCACATTGATGGTCAAAAAGTCCCATCACAATCGCGCGGACTCAATGGGCCTGCCAGGATCTTGAGGGGTAGATAGGCTCACCAGATGCCTGTACTAAGACGTTCGCCTCCCCAGCACAGGTGGGTGGAACCATATAAAGAGACCCAGGAAAATTCTCACCTTAGTCCCATCTGTAAGATTTTGCGGGATATTGTGAAGGGAAGAGTCCCGCCAAGTGGGCCACGGGCCTTGTGCCTGGTAGGGAACCTAGGGAAGGCCCAACCCTGTGGAAAGGCCCAACACCGCCCTTCGGGGAGGGCGAGGGGCGAAGCCCGCAAATTGCAAAGTGGGAGCCACGTCCAAGTTGGTTATCGGGTGAGATATAAGACCAAGCTAGGGGGGACTCAGGAACACCCGTGCCGCATGGTAATAAAAATATCTGTCATGACAACACCACATTAAATACAGAAGCCTGCCTCAGGCATGCCGCATCAAATGCAGAAGTCTGCCCCAGGTACGTTGCATTAAATGTAGAAGTCTGCCCTATGCATGTTGCATTAAATGCGGAAGTGCCTAGCTGATCCAGAAGCATTAAATGCGTAGCCAGAAACCCTCATCGTGTTTAATGCAGCTGACGCACGTCAGGGCTAAAGTAGAGACTGACAGAGTGCCACAGAGAGGATAAGTCGCTCACACAGTCAAGATGCGACGAGGAAAACTATCCAAGACACGACAAAGAGAATGATAGTCTGGATTGACGAGTCTCATCCCCCCCGAACGCCCATTGCTCACCGAGGCCTATAAATAGCCAAAGACATCACGGATCACAAGTAAATTATTTAACCCCTAATCTTTGTCTCGCTTCCCCTACTTCACTCTCCCTCACTAACTTTGGCATTGGAATGGTCACAGGGCTCTGCCGTCTCCCCTTTATTCAACCTTGGGGTTGTTCCGAGTCGTTTGGATATTAACGACCATCCTAGGCCATGAAACACAACATCAACAAGTGTGAAGTGATCGTGATGAAGGTTTCTCGCTTCAATAATTATCTAGGTATGAACAAAATCATGAGTCCTTCTTGGGTGCTTTTGGACCCCTTTATTTATCATGTGAAGAAAGAAAATGGTATTCATTATTACTTTCCCTATGAGCTGAGAAACTAGCAGTTTGGAAATAAAAAGATAAGAATTAGCCTCTAAAGGAAGAGGTATAAATAATGGCGGTATCGAAAATTTGGTGTGGATAACACATTTAGGACAAGAATGAACGCAACCGACTCATGAAGGAAATCCATATACTAATCTCAAACACAAAAATTCTATTTATAGTTGGTGTGGATATATAACACATTTAATAAAATATTTACATGATATAATTTGATTTAGAAAATAAATAATGGAGGGAGGGAAGGAAGGAGAATGAGTATTGGCAGAAAGCCTCATGTTATGGACGTATTTCACAGCTGCTCATATATATACACGATCACTTGCAATCAAAGAAGTGTGTCGCTTGGAGTTTCAGAGAACGCTTCTGATGCCTAATTGCAATTCATTACTTAGCTCTGGCTTGTTTTATTCTACATTAGAGCATCTTGTCTTTTATCCTATTGCAAGCATAAGCTAATCCGTAGAAAAGCCGAATTCAAAAAAAGCCTTTTATCGCGAGCATGTGTTTTCACTCGAATTTTAAATGGTGTGCATGGTTAAATTAAATGTTGTGCCCATTATCTTTGAGATTTAACTGTTTAAGTATTCATTGCTTGAGTCGACTAGGCTTGGAGTATATGTTTCTCGGATGCTTGATTCAGAGTGTTTTCTGTCTCCCTTCTATTGGATCATTTCTTAAGCATGCGCATCTTTTTTCCTACCGGACACATATATATGTCTATTACCCACATCCAACTGAAATATTCCTTACACAGCACATTCCAAGCAAATTATACAAAAACTGCCAAGTTCCTTCGGGCCAGATGACATAAGGCCTTGTCACCCCATGTATAAAAAAAAATAATAATAAAAACAAAAACTGCTATTTTCTTTTTATTTCTTTCTTTGAAAAAACAAAGAATTGAAAAAGAATTAGTAATCCCCTCTAATGCATCCATGTGATTTTCAAACTACATATTAACAGTAAGTCTTTGACAGTATTACAATACCTTGTCTCAGCCATACCTATCATCTTGTGGATTGGACTAATGATGAATTGCTTTTATGATTTTATCCATTAAGGTGGTCAAGTTTAATTATATATATATATATATATATATATATAAATCTTATCTCTTTCCTTTTTTCGCTGACACTTCTACATCATATTTCCTTTTCGGTTGTATTAATAAACAATACATCTTGTAGATGTTGTCAGATTGCCAGCTGGGTTCGCTGTAATCACAGCTATTCTTTTGTCATGGGCCCTTACTTTTGCAATTGGAGGGGAGAGTCTCTTCGGACCTGTTTGGGATCAACTTGTAATGTACAATCTCGCTGAGAGATTATGCTTTGACTGGTTGGAGCTAGTCCTTTGCCCTCTTCTCGTGATTTTCATCGGTCACACACTTTCCATTACCCTTTTTTTCCCCTTTTTGTGGGGTATTACAATTCAATTTGCAGCTGTTCCTCTGCTCTATTTTGAACACACGATTCATGTAGATTTGTTCTGATTAAGGCTTTCTAGAACCTTTTTGATATGTTAGTTGATTTTGTTCAATATATATTATCTTGTTATATACTTAGAAGACAACATATTAATTATAAACTTCGGTCATATTTACTCGGTTATTGGATATTATATGTTGATTAGTGTATTTGAAATGCTTAATATTGAGCTCACAAAGAAAGAATATAGAACTTGTAATACAAAGAGCCATCAAATTAACTCTCACACAAGTTATTATTATTTTTATTTTTTGTGTGCAGATTTATTCAATTAAAACCTTTTTGTCATGCATACACCTTTAATTCTACAGCTGGGGTTTTAGTTGAAGCCAAGACCTGAGACAATCACACTTCAATCTCTCTACTCCATGTAAAAAATTATTCTTCATTGAATCCATCAGCCAAACCAGAGACAATCGAGTCATACCCATCGGAGCAGGGCATGATCACCTTCCAACTCCATAGATTGCTTTCCCATCATCCCCAAAATTGCCTAGTTAATTACATTAGCAAACCGTTTGTTGATCTTCAGCCAGCTGTCCAATCGATAAAAGATTGAACAAATTGTCTGGCTCTTCTCCTCCTCCGGCCAAGGCCCGGAGATAAAACGTTGCCCCTAGACAAAAACTTTCCCTCGCCTCCGTCTGGATAACTCTTCAACACTAACATGCTCTTTTTGTGAATCCATGCGCTGGCGTACCCAATTGTTCAGGATTATTCTCACTATATGTTATATTAGAGAAATTAAGCTAGCATAGAAATTGCTATGCGTACTTGGAGATGGGGACGAATATCGTTACGCTGGCCCGGCCCTTTTTTCATTTTCTACTTATGTGCTTTTTTTTTTTTAGAGTTTCATAAGCTCTCCTTCAATTGTGGCTTCTTCAACAGCCTCTAAATAAATCAAGGGGAGCTATCCAGTTCGGGCAATAATTTTAAATGATGGTTTTCCGAGAGAAGAATATGTTTGAAGAAAAATTGTGTAGATACAGTAATTTAAAAAATAATGGAATTTTGAAAAGTGTAGAACACTATCTTTAATCTTTAATGTGATAATTGCTTTCGTTCAAAAGAGTTTGCCACCAACTATGGATAACAATTATGAAATTTTTTCTTTAGAATTTTTCTAAAAAATTGGGCAAAGTGACTGAAAATATAAAAGAATAGATTGAATAAATTCATAGATTTATGGAGAATAAAATGACATCATGTAAAAATTAAAACTTTTAATTTGTGATTTTTTAACTGATAGTGATTGTTATAGTTTAAAGATCTTGTTATTTCATTTAGAGACCAAGGCCCAGCATGCCTGGTCAAATGGTTAAACACCTCCCTTCCCAAGGTAGGTCACTGGTTTGAAACACACCTATTAAGCATTTTAGTTGAATTTATTTTCAAGCATTCCACCAATTCAAGTGGATATTCAAACGGGCCGGCCCATGCATGGTGTCTCCTTGGCCCACATGCGCCTCTTTGACTATTCCATGCATTGTTAAAATTAAATCATCTACCTGATGGTGGTTTGAACTCATGTCATTTCCTTTAAAAAGACACACTCTTACCATTAAACTTATGCATCTCTTTAGAAAAATAAATAATAATCCAAATTTAATAAATTCACATATTTAAAAAAACAATCTATAATAAATATAACAGAGACATGTTTATTTGTGATATATATTTGTAGTTTTGAAGCATTGCACCCATCTAATACGGCATATATTACAACTTGAAAACATAAAAAGGAACAGACAAACCAAACAAAATAAAAAGGTTAAAAGGAAGAAAAACAAAACAAAAATAAGCATAGGATTTAGCTAGGAGAACGAAGCATCCTACAAATGAAAGGAAACACACCAATTCCACGATTTAAACTTCAAGGCGAGCGATCAGCAACGGCTATGAATATGTTGGGTCACACATTGATGTTTATTTGGGTTAAGTTTAGCAATGCATTGAGAATATGAAGGGTTGTCTTTGGGTTGCCCACAACTAATGGCTGGTTTATCAGGATTGCTGTAGTTGATAGACCCTTGTTGCCCATCAAGGATCCGGCTAACATGGGGGTTGATGAGGAAGCCCAGCTCCAAGTCCAAGTCCTCCTCGATCAGGAGGCATTCATCGAGGCGTCCGCTGCTGCATCCGAAACTGGTGTTGCTCTTAGCAACGACAGCAGCACCACAACAATATGCATTGAGGAGCATCATCATCATCATCATCATCATCACCAGCAGCATCGCTCCCTTGATGTTACTGTACACCTCCATCTTCCTTTTTTTCCCGCAGCTCACTCACCCAATACTCACTCACACATTAATGTGTATGCTCATGAGAGAGGGCGTCCTATTAATATAGTGGCCTTTTTCGAAGGAGAAGCCAACGAAAAAATGTCGGCAGATAAGGTTAATATTGTGGTTGTGCATGTATATGCAGGATTGAATAATTATATTTGGCATCTTCATACACAACACTTAATAGTACATTTCACTAATTTTATTTTATTTCATTATTTATTTTATAATAAATATATCATTTATGAATGACAAGTAAAACAATTCAATTAATTTAATAATCATCATCATCATCACCAGCAGCATCGCTCCCTTGATGTTACTGTACACCTCCATCTTCCTTTTTTTCCCGCAGCTCACTCACCCAATACTCACTCACACATTAATGTGTATGCTCATGAGAGAGGGCGTCCTATTAATATAGTGGCCTTTTTCGAAGGAGAAGCCAACGAAAAAATGTCGGCAGATAAGGTTAATATTGTGGTTGTGCATGTATATGCAGGATTGAATAATTATATTTGGCATCTTCATACACAACACTTAATAGTACATTTCACTAATTTTATTTTATTTCATTATTTATTTTATAATAAATATATCATTTATGAATGACAAGTAAAACAATTCAATTAATTTAATAATAATAAAATAAAATTACAATTTTAAAATTAAAAAATAATAAAAAATAATTAAAAAATATATAAAATATATGGTGTAGGATGATGAGTAATATTCCTCATACATGATCAGGTGTAAAGTGATGAGGATAAGGTCTCTCACTCCAGTAATTATCTAGGTTCTACCAAATCCTAACACTGGCTTAAGTGATTTTTGAATTTCTTACACTTTCTCTATTATTATTTTATTATTTAGTTATTTTTTATTTTATTTTTATATTTAAATAAAAAATTTCATAACGTAATTTTCTTGTCAAATAAAAAAAAATAATTTATTCATTTTCACTAACCATCCAGCGCTGGTCTCTCTCTCCCGATCTTTTCTTTCTCTCCAATGTCCAACATTTCTTCAACCATAAGGGGGTGGAGCTTCAGCTCCTCTCTCCTTCATGTCCAGTCCTAGTCAGTGATTTTTTTTTTTCTAATTTTCTCCTAAGGATTTTGCCCATAATACCAAGATGTTCCGATCTTCTATTTGTCAGAGGTTGACTTATAGGAAGGTTGGAGAAAAATGTCCAAAAGAGTGGCACGTAAGTCTTATGCGTGAGAGACAATGCGTATAACACCCATGCGATGTTGCGCCAAGAAGAGTCACTTGCCGCCGCGCGTGGTACCAACGAGGACAGCGACCTTGGATCCTTCAGTTTCGGCTACCAGTTTTCATTCTAGAATAGCGTGTACTCTTCACAAGCTGCCACAACAGGCGGTGGTCCAATGCCGGTGCTTCAATTCATCTTCTATTTGTTACTTTCTTATTTTTCTAACCATGGATTAAGATAAAGTGGTAGTGAGAATCTCCTTTAGCTAGACGAGTTCAACAAAATACAGTATACCTCCTCTTACTACGATGAAAAGTTGCAGTTAAATAGTCTATTCATTAAACTAATTTAAAACCATATTAGGTGGCATCTATTAAATTGAAATTGGTGGGAGTCATATTTTTTAATCTGAAATCGATTTTATTTTTTGGCATTGTTGCATGTTTGTTTGTCTTGAAAAAATTATTGGGGAATCTCATTCCATTGAAACTTGTATCATGTAATCACGTAGTTTTAATTTATGAAATGCTTGTCTTTAAAAAAAAAAACACAATCATTTAATTTAACTAAAAATAAATTTAATTTTATAGAAGTTGACATTCTTTTATTATTTGAGCCAATTTTTATAAAATTGAATTTATTCTTATTAAACTATATGATTATATTGATTGATTAAATTTATTTTCTTTTAAATTAAGGAAGAAGATTATATGAGATTTTTAATCTAAATTCAAATAGCAAAAGAACTAAAAAACTAGATAATACAAAAGTAGTAAAGCATGTGTAAGTCTATAATAAGTTGAGTTAAGAGGAAACATTTTACAATTTAAATACGAACCAAGTATATAATAAGTTTTCTTAAAAATAAGTGAACCCATTGAAAAAAGTGAAATGATTATAAATTTAACATATAATTATATATAAACTTTCTCTTGGCATTTAAGAAAGTATCATAGAGCACTTGGCATTTATGCGTTATAGAGCACGTTACCACGTATATCTAAAGTTTGAGTCATTTTTTAATCTTATTCAAAACTAGAAATAAAAAAGTCCGGTACGTGCTGCATTTGGTTGGCAGATTATACTAAGATCACTATTAGTTTGGGAGATGAATTAAAATAAATTTTGAAGATTAAATAAAATATTATTAAATATTATTTTTCAATATTATTAATATTTTAAAATTTTAAAAAGTTAAATTGAGAATTAAAAAAATTAAAATATTTTATATAAAAATTTAAAATAATATAATGATAAATTTAAAATAAATTAAGATAAATTCAAGTCATATCTTATTTCAAGCCGAAGCTAAATACAGTCTATTTTAGATTTTTTTTTTCTTTTAACAAGAGCAAGTCTATTTTAGACTTATTCAATCATTCAAATATTTTAACTAAATTACGTTCATATAAAATTCAAGTGAATTTATATATTGTAGTTGAAGTGATTTTTTATTTTTATTTTTTTGTCTCTCTCTCGGTGAGACTACTTTTCTCCTTCTTTTATTTTTTTCTTCTCTCTCCATCTGACAGCTTTTTCATCTCTCTTGTCTTTTCTTCTCTCTCTCCAAGCCATCAACTTTCCTCTTTATTTGACAACCGATCACATCTTGATCTCTCGCTTCTGTCTTTCGGCCAAGTCTTTCTCGTTGCCCTTATGTCGGCAGGTTTGAACTTTGGGGATAAGAGCTGCCAGTAAACAGCGGTAAATTTCTCAAATTTATATTTTTATAAATATATCTAAATTATTTTTATTTAAATAATTTTATAAAACTTGTTCAACCATTTTAACTTATTATTATTTATAAAAAATTTAAAGTAATTTCTGCTAACAAAGAAGTGGTACGTACCTCACAAGCAAAGAAGTGGCAACTGCATTTATTTACGTGAACAAGTCTCATAAATGAACACTAGAGGATGATAAACCAAAACCTCCAAGGCCACTAAGTTTGACGACCAAAAATTATTCAATAATGATTTGAACGAGTTACTGGTGTGAACAATTCGACATAGCCACTTAGTTTGATGAATTGAACGAGCTTCAATGGGTGTATGTAATTGATTTTCTCGCCACTGAGTTCGACAAACCATTCTCAACTCGAAAGCAATGCAGCAATTTTATTGCGACGGCCAATAACTTGATGGACGGCAACGCAGCGATGTGAACGATGGGTTTTGATTTTTCTTAGTTTTTCTGTGTTTGTAATATGGGTGTTGATCTATGATTGAGAACGATTTTATTGTGAATGAATGATTTTATAGTTTTATGCTTAAGTCTTATAATGAACTAGATTGAATGATTTTATGTGTTGGGAATCTGGACTTTGAGTTGCAAGGCATACTGTTGCAACTGGTCTTCCATTAACGCATATCAACTGTTTGTAAAAATGACTCAATGATTTCATTGTAAAATTTTGATGCAATGCGAGCATTGTTAAACTGCCATCCCAGTGCAAATGGCCTTAAATTGAAGGAAATTATTCCACAAAATCATATTTAAGTGCAAAAAATTTCCTAATGTAAAATTGAAGTGCACTCAGTGGCAACTGAGCATTGTTAAATTTCTATATGCACTGAGAGGTTCAAAAAGTTGCCATTCCAATGCAAATGGGCTTAAGTGCATTTTAAGTAAATTTTACGTTAGGAAATGACTTGAATAAGATTAAAGCAAATGACCTTAAACTCAAGGCTGGAGTGAGATTTTGGCATTTTTAGATGCTTCCAATTGTTTGATTTTATTTTATAAGTAAGATGCTTCCAATTACTCAACGACTTCCATGAACTTTTTATATTTTTAATAACCTCTTTTCATATCAAAGGTTAACGGTTACACAAAGTAGAGTGGATACATGAAGGAGGATCCTCCATATCCACAATACAACCATAGATCATCAAACTTGAGATCATCAAAGCACTTTTTCCTAGTGTATGAGCTAATAAATTTGAATATCTACATATGTGCTTCACATAACAGATCTCAAAACAGTTAAAATAAGCGGGGGTGTAAATGGTTCAGTCCAGTCCGAAAAAAATGTGGATCGGTTTCATTTAGTTCAAAAAATTTTCCACCCTGGATCAGACTGAACTCCTATTCAGTCCATACCGGTCTAGTCTAATTCGGTTCAGGGGCAATCCAGTCCAGTTCAGGGGCACCTGATATGATTTAATAGATTAAATTTAATCCAAAATCTTACAATGATGAAAAATTATTTTTAGCCCAAATTTAATTATTTTCAATCTAATTTACATATTTATCACAGATATAAGCCAACCAATTTTTTTTAAAAAAACTTACTTTTAAAATAATTGGTAAAAGAAAAAATAATTTAAATAAAAAAGTAAAAAAAAAAAACAGTCCTTAAAAAATAAAAACCCAAATAAGATTAAAAAAAAAAAAATTAACTCTTAAGTGACTAAGTCTTAAGAGTTCTTAAGACTTAAAAGTCCAAAAAAAAAAAAAAAAAGAATCCAATCCTTAAGAGTTCTGACTCCTTAAGAGTCTACATAGTAGACTCTAAATTTTCTCAAGAGTCCAAATAAAATAAAATAGAAATTAAAATAATCCAAATTTAAAATGACATTCCAAAATCATTCAAATCAAAACATCTCTCTACATTGCAATTTGCATCTTGATGGCCCTCCCTTTTTTTATGCTTCAAGTCTCAACTGACAATCAAACATCCCGCAAAAAGAGATTGAGGAATGAATTAAATTAAATAAAGTTATAGAGATTGACAATTACACTACAATCATGTAATAAAACTCTTGTGATCAAAACTATATAATATTAATATATATACACTTATTTCAAAAGAAATCATGTAAAAATAAAGTACTTAGAAATCACATTGACTTACTCTTCAATCATTATTTTGCATTAGGTGTAGGGCATGTAGGTATTGAATTTGATACCTCCATAGAAATAGAATCACCACACTCCCCAACAATTTTTATACATAAAAATTTAAAAGATAACAAGTTAAAAAAATTTACATAACATAGAAGATAAAACAAAATAAACCATAAAAGATAACAAGTTAAATAAATTTACTTACCTATACCCCTAGCTGCTTTTCAAAATCTTCCACATCATCCATTAAACTCCTAAGACTTATTGGAGTAGAAGAAGATCGAAGCCAATTTTGTATACATATGAGAGCCTCAACCATTTTCGAACTTAAACTTCTTCGAAAAGGGTCAAGTACACGACCCACTATGCTAAATGTAGATTTAGAGGCCACAGTAAATACTAGTATTGCAAGTACATCGCGTGCAATCTTTGAAAGTATGTGATATCTAATTGAATTGGTTTTCAACCAAATTAGAAGGTCGAAATGATCATCTTGACCCTCACATTTGTCAGCTAGATATCTATCAACTCTGACTTGCTTTCCAAAGAATTTCCTGATTGTAAATGTTGCTCAAATTCATCCTCTATATAAGCCTTATCATTCGTTGCCGTTCTCTTGAGTCTCTTGGAAGTTGAAGGATTTACATTTTCACTTGGGGAACTTGCGGGCTCATGAGAAGTAACTATATCATTTTCCATGTATGCCTTACACAAGTAGATAAATGCATTTTTCGCCTTCCAATTCAAATCAATGGCCTTTATAGAATCATCTTTATACATTTAGATAAGCAAAATAAAGATATCCCATTTTGTATCGAGGATCAAGAATAAGCCCAACATACAACAACATATTCTGATTATCCAAGTTCTCCCAATACTTTTCAAAATTTTTTTCATATTTTTTGCCATTACTCCCACCACGAGGTTTTCTTCTTCACACACTTTGCTAATATCACTTAGAATCTTCACCAACTCACGAAAAAAAATATTGCAAGTCATATATTCATCGCTTGAGAAGCGTATAGTTGCATCATAAAACAATTGAAGAAACCTCACAAACACTTTTACCTTTTCATAATTGGTTGTATTAGGAGACCTTAACTTTTTTGACTTTCTTCTATTCACCACATCATCTACATCATCGCCATCATCTTCATCTACAATACTACTAAGGAAACCTGGGATCTTCTTCCTCCAACTAATCAAAAGCCATTTTAAATGTTAAAGCCCTCTCCAACATAAGATAGGTGGAATTCCACCTAGTCAGTACATCTAGGCAAACAGATCCCTTGGATTGAATTTCTTCAAACCCCACACATTTTTTAAATGTGCTCAACCTTTGAGAGGATGATTTAACAAATTTTCACAACTCCCCTCACCTTTACAATAGACTCTTCAAAGTCTTTCAACTCATCATGGACGATTAAGTTTAAAATATGGGCACAACATTGAACATGTAAAAATTCATGTTCCAAAATCGTGTCCCTTCTAAACTTGATTTTTTTTTTATGTATAAGAAATGACCTCATTATTAGAACTTGCATTATCAACAATGATTGCAAGAATTTTTGGTCTCCCCCAATCATGCAAGCAACACTCTATGCCCTTATCAAATGTATCACCCTTGTGGTTTTCAACCAAATAAAAAGAAAGAATCATTTTGTGTAGTTTCCAATCATTATCAATAAAGCGCACTGTGAGGCGCATATAGTTGAGGTTTTGCACGGATGTCCATTATCCGTGGTGAGGGAAATTCGTTGCCCTTGAAGAGCATTTGTCAACTTCTTTTTTTCTCCAAGAAACACATTATAGCAATCCAAGACAATTGTAACACGGGATGAAATTCCTAGCCACTTAGGGCAAACCACAAGTATAAACTGTTTGAAACCATCCCTTTCAACAAACCTAAAGAGCAGCTCATCAAGAATAATCATCTTTGCCAAGGCTTCTCGGCAAGTCTCAACACTAAAAGCAACAGGCACATGTCCCCCCCACTACCTGAACCTTCATCAACTTTAAACCCTAGAATTGTTTGGCCTGAACCCATGATCTTCCTACCTGAAAATTTCTTACATTGCTTCTCTAAGTGATACTTCAGGCACTTCATACCATTTTTATTTGAATCACATGCATACGTCGCTCCACAATAATTACATGCAGCCCTAGGTTTGGTGGGATCACTACCTTCTACCATCTCAAAGTGCTCCCACACGTATGACCTACGTTTACCTTTATGTGACCCAGATTGAATACTTACATCGGATGGGATTGGAGGCGGAGGCATTTCTTGGACCAATTCCGATTGTGTTGGTTGAGGCTCCTGCACCTCATTTGTAAAAGCCTTTATCTACAAAATAAAAAAACCAACGGAAACAGTCAATAAAAAAAAATTAAAATTTCTATAGACCACTTCCTAGACAATCCATACTTCTTGACTCCTTGACCATGATCAGAAACAAATAGATGTAATTATGTTACAAAAAATATGTTATTGCGTGCCCCTATAAGGCTATAGAAACAAATACAATGCACCTTTTAATAGGAAAAATAAAAACAGTTTGGTTCTAAAATGGCAAACATTTCTCCCTTTCTCGTGTCTTGAAATAGAAAATCTAATAAGCATTACTCTATAGAAACACAAATAATAATTATAATATATTGTTAGTGCGATTGCATTCATCTATTTACTAAGAGTAGTGATAGGCTAACAAGTTAAGTAGACAGTATTTTACAACTCATTCGGTCTAGGAAATACCTACGATTGCGAATTTGAGATTGCAATTTGCAACCGGACGGGCAGAGATGGACACCAGACGGGGGAAGAGATGGATTCACAACGGGATTGGACACAAGACAACATGGACTCGCGACGGCCACGTGATGAGATTAAAGGGGCTAGGGTTTGAGGGGCAGGGGCCTCTGAGTCTGCGTACCAGTACGAGTCGACGGACTGGAAAGAAGGGGGTATTAGATTTAGGTTTAAGTCATTTACTAAAATGGTACCGTTTTAAGCAATGCCACCCGTTAATAATTTATTTGAAGCTAAACGGTTTAGCGTCATTCAATATTTTTTTTAGCTTCAGTAAATGTTACCGTTTACTAAAATGGTAATGTTTAGCTTCATTCAATATTTTTTCTTTTTTTGTAATTCTTTTATATTTTTGGGCCTTTAGCAGTTGGCACATAAATTAATAAAAAAAATATTTAAATTAGTAAATCTAGAATTGAGTTATAAACTTATAATATTTTTGCCAATTTCTAATATCATCTAACTATGTTTATAAATGTTTAAATACATACCATCTAATCTCATCTTTGCCACTATAATTTAACTGTTATAATAAGTTTATAAATTATTAATTATATACTAGTACAACTTTCATAAAAAATAATCATTTTTGCTAATTTGTAATCTCATCTAAATATTAAACAAAATATATAATTATAACTTATAGTCTATAGATTTAATAAGTTAATACTTATAGTCTTATACTAGAAGTTATTACTAATATTTTATATTATATATAGCCCATGGCCCTATAGGTTGATTAGTTAATTTAATCCTCGTAAATTATTAAAGAATGTCTAGACAGAGTGTTTGGGAATGTACAATCAATATTCAATGAAGTACTCATTCACCTTGATTATAAATGAAATTCCTAAAAAATATAGAGTTAAAATTTTAAAAACAACATTAATATTTATAATTGCTACATGTAATCATAAGAATTAAGAAGAGTAATTAATAATTAGTTAATAGTGTTTTAGTGATACATCATAATTCATAGGTTGTAAACTATAACTAATAACACTATTGCATTAGTATATTATGAATTTATATGTTACTATGTTAGTAAGTAATGATAAATTAGTAATAATATATTAAATAATAATAATACACTTATTACTATAAATTATTACTAATACTCTATATAGATATACTATGACTCTATAATTTATATTTTTATATTACAATTAGTTAACTATTATAAATTATAATATGTTAATATTCACTACAAGATATATGGCAATTTGCCAAAAGCGGCTCTTGTGGCAAAAAGCATGTCTTTCGCGGGCATAAATTTTTTCCTACCAATTCTAGTCGTGGGATGCTCGTGGCATATACTCCGCAACAAATACTATTATTCTCCACGATTTAATATTTTCGTGGCAAATAGTAACTTATTACCACCAACATGCCCGTGGTTAAAAACCATATTAGTAGTGGGAAATAATCCTACAATTACCTTGTCTGTCGTGGGAAATACCTATTGGGGAAGAAACCAATCTATGGCTAATAATTTTTGTCCACACAATTGATTAGCGGGGAATCATTATCTACAACCAAATAACTGATAAACGACCGCAGCAACAAATATTTTGCCATGACTGTAATCCCTGTGCAATACTTTGTCCAGATGAAAATGTTCATCCCTAAAATCACAAAGGTGTTGTCGGTAATAGTTGATTATTTACTACAAACCCAAGCCACATCAAATGCACAATGCCCAAAAGCAAAAATTGTTGCTAAAAGCATTGTCAAACCAACATATATTTATAAAAGTAGCTAGTCATACGTACTTTTAGTTATATAATAAATGTATATGGACATGGTCCATTTAACATGGAATATGACATTGTCCAAGAATGCTAAGAGGGGCAGCTATCTATATAAAACTGAAACATAGTAAATGGTGTATCCAGTCATGTTCTGAAACCTCCAGGAGTAAGAAGACTGTTTGTTGGAAATGACCATGGACCCTGGAATGGGAGTTGTAACTGATCTTCCTCTTCATTTCATGTATGTCCATAGGATTAACGCTCCTCTTTTAGTTAAGCTGCCTTGTCACCACTATAAAGGTTGGAAAGAATGAGCTGAGACCAGAAACACTCATTGGCTAGCTTTTACATGAAAAAAAAAATTTGCTCAGAATCACTAGTTCATTGGCTAGCTTCTACATGACAAAAAAATTGCAGCATATCTTGGATAAATAACAATATAAACCACAAATCTATACGTCTAAACCCTACATAAGAATAAATAACAGTTGATCTCTCCAACACATGCTCAAAATCATATGGGAGATTGTCCATAACTGGGTCCATTTGTATAAGACGTTCTAGGGGGGACTTAAGATGGCTGCTACAATGATAAATGGATAAAAAGGTAGAAATGCAGGTTTTAATGAGATAAACAAAATAATTCATGTATAAAAGCATATTGCAAAAACATCTTAGCTTATGATATAAAGGTTAGCTCTACAACCAAACTAGATGGAAACAAAGAAATTACATAGGAAAATCAAATGTAAATTTTCTTTGGGTAAGCTATATGCAAAAGTATATTAGTGTAAATACTTCATGCTTCTCAGGTTTTGCTACAATTCTATGTATCCGTAGCCTAATTATATATTGCTACTCTCTGTTGGAGGGATACTCAAAACCCAGAACAATGAAGTAAACAATATAATTCTTGAATGTAAAAAGCGCTAATATTTTCAATTAATTAGTATTGGATCATAATTTTCCAAACAACACCACTATAGTTTGCAAATTGTAAACATATAATTGAACACATCTTATTGAGACCAGATTATGGGTACCAGATGCAATATGATCTCCCAGCCACATCAAATGCTCGTGTCCTCCAACATGAATAGTATTCCCCCCAAAACCAAACAAACAATAAAACAATCTACATATTGGCATATGCAGCCCCTACTGACATGCTATTTAAACAAGTAACATAAAAAATGCCTATTCATTAGTACTGTCCACTAAAGAAGCTGTGAATGTACCATGGAATATTAGACCCCTTTCTGTATCTGCAATCTTTGTCATGGTGAGGCAGTTTGCTTCCATCAGTGTGCCTTTGAACTTAAAGATCATTTTGGGGCTATCTACAGCAACTTGACACCACCACTACATTTTCTTTCCCTAACAACAAAGGTAAACTCATTTATCAAATGGGAGAAACCAAAGCAATTACACAAGATTAATGTAACCCTTAACTGTTACCTAAGTAAGCAAACCTTAAAAGCTAATAAAATACCATTCTCTCAACCACTTACTATGATTGTTATAACATTGATGCAATCAATATTTGAAGAATATATAATCTGTCACAATAAATAAATACAAAGACAACTTACATTAAAAAAGCAACACATGTATGAACCTCTTTTTACCTATAAACAAAATCCAATTGCACATAAGAATGGACAGAGGACCGGTATACAGGACAATACATGTATGTGCCATTAGCAGGGCTACCTCTAATCAGAGGACACCTTGAGTGCATATATGATTGCAGGCACAACGGAATCCAGTAAATAATAATCAAACTATAATTTGGATAGTAAAAGATAGAGCAATTTCTTCCACCTTTTGAGTACTGAAACATGAAAAATAATAATACAACTAGGTACAAAACCAAAGCTACAAACCAGAGCAAACTTGAGCAAGAAATCAAAGCTACAAAACAGGGCAAACTTGAGCAACAAAATATAAATCAAAGCCACAAAACCAAAGCTACAAAACAGAACAAACTTGAGCAAGAAATTAGAAATCAAAGCTACAAAACCAAAGCTACAAAACCGAGCAAACTCGAGCAAGAAATCAAAGCTACAAAATAGAGCAAACTTGAGCAATTTGGAAATTCTTCCCCCTTTTCAATGCATCGTCAATATTGCATATTCAAAGCTACAAAACCACATCATTAAAATCTCATACCCTAACCAAATCAAAGATGCAAACCCAGTTCTAGAAAGGCTAGAAGAGCAACTTACAAAATCAATAAATAGAAAACCTAACCTTTTGAGTGGGTGGGCGAGTCGACGAAGACGAAGAAGCTAGGAGCTTCCACAAACTGAGAACACCTCTGAGTGGGAACTGAGAAAATGAAAAAGGGAGCCTGGGAGAAGAGAGGTATGTCGACGAAGATGAAGAAGAGAGAAGAGAGGTATGTCGGCGAAGACGAAGAAGGGAGAAGAGAGGGTTGTCGACGAATATGAAGAAAGGAGCTTGGGAGAACACCACTGACCTACTCCGCTATGAGGGTTGTCGATGATCGAATGGGTGGTGTAACGATGAGAGAGAGCACGGCGTAACGGCACAAACCCTAGATCGTGAGGCTAGAGAGAACTAAGAAGAGAGGGAGAAATGGAGCAGAGTCCACGCATTAGGGTTTCAATTTTGGGAATGGTATATTGGATACCATATAATTTATTAGGGTTTTCTTAAATTTTAATTTTTTTTTATCAAAATTTAATATATGAGTAATAAATAAAAAATTAATAAATTTAAGAAGAAAAAACTCAAAAAAAAATTTTTTTAATTTTTTTAAAAAAAATAGTGTGGAAGACTGAAAAATTGTGTAGGATGATTCTTAAGTTTATCTTTCGCGAAAAAAAGTTGTAGCAAATAATATTTTTCCATGAAGTTGTTCCCAGCAAAATCAAATTTATTTGTTACGACATAAAACCGCCATAAAAAATATTATTTTCTGTCACAAAACATTATTTCCCACAAGATTTTTTTTGCGGGCATTGTATCGTGGCAAAAAGCTTATTTTTTTCCCACAAACACTTTTCGTGTCATCAGCTTACTACTTGCCACGATTGTATATGGCGGAAAAAAAAAACTCGTGGCAAAAACTCTTATTTCTTGTAGTGATTATAAGAATATATATTATATATTAATATATTATACTACCACTCTTAATTTATATTAATATTAATATTATAATTTATATACTATTATTTATATGCACATATATATCTACATATAAAAAAAAGTCATTCGGTCCAGGGGGGAAATGCCCTGGACTGGGACTGGATCGAAAATGTTCGATTCATGCAAAAAATGGATCAGACTGGACCGAATCTCATCCGGTCCGATCTGGTTCAGTTTTCTTACACCCCTAAAAACAAGTTTTTATCTCATATATGATCAAGCCAAAGTAGCTTTCATCTTCAAGATGGTGTTGGATGGCCTCCACTACTCATTTTGAGTCACCTTCAATTACAAGTTTCCTCATGCCAAAATCTGATGTAAATTTTATTGCCATGAGAGCTGCCATTGCTTCTGCTTGGTGTGCCACTGGAGGGTGCTGCAGGTTCTGCCTCAGAGAGGCCAAAAGATTCTGTCATATCTTCTTGATTAAGTTGTCCACTTTTTTCATTGGTAAATAAGATCTCATATCTGTCTATTAGATAAATAAAATTTCAATTCCAGAAATTAAGTCAATTTCTAGAGTCAATTTCACATTCTTAGGATAATTTCCTTTCAATTTGCTATTATATAACTTTGAAGGAACAAAGAGCATTACCTTAATGTCAGAGTTAACAATTGGAACAACTATATTTTGTGGGAATGAAATATTTACAAAATGAAGACTGTCAACACATATAAAGGAAAATTAGCAACTTGAGGTAAGCTTACATAAACAATTGGATTTAAATAGACAACAACAACATGGATGTTTGTTTCTTTTTTTCAAACAAAATTTTCAATAAACATATTATCATAAGACAAAAATTCAAAAGACAATTTCTTTAAGCTCAAAGTTAGGAAAAAAAATTGTACACTAAGTTAATGTTGGACAAAAGCTACATAAAAAAAAAGCAACTTCTGAGCATATAGCATCAAACAAAAAAGCAACTTCTGAGCATTAGCATTCCACAAAACTCTCAAAAACGTTGAGTTTCAATCCACAAAAATCTAATCTTCGATCAATACGCATTTTCTTTAGAACCTTCAAATGCTTCACAACCAACCCTTTTGTTACATTAAGTACAAAACCATTAAATGACTTATCTCCAAAATATGAAAAACCAAATTCACATATATAAGAAAATTCGATTAAACATCCATGTCAGTGCGCTCAACCTTTGTTGCATGTCCAACATTCCTACAAAAATAATAACAAACACAATATTAAAAAAATTAAAATGTAGATTAAAAAACTAATAAATAAAAAACTTGAGGTCTATTGTCAATACCTAGCTAAATGACAGTTGTTCCTTACATGTTCCTCATTTTTACAAATGTCACAACGTCTTTTCTTGGTTGGTTAACTCTCTTTTGGGTTCTTTGATCTCAAAGACTTTGGGCGCCCTTTCGTAGGTACCCGTAGAGGATCTAGCACCGTCTGTAAAAAATTTGAGATAATCTAATTTCTTTGGTTGAACCCATCATTAGCTAAGTCTCCGCCACCTAGACATTTTTTTATAGATACTATGAAGTTTTAGTCCATGTAAATAGCAATATCAATCTACGCGTAAAGTAGACAAGTAAATATACTTGGGCAATTTCTATATTCAATATTGTCATGATTTTCCATCAAAAGTAGCTCTTTATGAGCATTCTCTAAGGTAAGAGAGAGATAGTCCAATTTTTGTATAGTTGTCCCAAGTTCTGAAATGGTATACAATTGTATCATTAATTTGCTTTTTTTCATTGTTAGCTCATCTTGTGGCATGACAGGTCCTTCGGAATAGGTATTTCAGTGCTAAGTCGACTTTTAGCATTAATAGTCCATCTCTCTAGAACATATTGTTGTGACAAACTATATAATTTATCTTTTTTCATGAGTACAAACATAATATGCCTATAGAGAATTTTCATAAATTCAAACATATGATATGTACAAGTCGCTTTGTCTCCCCCAATCTCCAAGGTCACGATATACCGTAGGATTTCTTTTTCATGTGTCTATTAGCCACCTCCATCTAATTGGAATATTCCTTTCACAACACATTCCAAGCTAATTATACAAAAACTGCCAGCCTTGTCTCCAAATGGGACAATCTTTCCAAACACCCCCCCACAAACACACAAACCGGCCTATGTATATATAAAAAATAAATAAAAAAATAAAAACGTTATACAAAAACTGCTATTTTCTTTTTATTTCTTTCCTTGAAAAAAAAAAGAATTGAAAAATAATTACTAATCCCCTCTAATGCATCGATGTGATTTATAATAGAAAGTCTTTGACAGTAATACAATACCTTGTCTCAGCCATACCTATATCTTCTTGTGTATTGGACTAATAATGATAATTGCTTTTATGATTTTATCCATTAAGGTGGTCAAGTTTAATTATATATAAAAAAAAATTTCTTTTATCTCTTTCCTCTTTTCGTCGACACTTCTACATCATATTTCCTTTTCACATTACATCTTGTAGATGTTGTCAAATCGGCAGTTGGGATTGCTGTATTCACAGCTATGCTTTTGTCATGGGCCCTCTTCTCGTGAATTTCATAGGTCACACACTTTGCATTAGCCTTTTTTTATCCCCTTTAATTTGTGGGGTATTACAATTTACAGGTGTTCCTCTGCTCTATTTTGAACAAATAATTCATGTAGATATGTTCTGATTAAGGCTTTCTAGAACCTTTTTGTTATGTTAATTGATTTTGTTCAATATATACTATCCTGTTATATACTTATAAAACAACATATTGATTATAAACTTCGGTCATATTTACTCGGCTATTGGATATTATATGTTGATTAGTGCATTTGAAATGCTTGATATTGAGCTCCCGAAAGAAAGAATACATAGAACTTGTAATACAAACAGCCATCAAATTAACTCTCACACAAGTTATTATTATTATTATTGTTTTTTGTGCAGATTTATTCAATTAAAAACTTTTTATCATGCATACACCTTTAGATTCTACAGCTGGGATTTTAGTTGGAGCCAAGACCTGATGAGACAAAACTTTCCCTCGCCTCCATCTGGATAACTCTTCAACGCTAACATGCTCCTTTTGTGAAGGCATGCAGCGTACCCAACCGTTCATGAATAATCATGATCCCCTCTATATTATATTATAGAAATTAATTAGCTAGCATAGAATTGCTAGAAGTACTACTTGGAGATGGGATGAACATCGTTGAATTCAATTATTTCTTCTACTTTTTGAATGTCATATATGCATGCAAACTCTTTGGAATGATGCGGACAAAACGTATCACTCCAGTCTCCACATGTAATTAATGCTGCTGGCCCGGCCCGCCCTTTTTTCATTTTCTGTTTGTGTGCTTTTTAAAATTTAAAAAAAGAAAAAAAAGAGTTTTATAAGCTCTCCTTCAATTGTGACTTCTTCAACAGCCTCTAAATAAATCAAAGGGAGGAACTATCCAGTTCGGGCAATAACTTTAGGAGAAGAGGAATATGTTTGAAGAAAAATGGTGTAGATATAGTAATTTAAAAAATAAAGTGACTTTTAGGTATATAGAACATTATCTTTAAAGTAATAATTGCCTACTCTTCAAAAAGCTTGTTATCAGATTACAAGCAATTTATTTTCAGAATACAACAAATTCAACCACTACATATAATAATTCTAAAATTTTTCCTTTTGCGTTTTTCTACAAAATTATATAAATGACTAAAAATATGGAAGAATAGAATAAATAAATTCGTGGATTTATAGAGAACGAAGTAACATTATATGAAAAATTATAACTCTTAATTTGTGACTTTTCAATTGATAGTTATAATTTAAAGGTCATGTTTAATTTATTTTGAGCATTGCATTCATCTAAGTGGGTCTTCAAATGGGCTGGCGCATGCATGGTCTCTCTTTAGCCCATGCATATTGTCTCTTTGGGTTTGGCCCACATGCGCTCCTTGGATTATTCCATGCCTTGTTAAAATTAATCATTAAAGTGATGGCAGTTTAAACTCAAATCATTTTCCTTGAAAGCGCACACACTCTTACCACTAAACCGATGCATCTCTTTGAGAGAGTGGTCCACGAAAATAAACACTAATTCACATTCAATAAATTCGCATATTTATTATCATAATCTATAATAAATATATAACATAATAGACATTTTCATTTGGTAGATATATTATGGTGAAGTATTTTTTAATAAATTTATAATTTCTTTAAAATGTTTTTAAGTGTTGAAAAAATGTTTAAAAATAAAAATTTGTCATTTGGTGAGGATTGTGCAGCACAAAAGAGATGCAGCCCGTGTAAAATAATAATAATAATAATAATAATAATAATGATAGTGTGCCAGGCTGCAGCCCAGCATGGCTCTCGTAGTAATAGGCATATATACGTTCAAAGTCATTGTGGAATGGCAGAATCTTCTCCAAAAAGTAATACATCAATTCAAATACATCAACGTAACAGGGTTTCACAAACATTCTAAGGCAGTAACACAATACGGCATATATTACAACTTGAAAACAAAAAAGGAAACAGACAAGCCAAACTGATACAAAAGAAAAAGGTTAAAAAAAAAATACAAAAACAAAAACAAGCATAAGATATAGGTAGGAGAACGAAGCGCACTAGAACTATAGGAAATTACATACTAATTCCACGATTCAGATTTCAAGGCGGGCAACGGGTAAAACTATTTTTGGGCACACATTTATGGTTATTTTTGTTAAGGTTAGCAATGCATGCAGAATATCCAGGATTTTTATCCTCGGGTTTCCCGCAAGGAAATGCTGTTTTATCAGGACTGCCGGGAGTGGGATGATTAGATCCTTGAGAACCAGCAAGGATGCGGCTAACATAGGGGTTGATGAGGAAGCCCAGCTCCAAGTCCAAGTCCTCCTCGATCAGGAGGCATTCATCGACGCGTCCGCTTCTGCATCCGAAACTGGTGTTGCTCTTAGCAACGACAGCATGAGCACCACAACAATACGCGTTGAGGAGTATCATCATCATCATCATCATCACCATCACCAGCAGCATCGCTCCCTTGCTGTTATTGTACACCTCCATCTTCCTTTTCTCCCACAACTCCCTCACTCAGTACTCACTAACAAATTGTGTATACCGATCGGAGAGAGCACACTAATATAGTTGAACATAAAGAAGAAAGTGAAGACCTGATGACGAGAGGAATTAACACTGGACCAGATACGTCACAAAGGCAATTATTTATGTTATTTAATTCTTCCATTGAAGATAATAACTGCAGATTAATAGCAAATAGTGGCAGAAAAGTTAATTGCGGTTGTTCATGTATATGCAGGATTAGGTGTAAAGTGATCGTCATAAAAAAAAATAAAAAGTGTAAAGTGATCGTGATAAGGTCTCTCGCTCCAATAAGTATCTAGGTTCTACCAAATCATGATGGGAATCATATCAGCATATGGAAAAGCATCTGGACAGCAATTAACAAAGGGAAGTCTGTCATTTTTTTTTTTTTTGAGCAAAAACACTACAGCAGAGACCAGAAATATCCTTGCTGAAGCTGGAATGAGATCCACATCTGATTATGAGACCTATTTGGGTTTACCTGCTTCTCTTGGCAGATAAAAAATCAGAGACTTTCACATCATACTTGATAAAGTGAGAAGTAAAGTGCAAAACTGGAAGATGAAGACGCTCTCAAAAGCAGGAAAAGAAGTTCTATTAAAAGCAGTTATACAGGCTATTCCCACTTATTCCATGGGATTATTCAAGCTGCCAAAAGGACTCATAGAAGAATTGAACAAAATTATGAGACGATTCTGGTGGGGTCAAATAAATCAAGAGAAAAAGTCGAATTGGATAGCTTGGAGCCAAATGGGAAAATCTAAAATGGAAGGTGGCTTAGGTTTCAGAGAATTTGAAAATTTCAATAAAGCACTTCTTGCAAAACAGGGATGGAGACTGCTTCAATACCCCAACTCCCTGCCACCACTTGTCTTGAAAAAGAACTATTTTCCTAAGTTAAGACTTCTTGAATGCAAAACTGGGTTCCAACCCCTCTTATATTTGGAGAAGCTTCTTATTTGCTAGGCCTTTATTAATGGAAGGTCTCATATGGAGGATTGCCAATGGTAGTTCTATCAGAGTTTGGGCTGACAAGTGGATGCCTACACCAACTTCTTTCTCTCCTCAAAGTGGACAGTACTATGCCAATGTGAACTCTAGAGTCATGGACCTGATTGATCAGCAAACCAAGCAATGGAAGATCAACATTCTAGCACAACTTTTTTCTAAGGAGGAAGCTGAGATCATAAGTCAAATTCCATTACCAAAAGCAAACATTCAAGATAAGATGATTTGGAGAGTAACAACAAATGGTCTTTTGACTGTCAGGTCTGCATATTATCTTCAAACAGACATCCAAGAGAGGATTAAAGGTCAATGCTCCAGGATCAAACTGAACACAGGTGGCTGGACTCACTTATGGAAACTGGAACTTCCTCCAACTACTAAAATTTTTATTTGGAGGGCATGTTTAGACAGTTTACCTACCAAAGTTAATCTCAGTAAAACAAAGATTTTATCTGATCAGAGTTGCTCGATGTATTTAATGGAACCAGAAACAACAGAACATATTCTATGGAGCTGTGTGTTAGCTTTAGACATATTGGGACAGGGTTCTAGATGAATACAAAAGAGTAAGATTTATTGCTACAGCTTCAGTTCGATAATAGAAGATATGTTCAAGAGATTAGATGTAGAAGAAATGGTAGAATTGTTACTAATTTTCTGGAACCTCTGGAGAAGGAGAAACAAATTTCTTTTTCAGAACATTTTAGTTGATCCTAAAACTGTACTTGCTAGAGTTCATCAAATGCAGACAGATTTAGCAAGTATAAAAATAGATTCTTCTCCTCAGCATGCACCAGTGGGACACCTAGGAGCAACAAGCCGAAATAGAAATGTCAGTTGGGAGTGTCTAAGTTTTAGCTTTTGTAAAATTAACTGGGACATTGCACTCAACAACAGGAACAAAAGTCTTGGCATTGGAGTTGCTGTACGAGATGACAAAGGATTGTTCCTTGCTACTTTGAGAAAAAAAAGGAAGCTTCAACTCTAATACAGCCATTGCAGAAGCACAGGCAGCTTATAGTGCAGCAGAAGTTTGGACTTCATCTGGGAATGAGAAAAGTTGAACTAGAAGGGGATTCAAATCAAGTGGTACTTGCCATCACAAACTAGAAGGAAGATGATAGTTATTTTGGCATGTTAATTCAAGATATTAGAAATATTATAGCTTGTTTTGAGGCTTGTGTAATTAAGCATGTAAATAGAGATGGGAATGATGTAGCTCATAACCTGGTTAAACATGCTTTGCATGCAGATGATTGCATAGTGGATTTGGAGGAAACTCTCCACTATCTGCAGTGTAACTGTCAGTTTAATGATGAATGAAGGATGTAGTTTTCAAATAAATAAAAAAAAAAGTGAAATGATTATTAATATTTAACATATATATATATATACGCTTTATATTGGCCATTTAATAAAGAATTTTATGCCCAATAAAAAAAAGTATTTATGTGTGTATATATAAAGTTTGGTCATTTTCTAATCTTACTGAAAAATAAAAATAAAAGTTCGGTGCGTTTAGAAAACCCTTTTTTCCCTCTTGGCTATTTAAAAAGCATTTCAAAATAATAATTTTTGAACATGAGGAAGAAAGTGAAGACCTGATGACGAGAGAAATTAAGACTGGAGATACTCACAAAGGCATGTATTTATTATGTTATTTAATTCTTCCTTTGGAGGAGAAGGCAGTAGCAAATTGTCGGCAGAAAAAGTCGTTATGGTTGTTCATGTGTATGCAGCATTAGGTGTAAAGTGATCGTAATAAGGTCTCTCGCTTCAATAATTATCTATAGGTTAATTTGAACAAATCATGAGTCCGGCTTGGGTGCTTTTGGACCCCTTTATTTGTGTGAAGAAGGAAAATGGCCATATTCATTATTACTTTCCCTATGAGCTGAGAAATTACTAGCAGTTTGAAAACAAAAAGATAAGAATTAGCCTGTGAAGGGATCAAGAGACCGTATAAATAATGGCGGTATCGTGGATAACACATTTAGAACGAGAATTAACTCAACCGACTCATGAGGGAAATCCATATACTCATCTCAGACACGAATAATTCTATTTATAAGTTAGTGTGGATAAAACATTTAATAAAATATTTACATGATATATATAATCTGATTTAAAAGATAAATTTTAAAACATTAATAAAACAAAAATCAAATTTTATCATTTAAGAAAGAAAAAAGCTACACACCCTCTTATTATTCACACAACCTTCACATATCATATTTTTTTTTTTAATTTTTTAATTTTTTAATTTTTTAATTTTTTAATTTTTTATTTTATGAAATATTTGATATATGAATAATGTATAAAATAATTTAATTAGTTTTAAAAAATAAAACCATGCTACTGTTCATCTCTCTTCTTGGACTTGTTGCGTGAAAATGTGCCCACTGCCCACACCCTATCAACAAGCCCAAACCCCGTCTCTCCTAAAACCACCTTTTTTTCTCTTTTTCTCATCAATGCTTGACTGGTTGGAGCTAGTCCCATGCCCTCTTCTCCTGAATTTCATCGGTCACTCATTTTGCATTAGCCTTTTTTCCCCTTTTTGTTGGGTATTACAATTTACTGCTATTCCTCTGCTCTATTTTGAACACATGATTCATGTAGATGTGTTCTGATTGAGGCTTTCTAGTTGTATGATCCATTTTTTTTGTGAACACAATATTGCAATGTTTTGAACATATAGTAGATGTTCCTATATCTAATGAATTTGGAATTTTAAGTATGATTATTAAAATTTTAGGAGCATATAAATATAGGAAATATAAAGTATGGTGAAGATATATAAATGGCAGCAGTTGGGTGTTAAGAATCTCACCATCCAATACATAAAGATGAGTAATTTATAATCAGAAACCTGAATGGAGTGAATTTCATGATGTCTATAGTTTATGATTATCATTGATTTCTCCTCACTGCTTAGATAAGCTTTCTCACAGTGAAAAAAAAAAAAAACACAGGAGATGTACACCACAGACAATTTTTTACACTTACGTCGTTTGTTTTGTTTGGCTTAATGATCATGAAGCAGTGTTGTTACTTGCATCAAAGCTTAAAAAGACTTATGAATATCGGGTGCATAAAAAAATGGATTGGATCCAAAACATTCACCAAACAAATAGAACCTAAAAATATTCTAAAATATTCTCCAAAAGCACTTAGTTTTATTTTTATTTGAAAAAAAAAGCAATGTACTTTTATAAAAAGTAATTTTTGAGCATAATTTTAGGGACCAAGAAGAAAAACTGTACAGATGATTTTCCGTAGTTTCCTCTTAATTGAAAATGAATATAAATTATCCTCAGTTGTCCAGCAAAACTAGATGATTCAATTTTAGAGAGAAAAACAATATCATGTGGGCTCTACAAAATTTAATGCTACTAGTATCGAGCTTTTAGACAACTTGAATCTCACATGAGTATATAATTGTTCTATGATTTGGGTACTCCTGCTCATTTCCTGATGTAAAGAAGCCATCAGAAAGAAACAGGCAAGAAAGTCACACCCCACATTAATAATGCCATAATTTAGATTATACATTGCATTAATGACGCCGTCGTAGAGCCTCGTACTCCATATTAAAGGACTTTAACAAAGAAACAGGAGAAAGGATTAGGATTCGACAAGGACAGGTAGGATCGGTCTCCCACAAATTCCAAGTATAAATAGCAGTCTCCTAAGTACGAGGTGGTTTTCTAGATTTTCTTTGCTCACAAGCTCCTAAATAAATTTATTAACTTAAGCAACGGAGATTCTCTGGTCGCCCATGCCGCCCTTTCACAATCTTCTTCGTCCTTATTTTTGTAGGCTTGTAGGCCCAACTATAAAGAACTGAATTGCTGGAACTTGGCTCATTAGCATACAAAACATGACATTAATAGGTAGGATCAGTCTTGGTGACTTCTTATGCTTGCATTGCAGACCAAGGATGTTGACGCCTCCGTCTACGTTTGGGATCAGATGTAAATCGAGACATCGGGGATAAATAATACAAGGAAACTCACCCATCATTCATAACATAAAAACAAGCATGCGTCTAACTTAAAGACAATATATAAAATTTTCGCAACGAAAAAATAGTCAAGCCAAGTAAAATTTAGGTAAGAACTTAAAACTTGCCCTACGTCACATGGTATAACAAAATTTAATTCCCAAAAGAAACTTTATATTAATAATTATCACCAATTTATCGATTTCCAAAAAATATAAACTTTCTCAAAACAACAGGAATCATCAAAATAAACTAAGTATAAACAAGGCAATGTCAACCATACGCCGACCTTACGACCCACCACAAGAAAGGGGGTTCATCCTTGACCTCCTTAACCCCAGGACCAAACAGGAAGTGTCTCACACCCATTCTACCACCACCCAGGATACCCGTCCCCGCCTCTGAGATGTAAACGCGGTTCATAAACAGGGACCCGTCAATCCCAAGGTAAGGCAGCATCTAATGCATCAGCGACCAGCAGCCTCCATGAGCACACTCCAACGCATGTCTGAGATAAATTGGTCGTATAAAACGGGGGTCACCACATTAAAAGGAGGGGAGATCACCAGATCCTCAGTGATCTAGGGAGTCTCTTCGAGCGTCAGACTTGTCGAAGTCATCTTCACCTGCAGCCACTTCTATCGCATCAACAAGGAATGATAGTTGAAAATTAAGGGATGAGATTTCGAGAAATCTCAGTAAGTATATAGTTATCTCAATGAAAGTATTACAAGCATTGCAAGCATATATATAAACGAATAGCAAAATAGAACATATGTCATGAATATAAGACTAGTGACTAAACAGATGCACATGCACATGATGACTTTCATAAATCTTGACTTCTTTTCAGACTTGGTTCATACACTTGTTTCTCATAAAAGGGATTTGTCGTATGTCATAATTCGTTTAACTTGTGTTTAAAAATCTTTTTTCGTAACTTTTCGTTTCTTTTATGATTTCTTATTTTAAGCGCAAATTAACATGTTCATATCATTCTTGGGGCATAAAAGCCATTCTTTTCATGACTTTCTTGTGGACACCTCACGATTCCCCTACGCACCGCGTGTTCTCCGCTTGTTATTGCATCACTTGGCGACCACTCAAGCCCAAAGTGACTACGTTACGTGTTACTGCATCATTCGGCGACCACTCAAGCCCAAAGTTAATACGTTATCTGCTTTTCATCACTCGGTAACCACTCAAACCGAGTGACTACATATTTGTTCTTATAATGGCGAGGCAAAATGCCTACACCGTCCTTGGACACCCACTAACTTTAGGTGCGACCACGTTCTGAACACATTTTGGAGCCATACATGGTCTGCCGACTGATCTTCGTCGATCTAGGAGTTTTCACTTGACTTTAACCACTCCTGAGTGAACAATGAGTTTTACTGAGACAATACCCCGTCCCAGCCTTTGGGGTTCTTAGAAAAACTTAATGCTTTTCTTTTCTTTGGAAAACACGTGATGATTCAAAAACATGACTTTATGTTTCATGCATGTGATTTGCAACTCTTAATGCTACACATGCAGATCACGGGGCTAGTACAAGCATACACATTGTCATGTTCATTCACAACCCAAAACACCTCATGAATTCATCAATAATTTCTATAAAATCATGCAAATTGATCTAACAAGGAAAAATGGATACTCGGCCTTCACCCCTAGGGTTAGACCGAAACCCTTCAAGGTACCAACTTCGGGTTTCCTTCATCTAATCTCATCCATGTACTTGAGTATGCCTTGATAAAATAAATAAATATTTTTAGCACCACAAAGAGAGCTTGACCAAAACCCTAAGGCCCTTAGATTAAATATTTTTTATCATTCTTCCCCAAAATAATAACACACTTAGTGCTACATAGGAAAACCGAAATTTAAACTACTAGATCCTTCTAGTTTCATGCTTCCAATTTTTTCAATCATCCAATACAAATTCATCTCATGAGTGAATAATTGAGCATTGAAAAATCTTAACATTAAAACCTTCAAAGCTGAAACCTACATGTGCACCAAGCCAAATATTTTCAACTTTAAAATCTTATCTTGATCATTTATGCATTTTGTCACCATTTACCATATAAACATTCTATATTTTTCCTTCGCAACAAAATAGCTATATTCTCCAACATAATATTACTCTAAGCCTAAAAAAAATAATGTAATTAATAACAAGGATTTTGCAACTAAATATTCAAGGCATTTATTCAAATATTCTGTCATAGCATCACTAAGCATTCAACAAGCAATATAACCACATTCACTATACACATGTAAATGGAATGTTAGGGGTAAAATAAAGATGCACTTACTATACTCCAAGTGTAGATAAGAATATTTCTAAAAAAGTATGAAAATAATAAGATTAAAATAAAACTATAAGCATATAGTCAAAAAGAAAATAACTAGAACATAAGCTTTGGTGTGTGTGTGTGTGTGTGTGTGATCAAACCTAAGATCTTATGCATGAAATAGTTTAGGGATTTGCTTATCTCTCCAAAGATAGCATCCACTCAAGGATACCTTGCACAAACTCAACTTGCCTGAGGAAATTTTGGTGTTTGGGAGATGGAAGAACACAAGAGAAAGTAGAAAGTAGAGGGATGTTGCTGTATGGTATGTGTGGGGAAATGGGAGCAAAAGAGTTGGAAGGAAAAAATAAGGCCATATGGCTAAAGGAGGCTCCTAGGCACTCCATTCCCCTAGTTCTAGGAATAACATTTGATGGATTGAAAGACCATTGATTGACTCCCATCATTAGAGCAAAACGATGCCTAGTTTTAGTATGTACTAGGTTTAACTTCTCTACCCCCCTAATTTTCACCATGGCCGGTGTCTACAAGTGTAGATTTTCACTCTTCCTTGTATCATATCACACATCACTCTCTTACTTATCACTTCACATGTAACTCACTAGGATTTTTAAATTCACTTGGGAAAATGGGACATGCCATGCACAGCCAAGGCCTTACCTTGCTTCCACCGAATACTCTCCCTTTTCCAAGGGTTTTTTCTTTCCTCTCAATTCATCCATCAATCAACTCTTAATCACTCACTCTTACACACACAAGTTTCACACTCTCTTACACAATCTCACATGTCATGAACACCTAGATTTGGAATACCTTGGAAGACTACAAATGGGAGTAGTCAGCTACCCTTGCTCAAGCCTCACCTGCAACCCTTTCTCTTTCTCAAGCATTTTCTTTTCTCCAATGATGATTCCTCTTAACCAATCCCTCATCACATCATAGTCACTCCTTCTTACATGATCTATCACTTGTCGTACACTTAGATTTGGAAGCAACATATGGGAAAACACAAAGGAAGGGTTCGGCTATAGCTCCACCGAAGCACTCCCTCACACACAACTACCACTCTTCACAAAATCCATCATATGTCAATCACCTAGATATGGTATATACCTAGGAAAACTCAATTGGAAGAGATTAGTTCTTCCCCTTTTGCCTCCCACGTTTCCGATGCCTTCCAAATGAAGAAAGATTCTCTCCTTGATTCTTTCACACTCTTTTCCAAGAAACCCACTAATCAACTGTCTATCTACTAGTTCATTTCTCCCATAAACCTACTAGTATTTGAAGACTAACTAGGGCTCTTTTAAGTGTGACAAGTGTCCCACTACATTGGGCTTAGTTGTTCATACCTCATTTCCATGGGCCTATAGGCCTTGCCACTCCACTTTGGGCCAATATACAAGCCATGCCTCCAAAGCTCAAGCCCAAACCCAATCCTCAAGTTATTTTTTTAATTAAAATACCAAAATTATCCTTATAATAAATAAATAAAATAGAATGGAAATTCCGAGCAATCTCACCCTCCCCCATTAAAAAGAAGATTTTGTCCTCGAAATCGTTAAAGTGATAATCTGAAAATCAACCAAATAAAAACTCTTATACCTCTAGCACTAGTAGCGGTGGATTCTTCTGACGACGAGTATGACGATAAATCGCCCTCTACCAACACAGAGTTCTGAGAGAAATAAAATACAGCGTCTATGTCCGGGTCATAGTACATATTTGCCCTCAGCTCATTCAGTCTATGCATAATCTCCTCTTTCATATCCTCTTGGAGTATACCTCTTCCCTTTGCCTAATACGATCATCGAAAGTATCTAAGATATTCAGGGACTCTACACTCGGCTCGCTCATCTCTCCTTGAATGAACTCGCATAGATGTTCCCGCTCTGCCCTCAACCATTTGCTAGGTGGTTGTCGTTCCTCATTTGGAATAGCACGGCGATAAACAGACGCTCTTCTATGATCTATGTCCATAAGGTTAGTACGATGCCTTTCATATTGTTCCAAATGTCTAAGCCTCTACACTCTCATTCTTTCTCGTCTCCTACACAAGATTCAATGCCTAATTTCTCTTCTTTCTCGTAACTGTGCTACTGAGGATACTGACATACAAGGGTTTCTTCTAATTCGAGCTATATCTTGATTAAAGTCACACAAAGTCACTGTGGTTTTAAAAAACAATCAAAGAAAGAAAAAAAAAAACTAATACAAACACAGAATCAAGAAAATCACACATATATTTATATATAAATATTCATATAATCACAACAAAGTTTAATCAAGAAGGCAACAATCACACTACTAGTTTACAAACAAATGATGGTAGTTAGCCCTCATGACATCTTTACGCTCCCACGTCGCCTCTTGAAAATCAGGATTGTTCCAGAGTGTTTTAACCAGATAAATTCTACGATTCCTCAGTTCCCGTTCCTTGCAGTCTTCGATTCGCATCTGTCATTCCTCATACGTTAGGTTAGGGTGCAATCTGATACTGTCTGGGTTCATCACTGTCATTGATCATTCACCAAAACTCTTCTTTAACGACGACGCGTAGAATACGTTGTAAACTCCTTGCAGGCTCACTGGTAAGTCCAGACGATAAGCTACCAGTCCGATTTTCTCGAGGATTTCATAGGGTCCAACATAACGGGGACTCAATTTTCCCTTCTTACCGAACCGCACCACACCCTTTATGGGTAAAATTTTAATGTACACATAATCGCTTACTGCAAATTTCAAGGATCTTTTACACCAATCCGTATAGCTCTTTTGCCTGCTTTGAGCAATTCTCATCCTTTCTCGTATCATTTTCACTTGTGTTCTGACTTATTGCAGATATTTAGTTCCTAGCACCCTGCTTTCGCCAACTTCATCCTAGTATAAGGGTGACCTACACTTTCTCCCATACAATGCTTCATAGGGTGCCATCTAAATAGTGGTTTGGAAACTGTTGTTGTAGGTAAATTCAATTAAGGGTAAAAGACATTCTCAATCACCACTTGAATCCAACACGCATGCCCGCAACATATCTTCCAAGATTTAAATAGTTCGCTCCGTTTGACCATCTGTTTACGGATGGTAAGCATGGCTGAACTTTAAACTGGTACCCAACATCTTCTGTAAATCTTGCCAAAAGCGAGACGTAAACTTGGTGTCTCAGTCGGAAACAATTGTCTTGGGTATACCGTGCAGACGAACTATTTTCTTTATGTAGATCCGTGCCAACTTTTTCATTGAATTCGTACTGGCTATTGGTAGGAAATAAGCATTCTTTGTCAGTCTGTCGACTATAACCCAAATTGAATTCTTTCCCGCCGACGTTCTTGAAAATCCTACTACAAAGTTAACTCATGGACACATCTTTTCATTTCCATTTTGGGATCGATAGGGGTTGCAATGTCCCTGCTGGTCGTTGGTGCTCTACTTTCACCAGTTGGCATACTAAACACTTAGCTACAAAAGTAGCCACGTCCTTTTTGATGCATTCCCACCAAAGCCTTTCCTTCAAGTCTTGATACATCTTAGTGTTGCTAGGATGAGATGTGTAAGGTGTGCAATGAATTTATCACATAAGCTTCTCTTTCAACTCTAAATCATTAGGTATCACTGTCCTCTTTCTAAAGTACAGTGTCCCATCGTCTGAGACCATAAAATGCAAAGATCCTTACCTTTCTAGTAATTGCTGCCAGATCTTTTCTAGCTTGGCGTCCTTTTGCTGTCTTTCTCGAATCTCTTCTTCGGCCAGGGAAACAATTTCTTGTACTGCCGTCAACACCACTTCTCTAGGCAAGTTTTTAACCAGCATGTCCTGCATAGCTGTTAGTATTGACGGTTCCTCCACTTGAGCTTTCTAACTTAGTGCGTCTGCCACGATGTTAGCTTTTCCTAGATGGTACTTAATCTCCACTGAAAATCACTTATGGTTTCGATCCATCTTCTCTGCCTCATATTTAGATTCTTCTGACTGAACAAATACTTAATACTCTTGTGATCTATATACACCTTACACTCTTCCCCAAACAAGTAATGTCTCTAAATCTTCAATGCAAACACAACCGCTGCTAATTCCAAATCGTGAGTGGGGTAATTGCGTTCATGATCCTTAAGCTTCCGGGATGCATAGGCAACGACGCACCCTTCCTGCATCAGTATGCATCCTAGGCCCATCTTCGAAATGTCACTATAGACTACGTATGGCTTGTGAGGTTCTGGCAAAACTAATACTGGTCCTGAGGTTAGCCTCCTCTTGAGTTCTTGAAAACTCTGCTCGCATTGATCACTCTAGACGTACTTGGCATTTTTCTTAGTCAATGTCATCAGAGGACCAGATAGTTTGGAGAATCCTTCTACAAATCTCTTGTAGTATCCTGCTAATCCGGGGAAACTATGCACTTCATGAGCATTCGTAGGTCTCTACCATTCCATTACAGCCTTTATCTTGGTTGGGTCTACGGCAACTCCTTCACTAGAAATAACGTGACCTAGAAACTTAACTTCTCGAAACCAGAACTCGCACTTATTAAGTTTGGTGTATAATTGGTGCTCCTGCAAAATGCCCAACACAATTCTCAGATGCTCTCTATGTTCTTCGTCACTACGAGAGAATATCAGAGTGTCGTCGATGAAGACTACCACAAAGTTATCCAGATACTGTCTGAAAATTCAATTCATCAGATCCATGAATGCTGCCAGGGCATTTGTTACTCCAAAGGGCATAACAGGAACTCGAAATGTCTATATCGAGTTCGAAAAGTAGTCTTGGACACATCTTGCTCCTTAATCTTAAGTTGATGATACCCTGATCTGAGATCTATCTTAGAAAATACTGACACTCCTTATAGTTCATCTAACAAGTCATCTATCCGAGGTAGCGGATACTTATTCTTAATGGTAACTTTATTAAGTTCTCTGTAATCAATGCACATACGCATTATCCCGTCTTTCTTCTTCACGAATAAGACTAGGGTTCCCCATGGCGATGAACTAGGTCGTATAAATCATTTCTCCAGTAACTCCTCGATTTGTGCCTTCAACTCTTTCAACTCAATCGGTGCCATCCTATCTGGTGCTTTATGAGCTGGAGCCATGACAGGGTCCAATTCAATTGCAAACTTGGTTTCCCGATCCGGGAGTAATCCAGATAAATCATCTGAGAATACCCAAGGAAATTCTTCCACTATAGGGATTCCACCATAAGGATTCCTCTAGTGTATTCAATGATACTACTAGGAACACTTATGCTCCTCCTCTCAGACATTTTGTTATCCGTTTTGCCGTCACAATCGAAGGAATTGAGTTCACTGTCTCCCCTACATAACATAGTTTCTCCTCTGCAAGTATGTTGAATATTATCTCATTCTTCTGACAGTCAATCTTAATGTAATGCTCAGATAACCAGTTCATACCAAGAATTACGTCAAATCCCAACAGGTGAAATACCACCAAGTTGGCGTTTAGTCTCAAGCCAGCTACCTCTAATGGACAATTTCTCACTATCTGATTGCATCCAATCACCTTCCCATCAGTGATCGACACCAGAACCTTTTGGGCTAACGGCTCTACATCTAAATTACATCTCCATACGCAATCATACGAAATAAAAAACCTTGTCACTCCATAATCAAACAATGCATACACCACATTACGCATCAAAATAACATCACCTATAAAATTATCCTATTGTTATCTTGAGGAAACTCATCATATATCTCAAATCAAAATAGGGTCAGAAATGTTACCAGTGATGATGCCAACGTTGATGGCTTCCTCGTCATCCACATCTACCTCTTCTGGTGTAATTGTATACACTTTTGCTTTTGTGGGGGTCTTCGCCTTTCCTCCAGGCGCTGCAGTTCCACGAGGGGTCATCTAGGGATAGTTGCGAATCATATGGCTTACTTGATCACACCGGAAGCATGCTCCTATCGCCACTCGTCACTCACCTCTATGTGGTTGTCCACAACTTCTGCATGATGGCGACGTAATCGGCGCTCCTTGACCGGTCATCTTGGCTTTCCGTTTTTTCGCAGGGTGAATATTGCTTCTCTTGCCCACGTCTTTCCATAAGGAGTAGGGAAATCCCCTCTTCTTGTGCATCTGGGTCTGTGTAATCAGCCTTTTCTGTTCTACCTCAGCAATAGATGCTATATTTACCAGCTCCTGAAATTTTTCGATTCGTAGGCATGCCACTTGATTGCAAATCCTGGGCTGCAGTTCGTTTTGGAATTTCTGCGCCCGCATTTTTCAGTAGCAACCAAATGAGGGGCGAATCTGGCCAGCTCCATGAATCGAGCTGTGTACTGCTCCACTATCATGCTTCCTTGTACTAGCATGGTGAATTTCAGGGTCTTATGTTGTTTTACTAATTTAGGAAAAAAGCGGTTGTCGAACTCTTTATTGAATCGCTCACAGGTGGGAACCACGTTTTCTTCCAGTTTTTATTTCAATAGCTTCCTCTTGGTGTCCCACCACATTCTGGCTTCCCCTTGTAGTAGATGTCCTACGTATTGCACCTTCTGGGTCTCCGTGCATCCACTAATCTCAAATGTGCCTTCTAGGTCCATAATCCATCTGTCCGCTTTCAAGGCTCCTTCCGTTCTTATAAAACTCGGGTATCGATAGACTAGGAACTTTTCATACGGACAGCCTTGCGTCCCTCCCCCAATATATTGATGACATCTACCTTGTTCCATTTGATTCCATACGAGTTTTGTCATTTGGCGGATAGCCTCCGCTATCGCCTGTTCACCTTCCAATGGGGTATTCAGAACCGCTCTTTCTTATTGTCTAGGAGGAGTAACCACTGGAGTATTCTCTGCTGCTGGTGCCACGAGTTTTAGAGTAGGGATGCTTCGTCATTCTCTTGTCATGCTGTTTTCCTGAAATGCACAAAACTTTTACGTGAATTACCCTAACTCCGGTGACTCCAAATCTGATCGCTCGAGGCTCCAATCACTCACACAAACATCAACTTCAACCAACCTTGGTAAGAGTTCAAGCCTATATCTAAGAGATCATAGCCTATTTCAATACCATGTGATTATTTTCCTATGACTTGTGGTTTTTATCGAGAGACGTAATGCTCTAATACTACCGTTGTCGACGCCCTCGCCTACATTTGGGATCGAATGTAAATCGAGGCGTTGAGATAAGTAACACAAGGACACTCACCCCTCATTCATATCATAAAAGCAGGTATGCGTCTATTTTAAAGACAATGTATAAAATTTTCACAAAAGAAAAAGGGTCAAGCCGAGTAAAATTTAGGCAAAAACTTAAAACTTACCCTACGTCACATGGTATAACAAAATTTAATTTCCAAAAGAAACTTTATATTAATAATTATCACCAATTGTATCAGTTTCCACAAAATATAAACTTTTCCAAAACAATGGGAACCATTAAAATAAACTAAGTATAAACAAGGCAATGCCAACCATACGCCGACCCCACAACTCGCCACAAGAAAGAGAGTTCATCCTTGACCTCCTTAATCCCGGGACCAAACAGGAAGTGCCCCAGGCCCATCCTAACACCATGCAGGATACCTGTCCCTGCCTCTGAGGTGTAAATGCAGTCCATAAATAAGGACCCGTCAATCCCCAGGTTAAGGCAGCATCCAATGCATTGGCGACCGGTGGTCTCTACGAGCACACTCCAACGCATGTCCGAGATAAATTGGTCGTATAAAACGGGGGTCACCACATCAAAAGGAGGGGAGATCACCAGATCCTCAATGGTCTGGGGAGTCTCTCTGAGCGTCAGACTCATCAAAGTCAGCTTCCCCTGCAACCACTTTTATCGCCCCAACAAGGAACGATAGTTGAAAATTAAGGGATAGATTTTGAAAAATCTTAGCAGGTACACAGTTATCTCCACGAAAGCATTGCAAGCATATATATAAGCAAATAGCAAAATAAAACATATGTCATGAATATGAGATTAGTGACTTAACAGATGCACATGCACATGATGACTTTCATAAATCTTGACTTCCTTTCAGACTTGGTTCATACACTTGCTTTTTGTAAAAGGGGTGTTTGTCGTATAACATAATTTGTTTAACTTGTGTTTAAAAACCCTTTTTTGTAACTTTTCATTTCTTTCACGATTTCTTATCTTAGGCGCCAATTAACATGTTCATATCATTTTTGGGGTTTAAAAGCTATTCTTATCACGACTTTCTTGTGGACACCTCACGGTTCCCTTACACACTGTGTGTTCCCCGTTAGTTATCGTATCACTCGACGACTACTAAAGCCCAAAATAACTACGTTACGCGTTACTGCATCACCCGACGACCACTCAAGCCTAAAGTGAATACGTTATCATCTCTTCATCACTCGGTGACCACTCAAGTCGAGCGAATACATACTTGTTCTTATAATGGCGAGGCAAAATACTTACACCTTCCTTGAGCATCTACTAGCTTTAGGTGTGACCATGCTCCAGATGCCTTTTGGAGTCATACATGGTCCGCCGACTGTTCTTCGTTAACCCAGGAGTTTTCACTCGACTTTAACCACTCCTGAGTGAACATAGAGTTTTACGGGAATACTACCCCGTCCGAACCTTTGGGTTTCTTATAAAAACTTAATACTTTTCTTTTATTTGAAAAACACATGATGATTCAGAAACATGACTTTATGCTTCATGTATGTGACATGCAACTCTTAATACTACACATGCGGATCACGGGGCTAGTATAAGCATACACATTGTCATGTTCATTCACAACCCAAAATACCTCACGAATTCATCAATAATTTCTATAAAAGCATGCAAATTGATCTAACAAAGAAAAATGGGTACTCGGCCTTCACCCCTAGGATTAGGCCAAGACCCTCCAAGGTACCAACTTAGGGTTTACTTCATCTAATCTCATCCATGTACTTCAGTATGCTTTGATAAAATAAATAAATATTTTAGCACCACAAAGAGAGCCTGACCGTAACCTTAAGGCCCTTAGATTAAATATTTTTTATCATTCTTCCCCAAAATAATAACACACTTGGTCCTACATAGGAAAACCGAA
Source organism: Platycarya longipes (assembly GCA_036559045.1). Taxonomy (NCBI): domain Eukaryota; kingdom Viridiplantae; phylum Streptophyta; class Magnoliopsida; order Fagales; family Juglandaceae; genus Platycarya; species Platycarya longipes. Next base: position 32,689,935 of record CM071791.1, read on the forward strand.
ATTTAAACTATTAGATCCTCCTAGTTTCTTGCTTCCAATTTTTCCAATCATCCAATACAAAGTCATCTCATGAGTGAATAATTGAGCATTGAAAAATATTAACATTAAAACCTTCAAAGCCGAAACCTACATGTGCACCAAGCCAAATCTTTTCAACCCTAAAACATTATCTTGATCATGCATGCATTTTGTCACCATTTACCATATAAACATTCTAAATTTTTCCTTCGCAACAAAATAGCTATATTCTCCAACATAATATAACTCCAGGCCTAAAAAAAATAATGTAACTACTAACATGGATTTTGCAACTAAATATTCAAGGCATTTCTTCAAATATACTAGCCTAGCATCATTAAGCGTTCAACTAGAAATACAACCACATTCACTATACACATATAAATGGAATGCTTGGGGTAGGATAAAGATGCACTTACTATACTCCAAGTGTAGATAAGAATATTTCTAAAAAAGTATGAAAATAATAAGATTAAAATAAAACTATAAGCATATAGTCAAAAAGAAAATAACTAGAACATAGGCTTTGGAGTGTGTGTGTGTGTGTATGTGTGATCAAACCTAAAATCCTATGCATGAAATAGCTTAGGGATTTGCTTACCTCTCCAAAGATAGTTTCCAGTCAAGGATACCTTGCACAAACTCAACTTGACTTAGGAAATTTTGGTGCTTTGGAGATGGAAGAACACAAGAGAAAGTAGAAAGTAGAAAGTAGAAAGTAGAAAGTAGAAGGATGTTGCCGCGTGGTGTGTGTGGGGAAATGGGAGCAAAAGAGATGAAAGGAAAGAATAAGGCCATACGGCTAAAGGAGGCTCCTGGGCACTCCATTCTCCTAGTTCTAAGAATGACATTTAATAGATTGAAAGACCCTTGATTGACTTTCATCACTAGAGCAAAATGATGCATAGTTTTAGTATGTACTAAGTTGAACTTCTCCCCCCCCCCCCCCCAATTTCACTATGGCCAGTGCCTACAATAGTAGATTTTCACTCTTTCTTCTATCACATCACACCTTACTCTCTTACTTATCACTTCACATGTCACTCACTAGGATTTTAGAATTCACTTAGGAAAATGGGACATGCCATACTCGGCCAAGGCCTTGCCTTACTTCCACCAAATACTCATCCATTTTCCAAGGGTTTTTATTTCCTCTCAATTGATCCATCAATCAACTCTCAATCACTCACTCTTACACACACAAGTTTCACAGTCTCTTACACAATATCACATGTCAAGATCACCTAGATTTGGAATACCTGAGAATACTACAAATGAGAGTAGTCGGCTACCCTTGCTCAAGCCTCACTTGAAACCCTTTCTCTTCCTCAAGCACTTTCTTCTCTCCAATGATGATTCCTCTTGACCAATCACTCGTCACATTATAGTCACTCCTACTTACAAGATCCATCACTTATCCTACACTTGGATTTAGAAGCAACACATGGAAAAACACAAAGAAAGGGTTCGGCTATAGCTCCACCGAAGCACTCCCTCACACACAACTATCACTTTTCACAAAATCCATCATATGTCAATCACCTAGATATGGTATACACCTAGAAAAATCCAATTGGAAGAGCTTGGTTCTTCCCCTTTTGCCTCCCACATTTTCCATGCCTTCCAAATGATGAAAGATTCTCTCCTTGATTCTTTCACACTCTTTTCCAAGAAATCCACTAGTCAACTTTCTATCTACTAGTCTATTTCTCTCATAAACCTACCAGTCTTTGAAGACTAACTAGGACTCTTCTAAGTGTAACAAGTGTTTCACTACATTAAGCTTGGTTGGCCATGCATCATTTCCATGGGCCTATAGGCCTTGCCACTCCACTTTGGGTTAATACACAAGCCATGCCTCCAAAGCTCAAGCTCAAGCCCAATCCTCAAGTTCTCTTTTTAATTAAAATATCAAAATTGTCCTTATAATAAATAAATAAAATAGAATGAAAATTCCGGACTATCACAAAGGTCACTCCTCTTCCTTGTCAACAATATGATCAAATATCAATGATATGATCAAATCTGACTTTAGATTTTTTTCGGAAGTGGCATTCTCTTTGTCTATACACTTCACGTTATTCAAACATTTGTTTGAAGTCTTTTTATTTTAAAAAGTAATGTTGGATAGAGTATTAGAATATGTACGTCTCATGTACTTACTCTCTTGAATATTTGAGATTTGCAAATTTTGTGATCACAAATATCATTCTCTTTATTTTTTATTTTTTGAATATGTTCTAGTAAAATTCTAAAATATTCTCCATAGGCACGTACTTTTATTTTTAAAAAAGTAAAACCTATGTACTTTTATTTGAAAAAAAGTAAATTTTGAGCATAATTTTATGGACCAGGAAGAAAAACTCATGTACAGATGAGTTCCCATAGTTTCCTCCTAATTAAAAATGAATAGAAATTATCCGCAATTGTCTACCAAATTAGATGATTCAATTTTAGAGAGAGAAACAATATTATGTGTGGTCGACAAAATGTATCGAGCTTTTGGACAATATGAATCTCCATAAGTATTTAATTGTTCTGTGATTTGGGTACTGCTGCTCATTCCCTGATATAAATTGTTCTGTCCTCACTAAAGAGATACCAAGCACATCTTTTGATTCCAAAGTGGGGCCAAGAGTATATAGCTCACGACAGAAATTCAAATACCCAACACAGCATGGAGAACAGAGCTTGCCAATAGGAGTGAGGCAATCTCACCTTATCCACACTCCCTCCACTATCCATTATCGCATTCATTATCAGATCACTCCTTATCAAATATCCACTATCCACCCTCTCTTCACCTTTGTTCCCTAGCTCATTGGAAAGAAAAGGTGAACTTTGGTTTCCTAGGGCAACCAGATTGAGTTTGCAGCAATGGCAACCATGAACTCTACTGTTTTGGCATGCAACTACGCCGTCTCGGGCGCTGGATCGCCGGAGCTTAATGCAAAGCTTGCTGCTTCCATGCCTTCTATGGCATCCCCAGTTGTGGCTGGTCACAAGCTACCTGTGATCAGGGCCCAACAGGTTAGAGTTTCGCAACCAAAAGAATCAAGTGAGAGTGAAGGAAGAAGGGCTCTCCTGCTTGGCCTAACAGCCGCCCTTTTCACAACTGCTGCTGCCGCATCCAATTCCTCTGCCAATGCAGGTGTCATCGAAGAATACCTTGAAAAGAGTAAAGCGAACAAGGTATATATATTATGCAGCTTTGTTTTAGTGCTTACTTATATTGCTTTCTAATTCGAAACTTAAACTAAGCACGAATGTCGTAATAGGAACTGAATGACAAGAAGAGATTGGCCACGAGTGGTGCAAACTTTGCACGAGCTTATACAGTTCAATTTGGCACATGCAAGTTCCCCGAGAACTTCACCGGCTGCCAAGATCTTGCCAAGCAAAAGGTTAGTCTGGTCAATGACTAGAATCATTTTTTTTTTTCTGGGTTTTCTTTTACTATGGGTTCTAACTTTTCTTTGACTGCTTCTCCTCGATTTGTTTTTGGTTGATGCAGAAAGTGCCATTTCTTTCTGACGATTTGGCGCTGGAATGTGAAGGGAAGGACAAATACAAGTGTGGTTCCAATGTTTTCTGGAAATGGTGAAGAGGGAAAATCTTATTCTCTTCCGTACCATGTGCTTTTCTCTAACATGTACCTAAATTTCTGTTGAATAAACGCTACTATATATGTGTCTTTTGCAATGTTCTTTCTCAAATTCGGCTCTTTCCAAATACCTATTGTTTGTTTTCATGAACGGACAGTAAAAATTAAAGCGAAATTCGTGTCCATAATCAGAAGCGTGATTGTTTTCTTTACCAACCCCAAGAGCCACTAATGGTTTAGTTGTTGGGAGAGAATTTAGAATTACACATTGAAGCGAGGTGAAGGTTAACAGCCATCATTCCAGATTGATTCCCAAATTGTGTATGCAGGCATTTATCAATTTTTCTTTCTTCAATAAGCCTAATCCACTTGGTAAATTTTTATGTTCCTATCATGAAAAGTTTAATCAAGTTTTATCTGCAGAAGCTGAGATAAATTTCTGGTTAAGTTTTGTTGAGAAAATATATTTCTCTAAGTGGCTACAAGCCTACAAGCATAAGACCATCTTTCGCTGCTCCTCTCCCCACATATCTTGCTCAATTGTCCCAAATCTAACTTTGGACAAAAATAAGTGTTTTTCTTCTAATCAGACTCCTTGGCAAGTGAACCAGAAGGAGATGAAATGGGCAACTTCGAAAAAATAACATGAACTTCTTATCAATGAAAAGAATTGTAAGTGCTATACATGTTACATTTCCCCTATGCATTTTCTGAACAAGTTCAGCTTAGCTTGCTTTATCCGTCTCTCTCAATCTTGAATGTGTTGTATGTGGGTTACAGCAAAACAACAATAGAATCCAAGAGGAAATTGCAATTGGAAACTCACCATAAGAAACCCAGATATCATCAGATAAAACCTTCGAAGGCTGACATTGAATCTTCAGTGCTCTATCAAACTCTTCGGTACACCAGCATGATATCTCACTTTACCCGTATCAGGAAAACGAATACATATGAACTGCACAATGCAAATGCAGTCATGCCCAAAATGAGATCGCTGATTTAAATCTCTCAAAGCAGGACTGCGGAGTAGTTCAAGTGAAACCCCTTCAAAGAAACCTCATTTTTCTGAATATACGAATCTGGAAGTATCCAAAAAATGCTTTGAGTATGAACATCAGGATGAAGATCACTTGTGCTGTAACTGGGCACATGGCACTGGGAACACCTCACTGGCAAACCCTGAAACAAATTCACACTTCCATGCTGTGGACCGAGAGATACCAAGAAGCGTAACATTTGTTAAGCATATATCTTCAAATGATGCATTTTCAATGCCCTCCAGTACGGGGGCTTTTGTTGAATTTAAACTAACCATGTTGCTTATGAAAATGCCCTTTACTTTAGGAAGAGCTTTGGGATCCCATCTTTCATCAGGGTGGTCATTAGAGCCTCTGCTAAATCTTATGGGTATCTTGACTCTTTCCAGGATTATGTTACTAAAACTGACATTTGCTATGTATCCCCCTCTACCTTTGTCTGACTTTATACGCACTCCAGCGGCTGAATCCCAAACATGCAAATCCTCAACAGTTACATTTGAAATTCCACCAGACATCTCACTACCTATTCCAACCCCAGAGCAGGTTGGTGTGGTGCCAGAAACTCTCCTGACAATGATGTTTGTGCTTGGACGGGCCATGGCAATTCCATATTGATCCCAACCACTCTTCACTGCAACAAGATCATCCCCACTCTCAATGTAACAGTCTTCAATGCACACATTGTTGCTCGAGTCTGCAAATTGGATGTTAAAGCTCAAGATAAATTTCTTATTCCCTTTTGCTCTAAAAGGATCGGCAGTCCACTGCATCAGGAATATAAGAGAATGAGGAAACAAGTAAGATACCTGGATCGATACCATCAGTATTTGGTGCGTTGAGAGGAGCCAATATTGTCATGCCTTTGATAACAACATTACTGAAACAAATAGAATGAAAGTTAGCACATCTGAATTATAACATATTAAAGTAGCAGGTCAGAAAACAAATCAAGACTGTCTTTTGTATGAGATTACATCAGTGTTTCAATTTGCAACCAATATCAAAGTGTCCATATATCAAGCTCACAGTAAAGAAAGCTGGAGGGGATGAGTCATTGGGATAATTGGTTAGATTTGAAATGAGTCTTATATAGCCATATTTATTATACAGAGAAAAATAGAAACAATATGATAATAAGAAAACATATGGTGACATTGAACCTGCAGTAAACGGGATGAATGGTCCAAAATGGAGAATTGAGGAAGGTGAGATTTGAAATGAGAACGTTGTTACAGTTCAATAGCTCAATGAGGTGGCCTCTTGTGTGCTCTAATGTTTTATTCCACCATAGGTCCCACCAAATCTTCCCTTGGCCGTCAATTGTTCCATTTGCTCCTGCAAGAAAAAATAATCAAGCGGTCAGATACAAACAATCTGTTTGTTGGAGACACGGGATAGAATGCATTCAAAAATAAATAAATGAATATATGAAGAAAATTAAAATAGATTTTTTAACTTGCGATCGAATCAATAATGCAGCAAATTGTGTACAACACTATTTCTAACCTGTAAATGTCAATAGCCCCTTGATGGAACAGAAGCAATTTTGAAGGAAATGAAGGATACAAACGAAGAGTTTGGTGGCTACAATGACAACTTTTAAAAAATGAACCTACCAATATTATATAGTAGATATATCTTTTCAAAAAAAAAAAAAACCCATAAATAAGAGAGGATAATGGTTCTTTAGATCCTCATCACCACCTAAATTATATGAAAGAAAACACCTTGTAGTTATTTAAATAAATAAGTTATTTAAGAGGGACATCATTCCTTGTCAAGATCTGCCGTTCATTAGACATATAGGCATTTTGCCGTCTACTATCATAGAGACATGGAAACAAAACGACATGAAAATACAGTTTCAAGTGTTAGTAAATTACATATACTTTAATCGGCTTCATAAATAGTAGATATTCAAAATTACTCCTTTTTTACTCAAAACACAAAATAAGTCCTTGTTTTTTGCAAGTATCAAATAACATTAAGATAATTTATTTGCAAGAAAATTGTCGTGATTTCATTTTCATACATACTTCAGATATTACTGATGGCACCAGAATAATAAGAATTTAATTACAACAGGGAAAAGAAGAAAGTTGTTGTTTGTTACCTGTAATGACAACATTAGTGAGACCATCTCCATGTACGAGGCTTATATGTCTTCCTCCTAGTCTCTCTCTCCCTCTTCCATAAGAAGGCAATGGCTCTATTATAGGCCATTCTTCTGGGTCCTGTACAAATGAGAAATAAGACGATCACCAATTTACTAAAATCATTATATATATAAATGCATTTGGTAGTAAGCATTTGAGCTTGATTAATTATTGTTCCCCCCATAGAAAATATTCCGCTATTTTGTCTAGCTTGGCAATGGGCAGTTGGCACCCTGTCCTGCCCACCAACTTCTTGTTTAAGATTATACTCCTAATTTATGGTATTAGTACTAGTACTAGAGGCTAGAGCCCACTTAGTCTTTGGGTAATAATTACACGCATTAAGAAAAAGAGCACTAGACTCAAACTGTAATGTTATGCGTATACGGTATCATAGAAAAAAAATTATGGGCAGCTCCCTTTAGATGCCCACTTCAACTTTCTTATGGAAAATAGTCTCTTTTTTTCAAAGAAAAACAGCCATTATAGATTACATTTCTTTGTTCCCGGTCATTCTTCAGCACCTAGGTAGAGCATTAGCATTGATTATTATAGGTGATCATTATAGGGTGACGCTGCGTCTTTGCAGCCCACCCCCATACATCCTCCTAAATTTGTATAATTGGTATAAAAATATAATAAAAAATATTAAAAAATACAATAAAAAATATAATAAAAAAATAAAATTTAAAAAATACAATAAAAAATATAATAAAATAATAAAAAATATAATAAAAAAACATAATAAAAAATATAAAAATAAAATAAAATAAAGATAATTTTTTAAAGGAATTCAGTTTCAGCCCAGCTGCTGTCGTCGAGAATCATGAGGGCTACAAAGGGAATTTGGTCAGACCGAATCACAGGAAAACTACTTTTTAAATTTAAAGGAAACTTTAAATTTATTATTCCCTTTTGAAAATTAAAAAAAAAATTCTATTTTTTATTCTTCATTATTGATGAAATATGATTAAATTATTTTAATATGTGTATAAATTATAAAATTTTTATCTTCTACAAAATAATAATAAAAAGAATAAACTTATTTGGTAATTTTTAAGAACAGCTGGAAGTAGTTGTACCATATACGGACCTGGGAACCAAGAATTACAGCGCCCTCTTCGAGAAACAGCGTGAAATTGGTCGTGAGGTTGAAGCTCCCCGTAAGCCACCTCCCCTTGGGCACGTTCAGCTGGGACCCACCTTTGTCTCCGAAACCCTGCATGTACCGTACCGCCCTCCGAAACGATTCGGTGTTGGACGTTCTCCCGTCGCCAACTCCCCCGAAATCCGCTATCGACATCACTACCTTCCTCCTCGGCACGGGTCCGAAAAACCCCACGCAGCTCCTCTCGTCATCCAAAACATCACGGGGGCCGGTCGATCGGTCGTCGGCTCCAGGCAATCCGGGTATCCATCGTACCGAAAAAACGCTGTCGGTCGAGAATATTTGAAGGCTCAGGATAGCGAGGAGACAGCACAACAGAAGCAACGGCGTCCATGGGGGCCTGATAAAGGTATCCGAGAACACGCTGAATAACGGCTTTTCAGAGCTCATTTTTATTCCCTAATCCCTAATCCAAAAAAAAAAAAAAAAACCGAAATATCAACAGAGAAGAAGGAAGATGATGTTGGTGTATTGGAGATGGACAGAAAATAGTGAGTGGACGCGCACCGGAGGTGGTGTTCGGAGGTGGTGGCGATATTATATGGAGAATACGCGGACGTGAAGGTGGAGAATTTAGCAAAGGTCAAAGGCTCGAGGGGGTAGGGTGGGGTTAGGGTGGGTGGTGCGTATCGCTCGTACCGACGTGTTCTAGCGGTGGGGACCTGGATTTTTACGAAGCCGAATATGTGTGGGTCCCAGTTCGGAAAGTCCAACAAAGGCGCGATCCGGTTTGTCCGGTGTGGACAGATCGAGTGAGGAAGAGACTGTTATAGAATTTTTCTATATTAAAAGGTAGGGTGTTGAATTTTTTATTTACCACCGTGGCGGAAGTCTATTGGGTGAAGAGAGTTAAGAACGTGGCGGTGAGAGCAGGATTGCAGTTTAAGGAAATGCGGTGGAGGATGAAGAGCCGCTCTTCACGGGAGACTTCTGCAACTTCTCTTTATAAAAAGAACAAAATATATTAATGGGGTTTTGATAGGATGTGTGCTCTCACGAATGGCTCAGTTTACTGCATCACTGACACGTGGGAGCTAATTATTCCGGAAAGGAGAAGAGTCCAACTGTCGTATGCCTACGTTTGGACTGTTATTTTTATGCTATTTTAGGTCCCTTTAAATTTAAAATTTAAAATTAAGTTGAATTCATCTTAATTTATTTTTATTTTATTTTTATAATTTTATAATTTTTTATATAAAATATAAACTTTTATATACTTTTTTCAAATCCTAATGCACCTTTTTAAATGTTAATATATCTTTTTCAAATTCTAAAATAATAATAATAATATTAAAAAATAAACTAAACTCATTTCAACTTATCTCATCTCTAAATTTAAACGAGGCTTTAGTTTTCACAAAATTATAAATTGACGTAAATTCTTATATATGTATTTTTATTAAAAAAATTTATAAATAAAACATTTATTTTACAGATAAAATTGTCATTTTTCTTCTCTAATTTTGTTCAATGTGACGTGAATTTATATATACGTATTTAAAAAAAAAACTTTCATACTTAAAACATTTGTTTAGAACAAATTGTTATTTTTTCTATAATTTTGTTAAAGAGAACTGCTACATATAAAATAATTATATAATAATAAATTTATAAAATAATGTGATTTTAAAAAATAATAAAATAATTTTATAATCGATGTACTTTCTCAGATCATCTACCAATGAGATAAAATCTTTAAAATCTAAAGATAACTAACGTGGCATATAAGGTATTAAAAAAGTTAAACCTTCGATGGGAGCCTGGCAGTGAATATTGAAACCATTTGCTTGTATATATTTGTACGTATTATTGCTCAATTTTGTCTGCAAGTGTACCCTTTTTTTTTTTTTTTTTCGAAGTGAAGTGTACCCTAAAACAAGAGAGAAGTCATCAAAAGCTGAATCATAAAAGAAGTTAGACAGCTAAAAACGAGCAAAAAAATTTAGGTCTAATTTTTTTATATAAATCTTCTTATTTTATTTCATTTTATTTTAAATTTATTATTATATACTTCCAAATTTTCATACAAAATAAAATAAACAATTCAATTTTTTCAAATCTTTAAATAAAATTTTCAAATCTCGAAATAAAATTAATAATAAAAAAATATTTTACAATAATATATTTTTTTTAACTTTTATCTCATATTATCTCATCTTTAAAAACAAACTAGGTCTTAATTTTTTTTAAAAAAATCAAATTCATAATTTAATATAATTTCTTGTGAAATGTTATATAGATTATATTAAAAATAATTTTATAAATTGGCATACTGTATTAAATCATGTCATTTTATAAAATGATCTTTATAAAATGATTTTATGATTAAAACACTTTGTATAACAAAATGTAGGGCTTAAATAGAATATATGGGGTGTAAAAAAACCGTCCAAATCAATTTAACTGACTCAAACCGGTTGTCAGAATAGAGAATCGAAACTGACAGAAAATTGGTTGGTCGGCAACAAAATTTTAGTAAAATTATTGTTGGCTGATTCAATTACAAATAGTTCAAACTGCTGAACCAGTCGATGCCTATGAAAATGACGCTCTTTCACTTGTGTAAGTGAAATGACATTGTTTTAACCCAACAATTTTGAAAAATATATATAAGGAACGGCACAGTTTGCTTTAATACATCAAATAGTGCCGTTTTGTGTTAAACTTTAACCCCTATCCTTGACCTCCCTTACCTTTTATCATATCTATATACACCATTTTCCAATTTTCCCTCTCATTTCCCTTAGCTCTCTCACTTCCTCTCTAATATCGTCTCTCTCAGGATCTTAGATCTCTCAAGTCTCATCTCCTTCTTAAATCTCTCATCTCCCTCTTAGTTGTCTTTCATCTCTCTTTCATCTCTTTCTCTCTTAGATCTCTCATCTCCCTCTCATCTTCCTCTTAAATCTTTTATCTCCTCTCAAATTTGTCTCTCAATTCTAATAAATTTGTGAATTTTTTTGTTATTGGGTTATAATTGATGGGAAGATTGATGAACCGACGGTAATTGAACGAAACTATGTCAGCCACTTTTACCCTTCCTCATTGATCGGTTTCAATTAGTATCATCTTTAGATAAAAGATGTTGGTTTAGTTTGATCGGGTTTAGGATTTGATCAAACCGAACCAATAAAACTTGGTTTTCACCCCTAATATATATGGTCAAGCATTTTGTTACTTGGTCATCAACTATAAAAATATGACTCAAAGAAGTAAGCAGGTACTCTTTTTAACTTTTTTGAATATGATCCATGCAACTTAACTTTTACTTGAAGATTTGTTATTTATTTTTAAGTTACGTTTGAATATTAATATGAGTTGGATTGAATTTAATTTAATTATCCATAATGGTATTTTATAATTGAGATAAGTTTAATTTTTTTAAGTTAAGATATGTTTAATATTTTAGATTAAAATGTATGAAATAAGTAGAAATTAATTTTATTTTTTTATTAAAAATCAATGAAGTAACGAATTACATCAATAATTAATCTATAATAAATTAAAGTAAATTGAGTTTAATTTATGGACCAAACACAACTTTTCAGAGTCCCACGTGGAACACCTTTAAAAGTTTTAGAAGCAAAGTCCTGCACCATATCCTTTTATTTCTAATTTTTTAATCGGCATTGGACATCCATAAGTGATGCAAGAGCTTTTAACAAGCGTGCCGACGGCTGTGCCGCGTGAGAAACGTGACCTTTGGTTTCAGCAACATGTTGAAATACGATTAGATAAAATTAGTTTAGATGAAAATAAAAGTTAAATAAAATATTATTTTTTGATATTATTATTATTTTAAGAATTGAAAAAATTAAATTATTTATTATATTTTATATAAAAATTTTAAAAAAATAATAATAAAATAAAATAAAATAAAATAAAATAAAATAAAATACTTTCTGAATCCAAACGTATTATTAGAAAAATGCTAAATCTATAAATGAGAATTTTCATTGGAGATTCTGAATGTAGTTTTTTGATTTTTTTTTTTAACTTTTAAATTAATAATTAAGGATGTATTTTTTAATGATATTGTATTATTTAATTTTTTTTTAAATATTTAAAAGGCTAAAAAAATACATGAAAATAGTTTTTTTATGTTATCTCCAATATATGGATATAGAAACACTCATTATTATAGTATAATTTTGAAAAAATAATTGAAATTCTATATTTTCTCATTAAAAAAAAAAAAAAGACACGACAAAAAGACGGTATATAGAGAGGCTAGAGAGGCTTCAGCTTATCTGTTTTCCTTATATCAATGTAATTGCAGCCTCATTTTCGGTAATTTACCATCTCAGAGGTACAATTTTAGGATACTTTTCTTTTGTTTAAAAAAAAAAAAAAAAGTCTTTCTTGTATTAATGAGATTTTGGATTTAAGTGATTCTGTCGCTGTTATCTGCACTACCTGTGGTGGCCAATGATTTTTTTTTTTTATTTAAACTCTTCAAGACGAGCAACAAAAATTTATTTCTTTATGAATAATACTTTAATCATAAAATAAACTTATGCATGATTTAATATGATTTATTAGATAATAATAATACTTTTATGATAAAATAGAGTCGATTTATTGTTTTCTTTTTAATTTTTTTTTTATTTATAATAAAAGAAATGCTAAAGCCACACCTCTTTAAAAAAAAAATTTACTTTTTTTACTTAATTATTAAATAAATATTTTTTTAATAATGTTGTAATTTTCTTTTTAAAAAATATTAAACTTGTTTAAAAATATATATGAAAAAATTTTAAAAAATAAATATATATATATATATTTTTTGCCTGAGCGGCATCACAATCAGAATCTTGCAGAAGTGGCTCTAGTGGTTTCACCCGCAGCCGGCGGCCCTTTCGTGGAAAATAGATGAGGATGCGAAAAGACAGAGAAACATGGTAATATCAAAGGAGAGTCTTCGTCGTTGATTTTTTACTTACTGGAAGACCATGAAAATTGAAATCCCGAGTTTCTGTTCTTCTTCGTTACTAGTCTACAATATGACAATTATTTATTAATCCCGTCACTAATTTCATCCCGAAATTATATAGAAAGACCTTTAATCTATTATAATAATAATAATAATAATAATAATAATAATAATAATAACAATCATAACATCAACAATACACTATTAAAAAAAAAAAGTTATCTTATGAAGTATTATCTTAGGAAGTATTAGTGATTATACAAAAGCACACAAAATTGAAAATAGTTTCAATTTTTATGGTCTTACTTAATACTTACAACATTATCAAATAGTTTTTAGTAATTAATATGAAGACCAAGGGTAGTTTGAGAATTCAAAGTCCACTCCCCATTCCCATCTCAACAACTTAAAGAAGCTCCTGACGTTAATATTATTATTATCTCTCATTGTTTGTTTCCAGAGAAAGGGCGCCGGGAAAAGAAAATCATGGACAGACAACAAGAAGATCTACAGTTTTTGGGCTTCTTTGGGATATTCAAGGAGTCCTTCAGTATCATCTTCTCATGGAGAAGAATCTTCAGCCGAATCACACTCTCCCTCATACTCCCTCTATCCATCATCTTCCTAGCTCACCTCCAAATCTCCCACATCCTTTTCTCCAAAATCCTGTACAATCAAGAAGCCCGGGATTTCACCCGAAAAGATAGCCCAAGATATGCCCAGCTCTCCGATATGATCTCCTCCGAATGGGCAGCCTTTTGGATCTTCAAAATCCTCTACTTCACCTTCCTGCTCATCCTCTCCCTGCTCTCCACCGCCGCAGTTGTCTACACAATCGCCTCCATTTACACAGCAAAGGAAATCACCTTTAGAAAGGTCATGAGCGTTGTCCCAAAAGTCTGGAAACGACTTATGGTCACTTTCTTATGGAGCTTCGCCATCGTTTTGGTCTACAACATCGCTTCCGGAGTTCTGTTCTTCATATGGGTAATCAGTTTTGGATTGTACGGAATCGGAATTGCCATCTTTGTTTTCCTCTTGATCTTATACTTGGTGGGTCTGGTGTATATAAGCATCGTTTGGCACTTGGCAAGCGTGGTGTCGGTGTTGGAGGATTTGTATGGGATGAAAGCCATGATCAAGAGCAAGAGCTTGATAAAGGGTAATATGGGTGTTGCAGTTGCCATCTTTTCCATGCTTGTTGTGCTTTTCATAGGAGTTGAGTTATTATTTGAGAATTTGGTTGTGTTTGATTTGGTACGAAACGTAGGAATTAGAATCGGAATTGGGATTCTGAGTGTGCTGTTGCTTATCAAGGTGTTTCTCTTTGGTCTTGTCGTCCAAACAGTGATATACTTCGTCTGCAAATCATATCACCATGAGAATATAGACAAGTCTTCTCTATCAGATCATCTCGAGGTTTATCTTGGGGAGTATGTTCCTCTAACAGCCAAGGATGTGCAACTCGGTGAATTTTAAGTCTCGCAATAATTATACAGAGTTGTTGTGATGATATTGGATGTGCTTTGAGATACAATTGTAATTTTGGAGATTAAATTTCAATCAATACCTAGAAAGTATATTTTCTGTTTGCATTCCGAGGAAGATTGCATCACGATGTTCCTTAAATAATTCACATATATGCAATACATGGCTAGCTAGTTTTGCTTGCAAATCTCTCCATTTTGGTTGTTTATGTTGTTTCATCTCACTGTCTACAATAGCTTAGTTGACAATAAATCAATAGATGACTGAATAATCAAAAGCAATTGAATGGGAGATTTTAATGAATAGTTGGATATGATGATCATGAAAGGATTATATGAATTATTGAAGAGACTTATTTGTTAATTGGTGGTATGTCAATTCCAAAGGTTCCTAAAACACAAAAAAAATCCAAAGGATGTTTACTACTATATGGCACCTGTGATAATCTAGATTTTTAAGTATTATTTTAATATTCATATTTAATATGATTATATTTTTTTAAGATTATTTTAAGGAATCTTTAAAATTTTGGATATATGTATATTTTATTGGTATTGGAGAAAGATTATGGAAGACACTAAATATGATGAAAATTTTTGATTTTTGAATATTTAATAAAATATTGTATAGAAATTTTTGAAGAAAATTTACAAAGAAAGTCAAGTGGTATGAGTAAAGAATATATTTTATGATATTTTCGGATTAGGCTAAATTAGACAGTTTCAACGTCTTTTAGTAATATGGACATAACTTACTCATTTTATGTCAGATTGAGATAATTCAAGATGATTAGAAAGTTAAGAGGAATATATACAATTATATGTATTGAGTTTTGCGAGATATGGACTTAATCAAATACGAAATTGAGATTGAAATGATAGATCTGAATTGGATACATAGGTATTGACTTGGAGTTAACTAGTGATTTTGATTAAGATTAAACCAATATATTTTCTCAACTTTTCTAAGATCTTAAAAAGTGTGTAGAAATATGTCAAATGAGAATATTTTATTTAGTAAGTTTCGTGTGAAACAAGAGGAATCATTTATCAAACACTTGGTATGCCCGGATTGGTGCTCTAGGGCTCATCTGTTGACTTTCAGTAAAAAAATCATAACTTGATCATATAAACTCCAAATGAAGTTATTCCAGTTCCTATAGAATATTAAGAATGAGATCTAGAATTTTTATGTTTTGGGTTTGTGAAAATAAGGAATGGATCAAGGACAAAATCTGGTGTGAAGTGGACGGACAGGAATAGGAATCAACTGATAACCGACTTAGATGAGTTATCTTATATTTGACCATGTAATGAAAATTGTGATTGACTACTAAACTTTCTGAGGTCTTGACATGTGTGCAAACATGTAGCAAATTGATAAGAATTTATCTAGAAGCCTTTGTGGGTAAGAAAACAAAGAAAAACAAATGGAAAACTCGGATTGGGTGTTCTCGAGTGGTTTTGATGTGTTTCGGTAAATTAATCATGTCTCTCTCATCTGATTTCGGAATAAGGTGATTCAAAATCCTATGGATCACTAAGAGAATGATATAAAACTTTCATGATTTGAGTTTTTGGAGAATCAAAGTGGATCAATGGGTTATTTGGGCTGGAAGCGAACTGATCTGATTTGAGCGTAAACTGAAACCCGAAATGGAATCACACCACCGACTTACTTTAGAAGCTCAAATTTGATTTGTTCTCTACATTTTATCTTCTATATATGTGTAAAAATGTTTGTACTTTGTGGAGGAAGAGTTTCTAGAAGGAAAATTTGTCTATAACCATGGGAGAAATAGGAACAAATCTGATTGGTATAAAACCAATCAAATCAGCCAAGTTGCAACTCCATTCTTAACCAATAGCCAACCAAGCCTTAAGAGAATTCTTCCAAATTGTTCTAAGGGTGTCAAGGAGAGCTAGGACATGTGGCAAAAGGTAAAGAAGTGGTCTAAAAACCGTGGGGGCAAGGGGGAGGCCAAGTGGCCGGTTTGATCTTATGATATTATAGATTTTTGTTTTATTTTTTTTACCCATGTGTTGTAATTATTTGAACCATTGATCTAGATTATCTTAGAGGTGGATTAATCTTATAATTAGGATGAAAATTTTAGAATAATATTAGAGATTTAGGGGTGATCATGAGGCCATGCACCTAGGGGGGACAACTCACCTGGTTAAGGCATTGTTGAAATGCCCTCCTCTCTTCTCAAGCTTTCAACGCCTCCTCATCCTTATAAATAGGTACAGAAGTTTCTTCTCACTTCCTTTTAGAGAGATCATTTGGCCACTTTGAGAAAAAGTCAAGAAAAATACCAAAAATTCCACTCACAACACCTAAACCTCAAAAAGGAGCTAAGTAAGAGCATATGAGGAAAAGTGGTGCAAGATCAACTCTAAACATCCAATCTAGCTTTGGAAAATTTTTTAAGTATACTACTTAAAATAATATTGGTGTAGTATAAGTGGCTTGATTTATAGATTTAGTTTGATACTTGTTTGATGCTTGTTTAAGCTTATGTATTGTTTATGTAGTAGTTTGAATGCTCTTGACTTATGAAATGGTTTTTGTTGACTTATAAAAAATTAAAATTAAAGAGAAAATATTTATACAACCATGAATTGGGTAACCGTCACATAACCATTTTGAAAAAGTGAATGAAATATGAAATTCACATAAAAAAAAAATAATTATAATGGACCCCACTCTTTTTTAAAGCAGTTACGAGACGTTTACACATCTCACAATTGTATGTAGAACTACTTAAAATTAAATAAGGTCAAGATGACAAATAACCAATCGGGGTGGGTTGGTGCGCCGCTCGTTTATGTTGTCAGGTCAAGTCGAGTTGGCCCAGAACCGACTTTTGTTGATTGGGTTGTAGGCATAATCCAAACTATGATATACTTTGTTTCATCATATCACTCTGAAGACATCGATAAATCACTTTTAGCAGGCCATCATATCGTTCGTAATTTTGAAAAGTAGGTTCCTCTGAAAACTAGGAATCTACAAGCAGAGAAGCCTTATGATCATGCATAGCTGAACTTGTTTTAGTAAAGAAAAAGATAGATATAAGTTGTGCATTAATCTATGTTGGGAATAAACCAGTTAACAAAACCTGCATGAGCGTATCGCAAGGTCGCCAAAACTGCCTCCTCTATCTATTAGTTGTAAACTTGTTCTCACTGTACACCAATGCCAAAAACAAAAACAAAATTATACTTAATCTCAATAGAATAATCTAGAGTGCCACATGTATTCTGTTGTGAAGCTCTCTTAGCAACTTTACATTCTTTCTATAACTCCGCTCTTCTTTCCTGTGGAATAAAAGACGAAGGTTCAACCAATAACAAGCTGTGTTGTTTGCTTCACCCAAAATTTGTAGACAAGTCTGGCAAACTCAAAGCATATTGTGGACTTTCGCACACGAGTCCACCTCATTTCATTTAGCTACCCCGTTTCTATAAAGTGGATCACAAATGTATGGTTTGAACAGTACTCTACCTTCTTATCTGTAAATCACTAGTCTTCTTAAATGTTTGAACACATCAAACACATTACAAAACAGATAAAACAAAACCAAACTCTTTCTCAAATGGTCATAAACAAATATGAGTATAACAAAACACAACTTTACACAAGATGTATTCCAATCAGAAATAAACAATTGCAGGAAACTTGATTCTACACTGTTTTATAAGAACACAATACAAACAAAAAATCAAATTTTACTGTCTTCTGATCACACGATCTAAAACATGCCTACTCATAAATGACCACATCCTATCTGGCATACTTACATGTGCTGCATATGAGTAGTATCTGAATCTGGAACATGTGAGGATGCTCCACCAATTACTGCACTACCTTGAAGGAAGTATAGACCATCTGTCTTCTTTCCTGTCATCACCACCGAAAAGTCCTTATAGACTGGAAAGACTCCACCTTCAACTGAATACTGATAACCAACGGAATTTAGAGTGCCTAAAGATATGAGATTCTTCTTCAAAGACGGAATGTGCCGAACGTTAGACAAAGTTCTAATAGTTCCATCATACATCTCAATCTTAACTGAATCAATTCCAACAATATTACAGACCATATCATTTCCAAACAAAATGGAGTCACCATTGACTGATTCATAGGTACTGAACCAATCCATTCTGAAACACATATGGGATGTACAAGCTGAATTCATAATCTACTTGTCACCAAAACAACCGCTAGAGCTACCAATTGCTAGGACGATATCAGAGTAGTTAGACTGATCTTTAATGCTAACTACATTGGAAAAACTTTCTTCTTCTTCCTCCTTATCTTTCAGTCTAGGACACTCACTCTTGTAATGACCAAACTTCTAATAGTAATAACATTCAACATTTTTCTTGTTAGATTTAGAGCTACCACTGGAATTATCCCTACTATTTCCTGAATTTCTTTCCCTAGATCTATCCCCAGAGGTACTTTTAACAAACAAACTATCAGCTTGATTGTTCATGCCTAGTCCTTCCAATTCTGTTCTCAATTCCTTAGAATTCAAAACAGATTTCACATCTATCAATAAGATTGTATCTCTATCATACAACATTGAGTTTATAAAATTATCAAACGAAATAGACAACGAACACAAAACAATTAATGCTTGATCTTCTTCTTCAAGCTTAATGTCAATGTTTTTTAGATCCATGATAATTTTATTAAATTTATGTAGATGTTCAGAAATAAAAGTACCTTTCTTCATCTTGAGAGTGTATTACCGTTATTTTAAATACAAATGGTTTGTGAGAAATTTCTTTATGTACAAGCTCTCAAACATGTCCCAAAGACCAATAGCAGTCTCCTTTTCAGCAACTTCTCTCAAAACTCTATCTGATAGTGTTAACAGAATAGTGTTGTAAGCCATTTCTTCCTCGTTCCTTGATAGTTTAGGAGAATCATCATTCACCTCTTTAAAAACATTGAATAAACCCTGTTGTCATAACAAAACCTTCATCTTGATGCGCCATAAACTAAAACTATTATGTCCGTCGATTTCTCTACTTCAAATCTTGTTGTGGCCATCATTTCAGATCTTCACAAAGCAGATGCTCTGATACCAGTTTGTTGGGAATAGACCGTTAACAAACAATAGATAGGAAGTAATGCAGCGAAAATGCAACAAGATAAAACACAACAACCACACAGACCACACAAGACATCAAGATTTAAAATGATTCGGCTCAACACAAACCCGCATCTACTATTTGGTCGGTCTCAATGAATCTACTATAAAACAAAGATAGAGTATAGGAGATGAATCACAAGATTCTTACAAGAATCACAAGATTCTTACAAGAATCACACTCCCTCACTAACAAAGTTGCAAAACTCTCTCTCACACACTCTCAACCTTTCTTACAAAAGCTCTCACACAGAAAATCCAAACCAAGAAAAAAATGAGCTCCTCACGTTCTGCATTCAAATGAACACTGTTCCACTTATATAAGTGAAATCTCGGTCGAGCAAGACTCTTCTCAGTTGAGCGAAAAACTATTCCGGATAATGCCAACCCTAATCACAAAACATTACCTCGAAGTAAATCTCGAGCGAGGCTCGAGCTAATGTCTAGGGTTGACTCTCGCTCGAGCCGGATGTTGAGCGAGGGTTGAGCAAACTTAAGGGTTGAGTCTCGCTCGAGCGAGAGTTAAGCGAGAATACTGAAGAAGTGTGATTGAACTTAATTCAAGCCACCTCTCAACAATCTATATCCTACATTTTTTGGAGCTTTATCATGATGATTGCAGCCTTAACTACTCATCTGTGATAATCTTGCTATATAGTTATAATAATAAATACGTAACGTTTCGTCAAGTAAGAAAATAATAAATAATATTATTGTGTACTTATTCATATCCGGGAGGAATTGTCATTTTGTTCTTTTAGAAAGGTTCTATGGCTTTATTTGAGTAATAAAGCATCATCAACGACTCAACTTCATGTTGCTATATATACATTTCAAAGTGGCCAAAACATGACGTCTACTCAACAATCTACTCTTTTGAGGAAATTTCAGACATACATACATATATACATATTAAAGAGATGCAACGTGCAAAATATATATTTTTAATTTAATTATATGATTATTTTTAAGAAACGATATGATTTTTAGGAAGAAATAAATTTCGATCAATATGTAATGTATAGAGGAAAAAAAATGTAAGTTTCAATAAATATTTGACGAGTAATCATAGTTAAATAGAGGATAATAATTAAATATATTTATAAATTATAACACATAAGCATTAGTTAAAACATTAAGATAGTCTCATAGATAGACGTAGTCCATATATAATTTTAGCACATTTATTTAAGATAAATTTGATAGAAGTTTAATAAAAATGTTAGTTCAAAATATGAATTTTTTTATGACAATGGTCTAACATTTACGTCATCTTGCACTGTCTTAATAGAGATGACATTAATATGTTTATGTTTTTTGCTGCTTGAGTTTGTCCAATGGGTTTTTTTTTTCCGCGATAATTTTGTGTTTGGGCTATTGTTTTGGATAATGGGTCCATTAGGTGTAGGCATGCGTCTATATTATCAGAGGGGTAAAATGTTTCTCAGTAAAATGTTTCTTGTTTCTTCTTTTGAAAAGCACAGGAAGTGTACATTACATTCGTTTAAATAATTTTTAAAAAATTAAATTATTTAATCATATAACTAGAATAAAATTTTCATGAATGAAATTAAACTATCTGTAACATTTAAATTAACATCTGTAAAAATTTGTTTTTGTCAAAAATTTATTATAATTTGTTATAATTTTTTAAAATAAATTATTATAAATCTTGAAATAAATTTATTATAATTTTGGAAAAATTATTTCAAAAATTATTGTATAATTTAACATGGATTGGACATGTTTAAAAAAGGAAATGGATTGGGCTTTAATGGCTTGTGGGTGTTTTAATTTTCAGTTGGGCTTGGTGTGTGTGTTTCTATTATCTGGGCCGTGTGTATGCTGTTAAGAGGAGGGGCTAGCCCGTGTCTGAGTCAAGGAGCCCAGCTCCCACAGCTATGCGACGTCGTTTTGGATTATTGAAAGAAAACCCTTTTAGGGTTTCATCACTTTTATTTTGGCGCTGCTCACCCCCCTCCCTATGTCCTTTTTCCTTTGACTTTCTTTTAGTTCTCTCTCTCCTAGTTGCAAACCCGCGAGTAGGGGTGTTCATCCGGGTTCCGGATTCCCAAATCCGGAACCCGGATTTAAAATTTCCTTAATAATTTTTTTTAAAAAAATTTAAAATGTTAAGAAATAAATAAAATTTTAAACTGGGCCGGGTACAACCCGGCCCTGATGAACAGGCCTACCCGCGAGAATGCCCCTGCGTCGCCGCCCCTTTCCACCAAACCCACCATGCCCTAGGGCTTCATCTCATTACCCCCGTGCCACATCCATCTCCCTTACCCCTATCTTTTTCTCTCCCCCTCTCCTTTTCTTCCTCCTGTCAAAACCTTAACCCGTAAGCCCCCTTGTAGTGCCACTTATCGCGGCCTACCTAGCCACCACAATCTGTACCACCTCCCCCACTCCCCAACCCGCGAGACCTTTCACCATCATTTTCCCCCTCCCCTCTACGAAACCATGGCTTTTTCAGCCATGGTTGTCGCTCGATGCAACTCCCTCGTCGTCGCGCTCCGCGCGTACAGACCTCGAATTCTTCCCTTTCGTGCAATCCATGAATATGCTATCATTCGAAACACCAAGTAAGGGCTAAGGTTTTCGAATCTAAACATTTTAGTTTGGTTTCGAAATCTTTTATTTGTTCTAACCACCTAGATTTATTTTCTTGTGTATCCTAATTTGTTAGTCTGATTTCTGCAGGCTAGTGGAAGATCTACAGTTGCAAGCACTGTCGGACCCATCTTGCATTTTGTGAAGACATCCTTTCTAATGTCATTTTTTTTTATCTCTTACCTCCTTCTAATCAGTTAAATATCTTTACATTTGTTACATTCTTGGGAAATTCCCATTTGGTTGATGTTAATTTGTTTACTTTATTTCGGAATGCTATTTTTGTATATTTTTATATATATTTTTTTATATTGTTTCAGGTGTTGAGTTGTGTGATAACAAGTTATAATTAGTAGCTTTTTTTCTTTCCCTTGGTGGTTTTGATATCAGATATGGAGAAGTGAGGTACGATCTATGCAATGAGAGGGAAAAAGGCTATTAAGGCTTTTAAAGAGTATTTTTTTCGCTCATAAACAAGAAAGTTGATTTAGGCCTTTCATTTTGATATACACGTGCTGGGTTTGCACATGAAAGCGAGCTTGATGATGCTTCTAAATAATCCCATTTGGGAGACTCTGATTTAATAATTTGAAAGCTAGAAGCTTGGAAGATCTCTCTTTGTGCCTCTCAGAATTTATCGATGGCAAGATATATATCGAAGGTTCGAAATCAAATTGTTGGCATTGCGCATTTAACTTGTTGTCTTTTGATGAAAAATGGATTTTAAAGTCCAATAGGTGGACGCCACTTCTTTATCTTTAGCATCTTAGGCCTATTTGTTTTCAAAAAAAAAAAAATTAAAAAAAAAAAGGGAAAACTTTCTAGTTGCCCGATTCTAATTTTGACCCTACCCTTGAAACTGAGAGCTCATCCCTCCATCGATACCCACCATTCTTTTGGCTCCTCCATTTTCATCATTTTTCAGTTGATCTCTATTCCCAGCCACTCCACTCTCGCTGTCGTTGCTCCCCCACGAGTCTAAGAGGTAAATTTTATTTTCCTCCATTTTTATTTACATTTCAGACTAGTTATTAGTAGATATTTTTGTCATCTATTTTTTATGTTAAAACTGTGATTGCTAGTAGACATCATCTATTTTTGTCAGACCTACGTGTATTTTCCTGGAAGAAAAACTACAAACAAACAAGTAGGACAAAGTATTGTAGTTGTTTAGAGGAAAAACCCAACGACATGCTCAAATTTTTGGTATTTCTTTTCTAAAAAATACTATCAGTAATTGGTTTGTTATTTAATCAAACTAAATTTAAATAAAGTTTAAAATAATAATATTACTCTCGATATTTTCTTGGGCTAAATCATGTGGATTAGATCTAAAATCTTTTTAAGGTTATCCTATTGCAATCAATTGAGTTGGTTAAAAAAATGGTTGGTTATCCTATTTGATGTATAGCAGAATCATTTTTCCGCATATGTGGCATTTATAAACTCTGACTTTGTTTTGAATTGGGTTGGATCTTCTTATATTTATTCAAAGGTTGGATTTGCATGGATTCCAATATAGATCTCTCTAAGAATGAATATGTTGAGGTAGAAGTTGGGATTGAGCAACACCTCAATGACACTATTGAACAACCTAAGGTCAGAATGAGGTTCTTATCTGAAAATGAAGTTTGGTCTTACTATATAAAGTATGCCAAGTATAAGGGATTTGGAGTGCATAGAAGAAATTCTAAATAGAGAGAAAGTGGGATTGTCAGATGGTTTACCTTGGTATGTGCACGTCAAGGTACATCAAATAGTAAGGCTGCCAATGTTCTCAAGCCAAGACAAATAGAGAAATTAGGATGTAAGGCTAGAATTAATGCATCATTGAATGATGAAGGTGGATATACCTTGACTAGCGTAAACTTGGAGCATACACACGCTTGTAGTTTCGGAAAGGCAAGACATTAAGAAGATTAATGCTCGTGTTGCCAAAAGGCTTGAAACAATTGACTAGGTAGGAATATCATCGGCAAAAAATATAAAATTTGTAGTTGTTGAACAAGGTGTTTACGAGAATGTGACAATTGGGGAGGAGTTCCGAAACCATATTATATTGACAAAGTACGAAAACTTCCCCTCGGAGCTAGAGGTGTTGAAGCTCTACGTTAACAATCCAAATTTTTATTATGAGATGGATGTGGGTGATGACTTGAGGTTAAAGAATATATTTTGGGCAGACGCTCGAAATAGAGTTGCGTATCAATCATTTGGTGATGATATTACATTCGACATAATATACCTAATTAATGCCTATAAGATGCCTTTTGTACCTTTTGTGGAGGTAAACCATCATGGTCAGTCAATATTCTTCAGGTGTGGATTGATATTTAATGAGGACACATACGTTTGAGTGGTTTTTTGAATCATGATTGGAGTGTATGAACGATCAATCACCAAATGAAATTATTACAGATCAAGACAAGACAATACAACTTGCAATTGCGAGGGTACTCTACAGAAATGTGTATACGACTCAAGACCGTTGGTGCAATTTCCTAGACACTTATGACCTTCATAAGAATGCATGGTTGGAAGCACTACATAGGGATAGGTGTTTTTGGGTTCCAATCTATGTTAGAGACACATTTTAGGCTGAAATGTCAACCACACAGCAAAGTGAAGGCATGAATGCATTTTTTTATGATTACGTTAACTCCAAGACCACTCGAAAACAATTTGTAGATCAATATGATTCAGCCCTTAGGAGAAATGTAGAGAATGAAGTCATTACTGATTTCAATTAATTTAACACAGAGATTCCTTGTATTAGTCGATATCTTTTTGAAAAACAGTTTCAAAAAGCATACACACTTGCGAAATCCAAGGAGATACAAGAGAAATTGCGAGGGTTTTTATATTTGAGTACCTCTTTTATAGGATGCGAGGGTGCAAAATATACATAAATAGTTGCAGATGAGATTCAAGTGAGTGATGAATTATTAAAACGTGCAAACTACATTGTTTCCTTTGATGAACATCCTTTGGAGGTTAACTGTAGTTGCAAGTTGTTTGACTTTATGGGTATATTATGCAGACACGCTTTTCATATCCTGGCTTAATTAGGCAAGAGGAAAGTACTACCCCAATACATCTTGGATAGGTGGAGAAAAGATATAAAGCGAAAATACACTTTTGTCAAGAGTAGTTATAAGGCAAGTAGCAACCCTGAGGGACAACGATATAATAGGATTCAAAATTCATTTTATGAGCTGTGTTCAAGTGCTGCAAAGACTGAGAGTAGTTGTGTAAAATTGATCAGTCAAATAGAAAAGTGGAAGCAAGAGCACCTTGAAGGGCACCATTGATATCGGACTATGGTATACAAAAGATAATTGCTATCTCCAAGCCTTCTATGACTCAGATTGAGCTGGAGATCTAGATGATTATTGCTCCACTATAGGCTATGCAAGTTACATTAGCTCTTCACTTGTGTCCTGGGCTGCAAAAAAGCAATCCGTAGTGGCTCGATCAAGTACCGAAGCTGAGTACCGCTCCTAGGCTACGGCCACTGCTAAACTTTATTGGATCCGAATGTTCTCCAACTTCATATTACCATTCCTATAGCTCCTACATTATAGTGTGATAACAGTGGAGCAATTGTACTTGCCTCAAACTCGATATTTCATGCTAGAATGAAACAGATTGAAGTGGACTTTTCACTTCATTCGTAAAAAGATCACAAACAAAGACATCTCAATACACTTCCTTGACTCCTTGGATCAACTAGTCGATTTGTTTACTAAAGGCCTCAGCTCTGAACGTTTTAGCAAGCTTTGATCCAAGCTAACGGTGCTCCCTCTCCTTATTAGCTTGTTGGGGAATGTTAGAAAGACATGTGACGAATCACAACAAATCGAGAATCACGCATTGCAGCATCCATTATCTCGGCAAGCTAACTCGATCATACCAGCAACATCTCGGCTGCTAACTACCTCAACAGATCAATCTTCCAAATCAACAACTAGATAGAGTTTTGAGTTTTGTATTTCAAATTTGTAATTTGAATTATATATTGTACATTTATTTATGGTCATCAATACAGTCGGCTTGAGCATCTCGTATGCTAGCCTATTTTTCATCCATTGTTGTTTACATTTACATATCCATCGGCAAATTCATGTTGCTACATATACCTATAAAAATAGCCAAAACGTGACGTTTACTCAACTATATACACTTCTTAGGATTTCAGACACACACACATACATATTATTTATATATATATGAGAGAGAGAATAAATCCTTTTCCAAATATGTAATAGTTTCTGTTGGCATTTGCGTGCGGGAAGGTTTAAAATTTTCTTTTGGTCTCTTCTCAATCTTCCCCTGAATATCCATAATCTCTTATTTCAATTCTTAACTTTGAATACAATTTTTATATGACCAATCTCAAGGAAGATTTTTCAGACGTTACGATTTGGCCTTTTTTTTTTCTGTTTGTAAAGTTTGTTTTTTAAAGTTTCATTAATATATAATAATATAGGAAAAGAAAATTGAAAAAGTAGGCCTCGTTTAGGTACGGTTTGGATTTTAAGATAAAATGAGATGCGATAAGATGACTTTAAAAGAAAACTGAAAAATTAGGCCTCGTATGGGCACGGTAGTTGTTTTCATCTTATACTCAATTGAGCTCGTTTATGTACGGTGCTAGGCAACGTTTATAGGCTTGAAGCCATGACAAAGAGCAAGGCCTTGATAAAGGGAAAGATAGGAGTTGTTCTTGCTTTCTTCATCCTGCTTTCTGTTTGCTTCACAACAATTCTGTTGGTATTTGAGGATTTTGTTGTGCTGGATGGCAATCAAAATTGGGATTGGAATTCTTTGCTTCTTAAGTTCCTTCTCAAGGGGGTTCTCTTTGGCCTTGTTGTCCAAAATGTGATCTACTTTGTTTGCAAATCATATAATCACCATGAGGACATCGATAAATCATTTTTAGCAGACCATCATATTGTCGTACCTGATTTTGAAAAGTAGGTTCATCTGAACGCGCCAGGATTCTACAAGGAAGGGAGCCTCATGATCATGTCTGGCTAAACTTGTTTTGGGGAAGACCATACATGTCAATCACATTTGTGATTGGAGAGCTTGAATGGTAATAGTTGGCTTGTAATCTCAGTTCAGAGTTCTAATATCTCGATTATGAATGATTGAACAATGTTTTACTATATGAATAAAATAAATCTTCCGCTGTATATCCATGATCTTTTATTTGAAAATCTTAAATTTTGAATAAAACAATTTTAATATACATAACCCAGTCTCATAGAGGATTTTTTAGGCGTTGCGATTTGATTTTTTTATTTATTATTATTATTATTATTATTATTATTTGTAAAGTTTTATATATTAAGGTCTCATTAATATATAATATTATAGAAACGAAGACTCAAAAAGTAGGATACCAAGACGACCTGGAACGACTCAGTTTGTAGTTTGTACCAATCTTGACCACCTCAAAGATAAGAGTTTTGCTACGAGTAAAGGGGTCCCATCTTTTATTGCTTGACCCCAGGAAGAACATGAATTTCATTACAAATTTACCCTCTGATTATATAGTTTTTTTTTTACATTAATTATATCTTTATAATTGTCACCAAAATCAAGGTGAGATTTACTAGTATTGAAACGCATAAAACATCGATATATATATATATATATATATCGTAATCCTCTGATTCTGGTACTAGAAAAATGCACAGCAACTCAAACTAGCAACTGATGGGCTCAATAGTCAATACTAGTAAATCTCAATACTAATAATGGGAGGATATTTTCAGGTTGATAATTGACACAATTCATTGATATTTGTGTGTGTGTATATATATACATATAGATATATATATGTATATGTATGTAATACATGTGCGTTGAGATTGAATTTGAATTTTCAATATAATTTAAGTGACGTTGTGTTTCTATTACGATACTCGATTTCACATAAAATATTCACCAACATTTTTTATTTTTCTAATAATACATTTTGTCATAATATTAAAACGCTAGATATGAATCTACCTAAAATTAATTAATTGAGGTTGATCGGAATCCAAAAACAGAGAATTATAGAGAGCAATAGGGTAGTTTAGTAATTTAAGTCCGTGCTTTCCTGGAAAGAACGGAATGAAACTTTTGGTAATTTAAGCAAAGACCAAGGGTAGTCTAATCATTTCAAAGTCAGTTTTTGCCGTCTATAAGATGAACACCGTTCCACTGACTCTGACCACTCAGTCTTAGTGGATAAGAAGAACAAGACCATGGACAGAGAACAGCACGAGCTTCAATTCCTGGGGTTCTTTGGCATCTTCAAAGAATCCTTCAAAATCATATTTTCATCGAGAAATATCTTCAGCAAAATCACTCTAGCTCTGATCGTCCCACTCTCCTTTATCTTCCTTGCTCAAATCAAAATCTCAGAGGTCCTCTTTTCCGATATTGTAGACGACAGTTACCGCTTGGAAAACACCCCAAAGAATTCTTCCAAGCATCATGATCTCTCGGGTATCATCTCCTCTGATCGGACTTATTTCTGGCTCTTCAGAATAGCCTGCTTCATCTTCCTTGTTATCCTCTCACTCCTTTCAACCGCCGCAATCGTCTATACAATCGCATGCATATTCACAGGCAAAGAAACTACCTTCAAGAAGGTCATGCGTGTTGTCCCAAAGGTTTGGAAAAGGCTTCTGGTCACTTTCATGTGGAGTTTTCTTTTTATGGTAGTGTACAACATCGTTGCAGCAGTATTGTTCATTTTGTGTGTGGCTTTTATGGGAGCTTCTATAGTTGGAATTGTGATTTTAATAGTTCTTTTGGTCTTATACTTGATTGGGTTCGTGTATATAAGCATCGTTTGGGATTTGGCGAGCATGGTATCCGTGTTGGAGGATGTGTATGGACTTAAAGCCATGACTAAGAGCAAAGCCTTGATAAAGGGAAAGATGGGAGTTGCAGTTGCCTACTTTATCCTGATTTCTGTTTGCCTTGTTGCAATTGAAATGGTATTTGAGTATTTTGTTGTAATGGAAAGGGGACCCAATATAGGAATTAGCATTATGGTTGGGATTCTTAGCTTCTTGTTTTTGGTCATGCTCAGTCTCTTCGGTTTCGTTGTCCAAACTGTTGTCTACTTGGTCTGCAAATCATATCACCATGAAGACATCGACAAGCCCTCCTTAGCGGATCATCTTGAGGGTTATCTAGGGGAATATGTTCGTCTAAGGGCACCCAAGGATAATGTACAACTTGGGGAGGTTCAAGTCTAGCTAAACCTGTTCTAGTATTGTACTTTGGAACTTTATGAGTTCCTCACTTGCTCTCATATATATGTTTTTGGCTTAAATTGTAATGAATTCATGGAGCTGTACCAAGTATTTTATTGGGAAGATTTGGGTTCTCTTACTCTATCTATATTCTGAATATTTATTTTCTTGAGGGCTTATCTTGGGGATAGCAACAGCTTCATGTCGTTAAACATGAGCTGAAATTCTTGCCACAATGCCACAACATGACTGGCATTAATGGATGATTAAACGAGCTTGAAGAATTTGTAATTTGTAATTTGTAATTATTTGTTTTAGTAGCAAAGGAAACACAAAATCTACCCTATACAAAGCTCATTTAAACATGTTGTGCAACTGATACAAGTAAAGAAGAACCCCTCGGACCCTTGTTTGAATGCTGGTTTTGCCTACCTAAGATGTGTGTGGTAAATGTGGATGGCAAGGCTTAGCTAATTGATTGAATTGAATGCTGCCTGTGTTATTGGGTCGATTTCAGTCTTCAGAGATGGCTCATCTATGGTTCTTTCGTGTACTGTAGATAGGGGTGCAATTACACGTTTCAATCTCCTCGAGCGATTGAAACGGGCATTTTATAAAAAGTCAAAATAAATAGGAATAAATGAGTTTACTACTGCTGAAAGATTTGAGATTGGAAATTTGAGATTTTGAATGATCAATTGAATTTGAAAAGAATGGTTACTGGTTAGAGCTCAGAGGCCTAGTTTGGGAATTCAGAACTTCAAGTGGTGTTCATTTATATGGTTGAGTATAATGGCCGGAATGAGAACGAAATTAAAAACAAACCTTTTAGACAATCTCAGGATTAAAAAAAAGAGTTGCGAAATGGCTAGTGTGTTATGATCCTGTCGTAATGCGGCATCCTTTGCTCCTGCAATGCAGCGTTTTGCTTCTTTAGAGTCTAGTGTTTATAGTCTTGTAGTTGTTTTATGAGTACTGCTACATGAGAACTGTATTGCAGTCCAAGACACAAAATTATCATATAATCCTCATTTTATTGGAGAAATGACTGGATTATCCCTTATCTTCTCCAACCTAAATCGATAGAATAGAATTGAATCTATTCTAGCGCCTTTGCGTATTGTCGTGCCTAAGACCAAATCGTCTCTTCCAAGCCATGTCCCCAGACCAAATCTCCTCCACTGTCGACTCCTTCCCACTGCCACCTTGTCCGTACTTTTGTGTATGTTGCTATTGCTCTCTTTTGTTTATTTGTTTTTTGTTTTTTTCTAGTTCCTCTGTTTTGTTTAAGAACTTGGAATGATGTTATGTTTTGTGCCCCGCGAAATGAATGACTTTACCAAATTATTCATAGACCTGAGTAGGAAAAGCAAGAAAATTCCAGACAGTTGATATATAGACTTGGATGGAGTTTCCGACTTTTGGATTCCCACGCATAAAAATACCACATTAATTTTATCGTCATTTGCATCCCCATTTATTGAAGTTTGATCCAACGTGCCCACCATGCTGGACGACTTAGATTATTGACTCATGAAAAACGATTCAATTTTGTTGCAACTAATTGATATATATTACAAACGATTCAAGATACAGAGAATCTTGACAAAAAAGAAAAATGCGAAAAGGGGGAGAAAAAAATTACTCTTCTCTACGGCGTCTTTGCGCGATGTGGAGCGGAAAATGACGGCAAGGGCGACGTCGATGGGGCGAGGGGAGGGCGAGGGGATGGATGGTGAAGGGCGAAGCTTCGCGCGAAGGGGATGGATGGCAGGGATGGCGCTGCTACTTCTTCGTTGTTCTTTCTGTATTTTGATGGTATTTCGTTGTTTCTTCTAAAGTTATTTCACTTTCTTTTTTTTTTTTGACAAAAGTTGGTCGTTTATTTTAGAGTTCTCAAATTATGATTGAAAAAAGCAGACACACCCAATAGAAAGTTGACAAAGATTCGCCATTTATTGAGTTCTGCTCAGAGTCATTCACAAGCCTACGAGCAGGAGATGTGTTCTGCATGAGCGGGATTGGGAGGAGCAGCTCATCCTTGGAGACCAATAATACCACAACCTACTCGGCCACCAGCATTTCTAGTGCTTTTGCTAAGTTCATGTCCTCCCTTGCCAAGATCATCTGGATCTCTATGGACAACAACGGCCCTTCCGATAATGGAATTTGGTCCAAAACGCGAAATCTGCTCGTCAGTTATTGTGATTTCAGCTCTGCCATCTGGACCAGCAGTGATATTTCCTAGATCACCAGCATGACGATTCTCATCCTCTGGAGCACCATGCTCTTTGCCAGCAAGGTTGAAATGTGGTCCAGTTGACAAGCAACCATTTGTCGTGTCCCCAAGCGCATGAACATGGAAACCATGGAGAGCCATCAGCTGCTTGCGTGAATTGAATAGTACCATTGACACCCTGACTATTTCCAAGAACAGACACAACCTTCACCATTGCTCTCTATGATCCCAGAACACCCCTCGTGAGCTTAGCTGAGAGATAGATCGAGCCAGATATCTGAGTAATTGAAATCAAGCGGAAATGTTGTGTTGCGCTAAAAATTATAGAGATCAGTGTGGGTGTTGAAAAAGAGATGGGCAAGTAGAGACTCTGAGTCAGAGGTGTTTATTCTAGGCTGTTCCTTCAACTACCGCTCTAAAGTTATTTCACTTGGTTAAATGTGTCACTGGTTTCTTTCACTAAATGAAACACTGCATTTCATTTAGGATAGTAAGCATTATTCTCGTTTTAATTTTCTAGAAACTGGCATTTTACTTTACACGTGTTATCTTGGTATTTGTTTAAATTAGTTATATCCCTACAAGGATACGAAAGGGAGAGGAAATGAGAATGAGAGTGAGATATCTGGAATTTTATCAAGCTTTTCTAAATTGTATGGAGGTTCGAAGGCCTTGAAGCATTCCTGTGATTAATAGTAGGGGTGGACAGGAACTGGGCGGACCGGCCATCACCAACACAAACCGGCTGTCGGATTAAAGAACTGGCCACAATTGATGGAGAATCAATTGATGTGCGGTTGCAAATCCTTAAAATTGTCATTGCCGGGTTCAGTCCTAGTTTGAACCAATGTCAAACCATCGAACCAACCAATAGGGATTAATATGTGAAACGACATCATTTCACTTAATATGTGAAACGGCGTCTTTTTTGACCTACCATTTACCCAAAAAAAAAAAAAAATTAAAGAGAAACAAAGTCGTTTGCTTTCATTTTAAAGAGACAAAAAAAAAAAACACCAAACGACATTATTTCATTTTACGGTTTAATACCTTGAGTCCCCCCCTCCCCCTCCCCCTCCCCCTCCCCTCCCCCTCCTTTACTCTTTAGTGCTAACTTTGTTGTTCTCTCTCTCACCTCTCTCATGCACATCGACAACCACCCACATCCCACGTTGTAGATTTATCATCTCTCATGTCCCACAACCATCTCGTCCTCTCCTCGCCATCCATGAAAAGATGTGGAACTCCGCGACTCATCTCGCCACGACATCGCGATCAGTGATGGAAAACCGATCACAAAGAACGGTTTGTCCTTTAATTAAAAAAAATAGAGAGAATAAAAATATTTCAATTTATAACTTCTAACCTATTTTTAACTCTTTTTGGTTAATTCTCTTTTTGGAGTCTAGCAAGCGAGGTCTAAATATGAAATATGGATCATAGTTATAATAATTTGTAATATGTTTTATATATTCCATGCATTCCAGATACTAGAATGAATATCTCGCGAGATAAAACCATCTGTATCAAAAGATGACATAATCAATTTTTTTAGTATCCATAGGATCAATTATAACAAGTCACAAACTCATATTTCAAAATACAAAAACAAAGAAATTTTACAGGTGAACTACCAAAAGATGGTATGGACTAAAAGCGACCTAAATGTTTCACTTGTTTTTTATTTTATTTTATTTATTGAAAAGCTATTTAATAGGTCAACTTTGGTATTCCCTCCAGTCAAGAATTGGGGCCTCACAATCACTAGTTAATATGTTTTTCTCTCATGCATTTCTTCATTCTTGGCTTGATATTTTGGTGTCCTAGGCATGGAGGAACCACACCAATCCATCCCGAACTTGGTGGTTAAACTTTACTACGGTAGCGATATTGTAGGGGAGGTTTTGTGAAAAAATAGCTTAACGCCAAGATGATAAAAAGAAAAAGCTTAACGCCTCTCATTCTTATTACTTTTTAATATGAAAAAGAAAAAAAATGAAAAGCTGCCTTATTCCAAACCCCAATTATAAAAACCCTTTCTCTCCCACTTCACGCCTCGGAGCTTGCTGTTCCTATAGAGAGATTAACGCTTTCACATCTTCTTAAGCTGAAATAGTTGGGGAGAGGAAATGTTCTTTTTTAAGGGTACTCCTAAGAGCAGATCTTGTGGAGATGGCGTAGGGCCTGTAGGTCGGAGGATTAGAACACATGGATACAAATCACGGTGTCAGCGGTTCAAATCCCTCCTTGCCCACAACTGGCCAAAAAGAGAAGGGCCTTGATAAGGACAATTGACAATTCTGATGGAGAAAAGCTTTGCTTTGCTTCGGTGCCACTCATACCAAAAATAGAAGAAGTATCTTCTACAAAAGGTGTTTAAAACCATAAGCCTATGGTAGACTTCGCTGATAAACCTCTTCATGATTGTAGAGAGAACACCATTAAAAAATCTATATGAACTTGCCTTTTTAATAGGAACTTGCCTACCCTATATGAATGGATTCCGAGATGAACCCTTGAGGAGGAATTTTTTTGTGTCTTAGGACCTTGAAAGAATAAGTTTTTTTGCATCAAGAACAAGCGGATACAAAAATAGGTTATTAAAAATATATATATATATAACAAAAAAAATAATTTCTATTTTTTGTGTGTAGAACTAGTAGTTATTTAGTTTATAGAAATCAAAGTAAAAATCTATTATTCGGACTTGATTTTTACTTTTATAATATTTGGTAACATAAGATTCAATTGAAAAAAAAAACGAATTATTTCTTCTGCAAAATTCAAATTAGGCAAGGAGAATAAAACGAGAGTTTCACGTTCCCTTCTTATGTGTATATAATTCATATATAGAAAATAAAAGTATAGAAAGGTACAAGATTCTATACTTTTTGAGAATGTCCAGTTTTACTAAGAATCCCTATTCTCGAATCAGATTCTAACAATTTTTTCGAGAATTTGTAAGAAACTCTTTCTTTATTTTATTCACATTTATTTAATTCAAGTTATTAGAAAAAAAATCAATATCGGCGTGGATGTTCTTATTTGGACATCTTGTTTGGGCTACTAGATTTATGTTCTTAAAAATTTCTGATGTGGATATTGGCAAGAATTGATTGAAATTTTAGCGTTGACTCATGAATGCACACCTTTGGCTAATTTAATTCGATTGAGAGATAAACTAGTGACTCTATTCATTGTGCAAGCAAGATTGGTTGGATTAGCCCACTTTTCTGAAGCTTATATATTCACTTACATAGCTTTTTTGATTGCCTCTACATCGGGCAAATTTTGTTGATTCTTTTATTTGTATTATATCCACGAGAATACCATTTCTTTTGATGAAGAAGGGGTTCTTTCTTCTTTTATTTCTACATCTAGTATCCGATTTGTATCATTGATACAACTAGAAGAACCGAAATATTATGGCAAGAAAAAATTTAATTCAGAGGGAGAAGAAGAGGCAAAAATTGGAACAAAAATATGTATATGATTCGTAGATCTCCTGAAAAAGAAATAAGTAAAGTTTAGTTATAGAGTGATAAATGGAAAATTAAAGAAAAGTTACAATCCCCACCGCATAATAATGCACTTACACGTTTTCATCGATGTTGTTTTTCAATCGGAAGGCTGAGAGCTAACTATCAAGACTTTGGGCTATTCGGACACATTTTGTAAAATGGTCTATGCATGTTTGTTGCTGGGGAAAACAAGATCTATTTGGTGAGGATTAAGATATCTCTTTATTTTTTCTATTCATTTCTATGATCATTGACCATAGGGGGGCCCTTTTATCATTATGTCTAAATAGACTATTCTATTTGTTCTGATATGGTATAGGGATGTACTCAATCTTTCTTTGTCCATTAGTTCCTAGTTTTTCTCTTTGTCGCAAAGTAGAGCAGCTTGGTAGCTCTCAAGGCTTATAACCTTGAGTTCATAGTTTCAAATCCTGTCTCTGCAACATTTTTTTCCTTTGGGTATAGGGGTGTACCTTTGGGAAAGAGAGAGTTTATCATTTAACCATATCCGCTGAAAAGCATAGATTCAAGCTAAAAAACAAGAGTTAAGACGGCTAGGTCATACCATACAGGATTTTTTCCTGCCCCTATCTCTATTAAAAACATTAACCCGTTACCCTTGAGAAAGAGAAAGTTTATCATTTAACCATATCCATTGAAAAAAAACAATAGTTAAGACGGCTAGGTCATACGATACATGTTTTTTCTTTTTCTGACGGTTCGTTCACTTTCCCACTTAACATTGAACTAGCGTGATATTAAATATCTCGCTCACACTTAGATATTTTTATTTTCTTTGAATTGAGGCTAGGCTTCAATCCCCTAACTGATGAATCGATACGGGGCCAACCGTTAAACTCCGGCCAATGCGCTTTCTCTCCGTCGGTCAGTTTCGATCGAGAATAACCTATATTTCTAGGTGTTGGTGGGGTTTCGGTTTTGGACCCAAAACGCACCGATTCCTCGGTTTTCAACCCTAATTAATAGAATTATGTGATTCTCCTTTACATTTTCACAAACACGTCATTTGCATTCCCTGTTTCCACTTGAGTGTCCATCGTCCCATTTCCATTTTCCTTCCTTAATACAACACAGTGACTCACAACAAGGTCCTAACAGAGTTGGGCACCGGAAACGGGCTAAGTCATGAACAAGTGAACAGACGTGCTCCTCATTCTAGTTCTATAGGTGTACGCTTCACTTCTCACTTCACCGACGCTCTTTTGAGCAGTCTCAAGTGTCTTGACTACTCGAGAAACCTTAAACTTGAAGCCTCAACTGGAATATCTTCCCTTTTCTTCTTCTGGGTTTAAAGTTTGTATCTTTTGTGTTTCCATTTCTGGGCTTGGATGGAGTAAACTGTTTCTGGTGTGGTGTCGGTGGAAATCCTGTTCTCTCTGTTGTGTTAGGCTTTTCTTGAGAGTGAACCTGGAGGGTTCATCTTCAAGTTATTACTTGTTCAAGTGACCACGTCCCCAGCTCCCAACTTCGAACTCTTTGATACCAAAATCCACCATGGAAAACACTTCTGAGAGCCACCTCGTTGAGAGTCGGAGGGTCGTCGAGGGACTCGTCAGCCGGATGGATGAGCGGTCGGTGATTGAGCTCCGTTTACAAAGCCAACCCAGCAGGGGAGAAGCTTGCATCTTCCGGAGCGAACGCGTCATGAACGGCCTTTGGCCCACTCCTCGGATTGTCTCAATCGGGCCCTTGAACGACTGCCTAATCAGGACGGAGGAGCAAAAATGGAGGTACCTCACTTCCTCCTTGAGCGATAATAAATATATAGCTTTAGAGGACATTGTCACCAGCCTACGACCACTTGAATCGAAAGCCAGGAAGTGTTATGAATCTGATGAGTGGGAACACGACATGGAATCCGTCGATTTCCTCCAAGGTTTGATTCTTGACGGTTGTTTCATAATCGAATTGTTTCTCAGGGTTAATTCTTTGAAACAGTTCGAAGCCGACGACCCTCTTTCCAGAATGTTATGGACATCTGCAGATCTCTACGGGGATCTTCTTCTGCTCCACAATCAGATCCCCTTCTTCATTCTGGAGAAGTTGTACGACACTTCCATTTACAGCAAATACCGCGAGCCGTTGCCCTTTCTCGCTATGCGATTCTTCAACAAGGTAATGCGCCGGCCTCACAAAGTTATAGAAGCATATCGTTATTCCAAAGATGGCTGGTTGCATTTGCTGGATTTGGTTCGGTCAAGTTTTCTCCCGACCGAACAAGATCAGGCACACAAGAAGGGCAGCGGACGGGACATCCGTATTATTGCCTGCATCTCGAAGCTCGTCCGTTCGGGAATTAAGGTCAATCGGGTCAAAGAAGACAGCATGTTATCGGTGAGATTCAAGCGCGGAGTGATTGAGATGCCCCCATTAAGCATCGACGATTTCATGATCAGTTTCTTGATTAACTGCATCGTATTCGAAGAGGAACGCAACAACACCACCAAGCACTTCATGTCGTTCGCTCATTTCTTGAATTGCCTTGTGAACAGCGACAAGGACGTCGAGTACCTTAGCGAACGCAGAGTAGTCGACAATTATGTTGGGTCCGACGCCGATCTTGAGAGACATGTCAGCCGCTTGGGCAGGTCCTTGTTGTTTGGTTTTGATCAGTTTTATCTGGCCGATTTGTTCAATGACGTGGAAGATTATTATAGGAAAGAATGGCATTGGCAGTGGGCGAGCTTCAAGAGTACGTATTTTAACACGCCATGGACGTTCATCTCAGCAGTGGCTGGCTTTATTCTCCTAGTGCTCACGTTTTTGCAGACCTTCTACACCATCTATGCCTATCTGCATCCCAAAAAATAAACTCTCCCCTTCCCTCTCACTCAGTGCAAGTTCTTGTAGTGATCTGTTGGGCAAATTTCAACTTGTTGTAAACAGGACGCCATTGCCAAGGGGGTTAGCTCAGCACAAGCAAGACAAACATGGAGTTAAACTGGATATGCTGCAAGAAGATGCCAAATTCGTTATGCCATTGCCAAGTGTGTTATATGAGTGTTGGATTAACATTACTCTTAATTTATTCTCGTCATTGTTATTGTCTTTTTATTTCCTAAACCTTGTTTTCAGTTCACTTTGATCTGGGTGAGTGGTGCGTGATTAGTGGATCTAGTATATGTTGACTTTGTAAACGAGTCGAAGATGAATTTATTTATTGGACTCTAAAATTCATGTACTGTTTAATGTTAGATCTGAAAAGGAAGAAGGGAGTGACGATTTTTTTAACAAAAAATAAAAAATAAACTTTTACTTTGTTTTGAATTATTGGGTCAGTCTCTAATCTCTTTAATTATTTTTGTAAATGACTCTACCACCATTATTTTAAGTCTTACATAGTAACTTATATAGTAATTTCAACACTTATAAATATGAGTTTCATTCGTTTTGAAATTCATAAGAAAAATTTATAAAATAAAAAAAATTTTAATTTTTAAGAGTTTTTTTAATATTTCTTTTGTAATAATAGTAGTTTCTTTTTTAGTTTTATAATACGTTATCAGCACGAGGTTCTATTGATACTGAAACTAGTGGTCTTCTACTTCAAGTAAATTTTTCAATATATTATTTGCAATTTTCGAGATAAATATTAAAGGTAATATTACTGAATATTACTTGATAAAATTATATTTTTATTCTGATAATTATGTGAATATATTTTTTAAATCTACAGATTTATTTTTGTAATTTATATATATAATGTCAAATATTGAGATTTATTACTATTGACATTTCTGAAAAAATTTATTTATCCAGGATCATTGATGAGATCTATTTGGATATGATGAAATTGGGAGATACAATCAAAGAAGAAAATTACGTGTCCCTGCAGGACCGTGTTGTGCATTTCACAATGAAAAATCTTCTTATTTTGTGAAATGATTTAAGGGAGAGATATGAGTACCAGAAGATGTAATCCTCTCAAAAGTTTATTATGACTTATTACACCTGAAGTTACAAGATTTTAAGAGTAGTATTGAATATTCTGCACTCTTTAAAATCAACTCAGTATTAAAATTATGCAGTGAGAAGGTCACCGATGATGATATGTTAAAGAAAACATAAACTATTTTTCATACCTCAAATATGCTCCTGCAGTAGGAGTATCGAGAGTGAAAGTTCAACAAATATTCTGAACTTTTATTTTATATTCTAGTGATTGAGCTAAATAATGAGTTTTTTTTAATAAATTATTAGTTACGTCTTATTAATGATATTGGATTTACACCATTCCCAGAAGTGAACGGTGCATCATTTCAAAAGAACCAAGGGCGTAGACATAGTAGAAAAATTATAGAAGTGTTAGTCTCAAAACGACAATACTAAAAATGATAATAATATACCGTATTACCAGAAGTAATCCAATTCAGAGAATGATAAAGACCCTCAGAATAATTTTTCATAGAAAGATAAAAATGTTTGTCATATATATGGTATGACTGAACATTGGTCACGTCACTGTTGTACAGCTAAACACTTGATTCACTTATACTAAGCTTTTATAAGCTTATTAATATTTTATCATGTTTTGAAATAATAAAATATCGGTGCCTGAAGCACGAAAAAAAATTACTTGGGATAATAAAACTCTGTCTAAATTTGATCCTCTTACAAATGAATGTAAACCAGAAGTTCAGAGGATTACTTATTTGCAGAGTGTTGTAAATCAATTACTGGATGTATTTACAGACACTAAAGGTGTTATAAAATCATATATTAATTCTGTTAATTGAAGTTCCTGAAGGACAAGTTGTTAAAACGGCAATAAATAAGTCTAATACACACCTGAAATGTTGAAGACTTATTGGTGCAAAAGAAAAAAAATCGATACTCCTGTAGAGAAAATACCCACAAAACAAGTAAAAAGATTTATCCAAACTTTCTGTACAGAAAAAGAAACTCCTAAAGAGAAAACCTCCTGAAGAGTATAACTCTTGAAGAGAAAACTTCTGAAGAGTACAAGCCTCCTGAAGAGATGTTTCATGAAATGTTTTCTCCTGGAGAGGAATAATGAGATCTCAATATATTTCATGAGTACTGGCAAAATTATGGATAGAAATAAAACTGTTGTCGACAACATAATGATGACCCTTGACATTACCAGAAGTAATGAAGAAAGTGAGCTAAAAATCGTCAAAGAATATCGACATAGAAATGATTGGCCAAAATGAAAAATAACTATTAAACCTGAATTAAAATCTCTAGCAAACCGAGAGGTATTTGGACATGTTGCCCAAACAGCAAAGGGTGTAATGCCTATAAGATATAAGTGAGTATTTATACGAAAGCGTAATGAGAACTGAAATTATGCAGTACATTTTATCGCACAAGGTTTCTTGTAGAAACTCGAGATTAGTTATGAGGAAATATATTTCCTTGTTATGAATGCATCACATTCAAATTTTTAATCGACTTAATTATTACCAAAGGATTAGATATACGTAGGGCTGCAAACGATCCGATCAAAGACGAGTTCGAGTTCGAGTTTGAGTTCGAGTTCGAGTTCGAGTCGAACTGAGAGTTTGCCAAGTCAAGTCGAATTCGAGCCAATCAAAGACGAGCTCGAGTCGAATCGAGTTATTTATCGATATTTGTTTTTACTCTCTAACGAACGAGCCGAACTTAGTCGAGTAATTACTCGAGTTTCTTATTCTTTATAAATATTTGACTCAATAATTTTTTTGTGAACTTAATACATTATTATTGTAAAGAAATAAAATGCTACTTCTACATAAAGTAACAAAATATATTACTTATACAAAATATCAAAAATAATATATAGAACACAGAAAATATATATAATAAAAGAATATATGTAAGAATATATGCAAGATTATATATATGTATATAGAAAGATTACGAGCTCAAAACGAGTCGAATCGAGTTTATACGAATCTTGTTCACGAATACAAACCGAGTTTATACGAGTCGAGTCGAGATTATACAAGTTTAGCTCGTTTAATATTCGAACCAATATTAGTGCTCACAAACAACTCATTTATTAAACGAATTGAGTTCAATCGAATTTATACGAGTAGAGCTCAAATTGTTTACGAGCAGCTCTGTTCATTTGCAGCCCTAGATATGCGGTTGATGGATGTAATTACTGCATATTTAAAAGGATCATTAGATCATTATATATATAAAGATATACAATACTTGAAGTATCTAATCCAAGTACATTTAGGAGTATGTACTTTATAAAGTTTCAAAGATCTTTATATGGGTTAAAACAATCCGAACGCATGTGGTATAATTGAATCAGCGAGTATCTATTGAAAGAATGATTTGAGAATAATCCTATATGCCCATGTATTTTATCAAAGCCCAGATTTGCTATTATTGTAGTTTACGTTGATGATTTACCTTGTTAGAACTCCTGAAAAGATCACAAGGACTACTATAAATTTAAAGAATATACTTGAAAAGGAAAGATATTATTATTCAAATGCTAGATGAGTTATAAAAATTTGAGACTTCTACCCTCATCTCTCAAATGCATTTGCTCTTCATAAAGCGACATGCCATCTTTATCTAAAGGATTAGGCAGTCGAAATGAAGAGGCAAATAAGGATTTTAAATCCTTATTCTCTTACTTTAAGTCTGCTATTTTTCTGTCAAACTCTTGAACGAGTCGTTGAAGTACGGAAACTTTCTCATTAAGTTTCTCAATCTCACGATTTTTAGATTGTAACCAGTTGGAAAAGCCAACAATAGAGGAGGAGTATCGAGTGCCGAGAGTCACCAGCTCATAAACGGCTTCACGATCTTACTTATTAGCCAGATCATTCATTTGCTGCAACATGACACCTGCAGAAGATGCAGAAACAACTTGTAACTGAGGTGAATGATACCTCATATGTTGATCGTGAAAAATATTGAAAGGAAATTGATGACCCATTGAAAATTTGTAGAATAAAAATGTAAATACAGATGAATTATAGATGTGAGAAGAAGATTTGATAAGTACTAAATGAAGTTAAAGATAGTTCTTATAGAAATGGAAATAAGAACAAGACAAACCATAATCTCTTCAAATCTCACTTAGTCAAGATTACAAGATATGCTGGATGCATAATTTCAAAAGTCAGCGGGATTAATTGCAGCTATCTTGATTTTCTTGTAAACGCTGAATCTCTGCTGTTAGCTGCTGTTATTGACTTTGTATTTGAGCTCTCTTTCGTTCCAGCTCTTCTATTCGTATTTTCAGGTCACGAGAATACTAGGCTACAAATTTCTTCAGCTCCTTGTTTTCTTGTCTTAAATTTTTATTTTTTTCTATCTTTAGTTGTAAGCATTTGATGCAACTCAGATATTTGATTTTTAAGATGTCAACTTCACTCGTTCTCGCCAGTAGCCTCTGAGACATGGTTGTAAGAGAGGCAGCATATTAAGCACTGAGGGTTCTTGATGCTGCAACAATTTCAGAATCAGTTTTACTAGAAAGATATATCTCTGCTCCTATCATAGTGTTTACAGCCTCAGGAGAAAATATGATTGGTTGAAGTATAAAAGGTTCATGGTTCAAATCTGGGACATTAACAAAAGAATTTCTATCAGACATAATATCGTTCTGGATGAATAACAACTGGATCTATGAAGAATGTGAGATCTTTTTGCTGGAGTAAACCAATAGTAAAATTGGTTATATTTAAATAGTAATCCAAAACCTTTAAATCTGTTCAAGATCTCGTTTTTCAACAATGTCAAACGGATTTGATTTTCTGCCGAATCGATATATAGATGGTTTCTAATGTCCTTTCCACCATACATAAACAAATTCTCCCTAATAACGCCGAATGAGAGGGAGAAAATCTTAGATGAGAATATTATCATACTCTTTCTCTAATGCATTATTTAAATGAAAATTATGTTTGAATTCTTAATCCTGTTATATATGCTGAAATCATGTTTGTTTATTACTTGAAAAACTAACGCATATTATTAGGGAGAGTTTAAGTATTACTGCAGGTATC
Organism: Platycarya longipes; assembly: GCA_036559045.1. Taxonomy (NCBI): domain Eukaryota; kingdom Viridiplantae; phylum Streptophyta; class Magnoliopsida; order Fagales; family Juglandaceae; genus Platycarya; species Platycarya longipes. The sequence continues at coordinate 32,733,153 of CM071791.1, forward strand.
AGATTTCTACTAAGTCTGTCAAGCACCTTATATGTGGGGTTCCCTCTACCTTGTTCGACGTATTTTAAACTCATAAGGCCCTGAAGTGCCAAAACGGATAATTTCGGATAGGGATATGGAGCTGCTTGTATATGCCACATCTTCAAATCACTCAGAGATTATTGCAATTCATAAAGTAAGTCGAGAGTGTATTTAGCTGAGATCAGTGATTCAACATATCCAAGAAAAGTGTGGTCTCTCTATGATCAATGATAGCCCAACAATTTTATATGAAGAAAATACTGTTTATATTAGAGGATGATATATCAAAGATACGATCAAGTGATAATCTGACAGATTTATTCACAAATGCATTACCAACTGAGACATTCAAGAAGATTGTGTAAAATATTGGAATGTGAAGACTCAAAAATCTATTGTCATACACTTTTCAGGGGGAGTAAATATCCTGAAAACTTGAGCTGATTGTACCCTTTTTCTTTCGCTGAGATTTTGTCCCACTGGATTTTTCTTTGCAAGGTTCTAATGAGACAATCTTAAAGCACTTGGCGGTACATAAGAATACTGTACTCTTTTTCCTTCACCATTGGTTATTCTTTCCACTGAGTTTTTTCTTGGCAAGGTTTTAATGAGGCAGATTCTTTATGGGTGGTCATTCAAGGGGGAGTGTTATGAATTATTGGGGGCGGTCCTCGCCCCCCTTAATTATTTTTGTGAATGACCCCATCACTATTATTTTAAGTCTTGTACAATAACTTGCATAGTAATTTCAACGTCTATAAATATGAGTTTCATTCGTTCTGAAATTCATAAGAAAAATTTATAGAACGAAAAAAGTTTTAGTTCTTAAGAGTTTCTTTTATATTTCTCTTACAATAGTAGTAGTTTCATTTTTAGTTTTATAACACACTTGTTATTTTATTTGAATTTTGGCTTGGTTAGAATTTTTGGCACAGTGGTTGATTAACTATAATTTTGAAAGGATCGCCTGGTTCTAATAGCCTATTTGTCAAAGTTCATTTGAGGTCCAAGAGACGATGTCGTATTCAGCCAAGAGAAGGGAAATGAGGAGTGAAATTCCCTTTTTACCCCTGTATGACAAGATATATTTAACAATTTTGGCAATCAAATTCGTTAGATATCAATCGTGTGAATATTCAGAAATATACAATAATTAAATTAACAAGCATAACACACCAATTGGTTACGAAGGGAAACCTTTAGAAGAACTCTTCAAAAGTAAAACTCTACGGCACAACCAAACCCAGGAAAGTCATTTTTATGGATTGGAAATCAGTTTACAATTAAGCTATTCAATTACAAAACCTTTGTCAATTGACTCCTTTACTTGACCGGACAAACGACCCGTTTATCCCAACTGTAGTAGCAGCCAGAACCTCTGACAATCTTCAATCTATGTCTTTCCTACTGGAACCTCTAGTGGTTGATTACGTACACCAATCAACGATCTTCTCAAACCTTGAGCAAGATCATACTCACAAGTGTATAAAAATCACAAGAAAAATTCTTCACTAATTTTCCTCTCAAACACCTCTCAAATATGTCTAAAATCAGCTCTGGCCAAAATCCCTTACTAGGGTTATCATACAACTTGATTTAAATAGTCTATCCAAAAAGTGCTGTTGAAACGCGTCTGCTGACAGGACATCCTTCATCATAATCCGTCTGCTGATAGGTTGTTAGCAGACTTCTGGATTTACTGTTGCAATTTGAATTTCGAATTTGCCTTCTGATTTTATCATTCTAGATTTTGAAATTCAACTCTTCAACTTCTTTAAAAAACTCCCTATACTTTTAAATGGACTCAAAATACTATGGATAAATCCCATAGTTTAAATTACATTCATTCAAAAATCAAAATTTTTTCTATTTGAATTCAAATTCAACAATTCAAAATTACAGCTTTAGAGATAAGATGAAATCTTATCCTATTTGAATTCAAATACACAAACACTAATCCAAGCCAACAAAATCTACATTAACAATCTTCCCCTTTGGCTGATTAGTGACAAAACATTTTTTATTAATGTATGTTTAATGTCCTGCTCGGGCTTTCTCCCCTTTCATCAATGCTTCTCCCCCTTAGTCTGTGCTGTTGCTCCTCCTTACTCCTCACTTTTCTCTCCCTTTTTGTCATCAATTTAGCCAAATTAATGTCATGTATAAACTGAAAGTGTAGCCTCACTTGAGGAATTAGGTGAGAGAGGATTTTGCTTTTTCCTTAGTTCTCATCTGAGCACTCACAACCAAAAAGTTAGAAAAAAAAAATAAACACAAGTTAGTTTTATAGAAGGACCCGAGTATCAAGCATGCATTGAAATGAAAAAAAAAAGTGCCAAAAAAAAAATAACCATATGGTTTGGTATCCAACAAGGTTATCTCAACTTGTCATAAACATATATGCATCGATTAACTCAATCAACCCAACATTGAAGTCCATACTTCTCATCTAATACCAATACAAAAACCGAAACCCATATTTCTTAAGGATACAATCCGAACCTTAGGATGGAAAAATCACGATTAAAGTTAAAGTAACTTACCTGGATGCCGAGAGATAAAAGATAGTTCCTGAGCGTAGTCCAAAATCAAGCAAAAACTGTGTGAGATTTTATAAAACTTGGGACTTAGGGTAGGATGAGAAGTGGAGCCTTAGAGCACCAAATAGTCTTGCATGCGATGTAGGTACCAGGAGGTCTAACGCATTAGAAATGGGCAACTAAGGTTGCCGTGAATTACTTTAAGTGATCAACACTTGGTCACGTGTTGTGACCTTGCCGATACCTTTCTTTGTGTCCCACCGAGACTTAGCCACAAAATAGAACAATTAGATCACTCTCACACTCATTGTATCAAATATAAATTCTCGCTAGGACTTAAACACATATTTGTCTCTTTTTTAAAAAACTTGATACCCGAGACACACAACCTCAACATTAGCACCCTTTTTGTGTCCCATAAAGACATAGTCACTCCACATAAACCTCAAGAAGTCCTAAGCATTGATTCTCAAAAAATGCCTCACATGCACTTGTAAAATCAAAAACTTGACCAATTTTTTTTTTTTTTTTTTTTGGTTAGAAAAGAAATTGCCAAAAACAAATGTTTATATGTAAAATTTTTTTTAAAACAAAAAACAATGGCAACGGGGCAAGTAGCATAAAGAGATGCATCTAGATTCAATCAAAATGCTATTCCCAAAATAAATTCAAGACCATACACTCGCTTGATTATAATACCCACAATGGATCTTCACTCTTCATAAAATCATCAAAGTCAAGGTTCATGTGAGTGTATGAGTGAGCAACTTATGAAAGGTAGCAACTTTTTATTGATGATTTTATTCCTTTTTTTTTTTATGAATTCTTTTTTTTTATTATTATTTTTAATAGGAATCTTCTTTTAAAAGATGCTCCCAAGAGATTGTCATTCACCTTAAGGCAAACTTTATGTTAGGGTCTAGATACATAAGAGTCTTCTCCAAATACTCTACTTGCATATCTCAATTTTGGTTCATTTTTATTGCTCATCTTTTTTCGCAATGATTGTTGCAATGGTTTTTTCTATAAGAACTTCCAAGGTTAGATCCGTGTGGGATGTGAGTCTTTTTCCGCAATGAATTTCACACCGACTTTTTCTATATGGATCAACAAGTAGTATTTGGCAAGATGAGACTTTTTTAATAGTTGTACTAGGTTCAACTAGTATTAGTCAATTTAAGGTTTGGACTCCCTCTATGATGAGCATCTCAATACACTTATTCAGCCATTTTTTTAATCAAACAAAAGTACATCCACATAAGTTTCTCACAGTGCATTAAGAGTGAACATTTACTATGATGACACATAAGGTTAGAATGCATAAGGTGGGATGCTCAACCAAAAAAAAAATGCATGAGTTTCAGAATTTATTAAATGAGTATCAACATGCTTAAGAACTTCAATACACCATCAATCATGCACTTTACATCATTGGGCCGAAAAACACATTTTTTTATTATAAAAAAATAGGAAACTAGAACAAAGTAAACCAACAAAAAAATCAATTTTTTTTAAAAAAATATATAAACAAAACAAGACACGATAAATATGTATGTCATATACTAACGTTATGCAAGAAATACAAGTATATGTATGCAGTCCCATAAATTAATGTGACACAACATCCTTTTTTACAATCCACTTTGCATTGAGATTTGGTTTTTCCTTTCCATTATTTTGAATGCATAGCCTTACCAATTCACCAAGCTCGCGACTTACAAAAATAATTTGTTGGTTCATTTCATCAACTTGGTTTTGTAGGCTTTTTCCACTCCTTGAACTATTTCCAACTTTGATTTCCTGCACTTGAGACACATTAGTGCAATGTGGTCTTATATGCCCAACAACTCCACAATTATGACAAGTAGGAGTAAATTTACCTTCTACCTACCTTTCTTCATCATGCTCGGTGGTGAATTTTTGTGCAAGTTTCTTGAGTGATCAGTTTTCGGCATGGAAGGAATATTTTGGTTCTTTTTTGGACTTTCCTTTACAAACACAATAACTTTGGAGCTCGACGCAGCGGATAAGGGTATTTGTTTTCCTTTTCCTTTAGAAGCCACATATCTTAATCCCGTCCTATCATTGCTTGGTTTTTGAAACCTCAATATTTCATTTAATTTTTGGGTTGCTAAATTTTGTTTCCACTATTGAAATTTTTTTAATTTTTGTTCTATTGCAACCTTTTGACTTTTAGTCTCAATGTTGGCACCCCAGTTTGCGCTTGGGATAGTACGCAAATCGTGACGTCGGGGATGAGCATCACAGGAAAGTTCACCCCTCGTCTTATCATGTACTATGGTTTTTTTCTTTATTTTTACAGAAATAATATTTTCGCAGCGGAAAAAGGTCAAACATTTCCAAGCATACATCACATGGCTTAACAAATAATATCCTAAAATATTGCATTATTATTAACATAACATAAAGATCATCCATAATTGTTCATTCTTCCAAAATAACGGAAGACCAAAATATAAGCAATAAATACAAAAGCTGCATAGAAGATCTCCTACTATCTTTTCCTAAACCATAGGTTCCTTCTTAATCTCCTTGAAATTTGGGCCATAACGAAGACGGTCCAAATCCAAGATCGGTCTCACCTCACAACTTATTTCAAAGGATGATTCATACAGGCGACCCGTATGGAGGGAATCGTCTATGCCAAGGACTAAACAACACCCGATAGGGCGAAAGTCCCTCAAAACATAGGCAGCTAAGGGTAGTGACTCCACCACCCATCGACCCAAATAGTCGAGAGTCACTAACTCAGAAGTGACGGACTCAGTCGGGCCCTTGGGGGTTCGAGACGTTGTTCTTGGGACTATATTCTTCTGGGTCGTCATTACCTGCAACTATTTCTACCGTCCCGAAAGAGGGCGATAGTGGAGAGATAAAAAGGGGTGAGATTTCGGGGGAAATCTCAGTAAGTACATTTATATTTTAACAAAAGCATTTCAAGCATACAATTAAATGAATAGCAAACAATCAACTATACTTTATGCATTATGAGACTCATAACTTTACTTTATGCACATGCTCATGCTCATGCTCATGCCGTTTCTTTTTCAATTTCTTTTTCTTTTCTTATTCACTTTAGAGCTTCTTTTCAAAATTCATCTTTTCACAAATGCTTTTCATTTTTTTCTTATCTTAGGCACCACTTATCACATCATATATGGCCCGAAAGCCCATCTTTTCATCATGACCTCTGTTGGACACCTCATGGTTTCCCTACGCACCGTGTGTTCCTGCTAGTTATCGTAGCATCCGGTGACTGTATCAAACCTAAGTAGCTGTGTTTCGCGCTCTTCATCACTCGGCGATTAATCACTCACCGAGCAACTACAAACTTTTCTGTAGGGGGAAGGCAAAAGCCAACACCGTCCTGTATGCACCCACTAGTTTTAGGTATGACCACACTCCGGACACCTTCTGGAGCCATACATGGTCTGCCGACGGTTCTTTGTCGACCTAGAGGTTTTCACTCGATTTTAGACACTTTTGAATAAACAGGGAGTTCCACTAGGACACTACCCCGTCCAAGCCTTTGGGATTTTTATAAAACTTTAATTATTTTCTTTTCTTTTAAAAACATGTTTAAAACATGATTTTCGTGCTGTATGCATGAGACATGAGACTCATATCACTAAACATGTGAAATGTGAGATGAACATAACGCGTATTCTACGTCAAGCTCTTTCACAATTTTCGCACCCCATAATTCCACTTCTTTCTTATCCAAAAATACTAATTGGGCCTCTCACACACCTAGGGGTGCTCGGCCCCTTCCAGCTAGGGTTGTGCCGCGACCCTCCCTTAGTGATTCCTAGCTTTTTCTTCTCCTATTCTTCTCCAAGCACTCCAATTTAACTTCAACCACTTAAATATATTTTTCTAACCCTAAAAACATAGCTTGGCCAAAAACCTATGTCCTTATTTATTATTTTATTCACCAATTTTTTTTTCCAAGATAGCTCACCCAATTATTTTAGGTGAAAACCACCAATCATGCTAGTATGATCTTTTAGTTCTTATACTTCTAATTTCTCCAAATATTTAAATATTTAATCATAACATAAACACAATAATCAAATCAATAATTCAACCGAACAAACCTTAAGTCTGAAATACATACATGCAAAAACCCAACATTTTTCACCTCCAAGTCAAAACCTAACAAGTATATTTTCATCTTTACTCATCATGTTGATCACACCACATTTTTCCTTTATATCAAATATTCAAATTCATAACATGAAATAATCTTTAGTCTTAGTAAGATATTTAAACTTAGACATAGATTTTTACCACCAAACAAACAACACTAAAGGCATCATCCAATATCATACTAGTTAACCTAAGATCATGCATGCATCTCCTTTATTCTACCTCATGTTGAGTAAACTAACTAAAACCATATATCATTTTAGATCCTCAACTTAGAAAAATATCATAACTTAAGCATGAATTTCTACTTGACTAAGCATGACAATTTTTCTTTATAAGGAGTTTCATTTTAGCATACATAAGCAAAGATTCAAACAACACAACCAAATTCATCCAAAAGTATACTAAAATTGCTAATGGTAAGATAAGAATATACTTACCACACTCCTAGCTAGCTTAGATGAAAATCTGAAATCATATTATGCACTTCATTAGATTAATCTAAGAGCATAGCATTTTTAAAGGAAAACTCTACATAAGGACATAGATGTGGTGTATACTATTCTCTAAGTTTCTAGACTTGATCTTAACTTAAAAGATACTTACCTCTTCAAGAGCAACTCTTCTTCAAAATATTTGTTCTAACTCCTCTAAACTTAGGATAAATTGATGTTTAAAGGGTAGAATAAAGTGAAAAAAAAGAAGATTGAGAGGGAAATGGAGTTGGCCGAGAGGTAGAGAGAATGAGAGAGCTTGTGAGAATGTGAGATGGCCAAGTGAGGTATGAGTCTTCTCAAGGTCATTCGGCCATACCCCTTTTCCTAGGGCTCAAGAACACTCCATCATACCTTTGGGTTGAAAGATACATAATTAGACAAGGGTGGTTATATGGGAAAAGAAAGCAAATGATGAAAGTGTGAGGAAGTGAGAAACCGGTTTGTGTTTCCTTAGGGTAGCCGAATTCCTCATGGGGGATGGACTAAAATGGCAAGGTCCCATCTCATCCCAAAGATATTCCTAAGATCTAACATCACATTAAGGCCATTTCTCTAGAAGATCATCTCATTTTAGAATGAAATCCTCAAAGAGCAACAAGACCTAAGGCATTCGGTTTCATTGCCTTCCTAGTTGTCTCCACTGAAATTCCTTTCCCTCGTCTTATTCTCTTGTCATTTTAATCCTATTACACACTTATCTAACCAATCTCATATCAATTCACAAGATCCTAAGACCTTTGGGAAAATAAGTATGCATGGTTCAGCCATGCCTTCCCTTGGTTTCATCCGAAACCTCACCTCTTCCTCCCTTAGTTTCCTTCATTTACAAGCAACTCTTAATCATTCCCTTACATCACTATGCCTTCTTACACCTTGTACTTAATCCTCTTACACATATCTAAAGTGTCCCCTCAACTAGATTTGAAAATGCTCTAGCAAAATCTCCAAGGTAGCTCATGGCATGCTTCACCCGAACCCCTTGGCTTTCTTTTCTTTTCTTTTTCCTTTCCTCTTTTTCATGATACCTCTCATCACTTATCAATCATCTTGTCACGTCTTTCTTACATGATCCTATATGTGATCATTGACTTAGATTGTGAAAGATCACATGGAAAACACCCCAAAGGGGTTTCGGCTACATGCCCAACCGAATTCCTTCCTTCTCTTCTCTTCCACTTCCTATTCAATCTACAAGTGTCACTTATATAAATATGGCATATAGTAGATAGACTAAAATAGACAATATCTCTATTTTTCCGAAGGGGTTTCGGCTACATGCCCAACCGAATTCCTTCCTTCTCTTCTCTTCCACTTCCTATTCAATCTACAAGTGTCACTTATATAAATATGGCATATAGTAGATAGACTAAAATAGACAATATCTCTATTTTTCCCAAGATATCCCAATGATGGAAAAATCTCATTATGAGATTTCACAACCTATCCTACCATCCATCCACTAGTCAAATTCCTACCTACAAGTAATTTTTCATTTTCACCCATTAGTCTTAGGTGACTTACTAGGGTTTATCTATGGGTGACAAGTGTCTCATGTGTGGGCTTAGTGAGTCATGGGTCAATCTCATGGGCTTGTGGGCTTGTTATCCATTTCTAGGCCCAATGACTCACTCTAGACTTTCAAGGTTCAAATCTTAAGCCCATGCCTTCACCCTTACCTCTCAATATTATTAATTAAATTAATTAATCACTCGATCGAAATAATTACTTAGTTAAAATAATATGAAATGAAAATCTCGGGTCGTCACACTCAACACCTCAACCTCAGAAACTTTTACAGTCTCAATCAAATTATTTTTCTCATTTTCTATAGCTACAAGGTTTTTATACAGCTTTTTGTTGAGTTTTTCCAGCTTGACTACCTCTTCACACATTTCATTGTAAGCATCTTGAACACTAAGTTCTTGATCGGCATCAACTAGTGTAATGTCCAAATCACTAGAAGTACAACTACTTTCAGATTTTGTTAGTGAATTTTTAGCCCAATCATTCACAATTGTAGAAAAAGCTAAAAAAGAATTTTCATTATCAGAAGATGAGTTTTCACTTTTAGAATCTGAAGTATCACTAGAAGACACATTTGATGCTTTCCTTTATTTCTCTTGAAGTTAGGACACTCAATTTTAATATGACCATAGCCTAAGCATTCATAACATTTTACCTTCTCATTTTTCTCAACTTTTTCTTTATTTCAATTTTCTAATTCATTTTTTTTTTTTGCTGGAAATTCTTTTGCTCTATTTTGTTTTTCATTATTTCTTTTCTTAAACATAAACTTTTTGAATTTCCTAGCAATAAGATCTATATCCTCATCATTTAGACTCACATCACCACAAATATTATCATGCTTTTCTTTTACAATTTTTAAAGCAATAGATTTACTTTTTTTCGTTTGAGGAAGAGATGATTCATACGTTTATAAGAACCCGACAAGCTCTTCAACTTTGTTGTATCCAAGTTTTTGCTTTCCTCAATGGCTGTGACTTTGGGTCGAAATCTCTCAGGTAGAGACCTCAAGATTTTTCACACGACTCTTGAGTTTTCAACCTTCTCTCCAAGATTAAATTTGGAATTCACAAGATCATTTAATTTAGCATAAAAATCATTAAAGCATTCATTTTCAAGTATTTTAATTTCTTCAAATCTAGATGTTAGCAATTGTAATTTAGAATTTTTCACAGTCGTTGTTCCTTCATGTGTGACTTCCAACATGTCCCATGCCTCATTCGTTATGTCACACATGGAGATCTTTTTGAACTCTTCTTGAGATACCGCCATGAAGATGGCATTCAACATCTTGCTATTGAAATTGCTATTATTCAACTCATCTTTCGACCAAGTATCAATACTGGTCTCGAGTTTCTTCCATCCTCTTTCAACGGCGTGCCATACTCGTTAATCCAATGATTTTAGGAATGTTCTCATATGTACTTTCCAATACACATAGTTCTCACCATGAAATTGTGGTGGAACATACAATGATGCCATCTCTACCAGGGGAACATATTACACTCAGATGAGTAAACTCACTCTGATACAAATTGAAATTCCCTTTTTACCCCTATATGACCAAATATATCTAACAATTTTGGCAATCAAATTTGTTAAATATCAATCGTGTGAATATTCAAAAATATGCAATAATTAAATTAACAAGCATAACACACCGATTGGTTACGAATGGAAACCTTTTGAAAAACTCTTCAAAAGTAAAACCTTACAGGGAAACCAAAACCAGGAAAGTCATTTTTATTGATTGGAAATCAGTTTACAAGTAAGCTATTCAATTACAAAATCTTTGTCAATTGACTCCCTTACTTGACCGGACAAACGATCCATTTATTCCTACTGTAGTAGTAGCCAGAACCTCTGGCGATCTTCAATCTATGCCTTTCCTACTGAAACCTCCAGTGGTTGATCATGTACACCAATCAACGATCTTCTCAAACCTTAAACAAGATCACACTCATAAGTGTATAAAAATCATAAGGAAAATTCTTCACTAATTTTCCTCTCAAACGGCTCTCAAATATGTCTAAAATCAGCTCTGGCCGAAATCTTTTGCTAGGGTTATCATATAACTTGATTTAAATAGTCAATCCAAAAAGTACTGCTGAAACGCGTCTGTTGACAGGTCATCCTTCATCAGAATTCGTCTGCTGACATGTTGCTAACAGACTTTCGGATTTACTGCTGCAATTTGAATTTTAAATTTGCCTTCTGATTTTATCATTCCAAATTTCGAAATTCAACTCTTCAACCTCTTTAACAAACTTCCTAGACTCCTAAATGGACTCAAAATACTATGGATAAATCCCATAATTTAAATTACATTAATTCAAAAATCAAAACTTATCCTATTTGAATTCAAATTCAACAATTCAAAATTACAGCTTTAGAGATAAGATGAAATCTTATCCTATTTGAATTCAAATACACCAACACTAATCCAAACCAACAAAATCTACATTAACAAGGAGAATAAGCAAATATCCTAGCTAGGGTGAGGGCATGGTGGCTCCAACTTGGAAGAGGAATATGTATTTTACTCTTAAGAATCCCATCATTTGTAACTTAGAATTTATTGGTAAGTATCTCGTTATCACATGTTTAAATGTAAGCCAAAGGAAGAGAAGGGCATGAAGTAGTTGGCACACTTAAGGCACACGACCCACTCACATGGCACCCATGTAAACTCATCCCTTTAGATGTATTGAACCTAGACTCAAAAGTAGAAGAAGGGGGAGACACATGTTAGATGTCAAGAGTTACTTGCACAGTTTTCCAAGAAGCCTTAGATTTAGATAAGAAATTTAACGCTTACCTAGAGGAGACCAACCCACACTTAGCCAAGTGTTATGCATGCACTAGGCTTTGGGGCTTTATAGAAAGAGATGATGATTGGGAAAGGAAAGAACACATAGGGAAGTCACACATACACCCACCAAAGCTCTAGAAGAATCCTTGTGAGGGAAGAGCAAAAGATAGACGACAAATGGGTACATACACACACATCTCTATACACTACTTGCAACTTGCCAACCATGCACATGCCTAGGAAGCCAAAGTCTAGGATTAGGGTTTTTTTCAAAAGATCAACATGCCCTAAAAGGTTCAATAAACCTAGATCGGTTTGTGTCACATGCCTAAGGGCACATAGGAAACTTAGATTTCTTAAACAAGAATGCAAACCCCTTATCACTCAAGCTATAGAAGTCACTTGAACTTCCCAAAGAAGAGCAATCCCGAAGAAGAAGGGAAAGTGTTTCGATGGAAACTAAGGGACTAGTGACACATGTTGTGGGAACAAGGCCGACTCATTCATTAGGCAGATTAGGGGGTTGCCTAAGGCCTCACAATAAAAAGGCCCAAAATATTAAAAATTTTATTATTCAAAAAAATCTAAAATAAATTTATCTAAACTACATATTAATCTTGAAAATTGAAAAAAAGATCAATTTTTTTTTATATTTTGTAAAACAAATAATGTTAACAACCACAACAACCAATGGATTTTAAATAAATTCTACAGATTACAACTTCACTTGAGAAAATCAAAAGTCACAATAAATTATTACAACTCTATAGCCAAAAAATAATGTTGCAATTCATCTGTAAAAAAGAAAAATTGAACATAAAAACATTTTTTTATATCTGACGCTTACAGAGTTTATTTCATCTCTCTCGACTTCAATTTCTAATTTCAAACTCTAATCTCGCTTACATTTTGATCTATTTTGCTTGTATTTGCCTTCGAGGCTGCTCCCATCGCTGTATCGTTGTATCACTGCATTGCTGCACTTGAGGTGTCGAATTTTGAAGAAGGCAGTGAGCAATCAGTGATTTGGCAGAGGAAGAAGGTAAAGTTAACTTTGAAATCTTTCACGTCTTTTATATTTATATTATTTCACTTTTCAGTTTTAGTTTTATATTACTTGTGCGGTAAAGAAATAGTCACATCAGTGATGTACTATTATTATACTGTACTGAGGTTGACTGACGAGATTTTAAACAATGTAAAGTTCTGAAGCTTTATTTATTTATTTGTTTTTTATTATTGTGTGAAGTTTTGAAGCGCCTTGAGTCATGTGTAATATGTATGCATCGTAATTCATAGATTTACACATGTTCTTATGATATACAGTACTTCATAATTCATGAACGTTGTTTTCCAATTATAATTGAATCACAAATTACATCGGCCATAGGCTATGGGTCATGTATTTCTTAAATTTATTTTTTCAAAGTGTGTATTTATTTTTTAGATTTCCTTAATATTAATTTATTTTTTTGACTTTTTAATATATTTTATTTTATTATGCAGATTAACAATTTTATATAAAAATGGAGTTTATTTGTTATATTAAAGTGAAGTCCATTTGCTAAATCAGGTTTAATTATTTTATGTTAATATTTAATTTATTCTAGAATATTTATAAGCATAGTAGAATTTATATAGTATATATTGTTCTTTTTTACTATAAAATATGTCTAATAGAAAATATGCATCTAGATACAAAAAACTTCAAAAAAAATAAAAAAGAATAGAAAAATTGATTGAATCCCAAAAATGATCTTTAAATAAATTTGTTACTAGTAATAAATAAAATATAACCAAAAATTTAGGTGAAACATCTATAGATAATCAAGAAATATACCAAAAAGAACCATAAAGCTTAAATAGATTAGCCATATTATCAATTAAGAAAAAGATATTAGAAGAACTTGAATATAAAAATTTGATTAGTAATTTTGCATATCAAAAAGAAAGAAAAATAATTTTTAAATAAAACTAGTTAGATATAATTTAATTTAGTTTGATATAAATAAAAATGCCCCATTTTAACTTCTTACCTTAGGTTTCAAAATCTTTTGAGTCGGCCCTATATGGGAACGTGGGAATTTGATGGTCTATATGAAGGGTAGCTTAAAAAGTGACACCCAGAGGAGGCATATGCCAAGGGGACACTTGGCCTATTTAATTTTTGGATTTTATTTTTTTCCCTCTCTCGTACACTCAGAATAGAAGCTCACCTCTCCACTTTCTCACCATTTCTCTCCATCCAAATGTTGTCTATCCTTACCATCTCCACCCATCCAACCACATGAACGAAAAGAGGAGGAAGGAACCCACTTCGAAAGAAGATTGCACGGTAATAACCACTATATCTCTACGCGTTCATTTTCATTGAAACACATACGTCCACAAGAATTCTATTGGAAAAGAAAGGATTTGGCTTGGGTAAAAGGACACACACTCCATCCTAAAGCTTGAAGGTGATTAGAGGAACTCACTTATTTACTTTAAAACCATGAATGAGCTAGGATTTTCCTCCAAGAGAAAAAACCAAATCACCACTAGTATGAACATGTGGTGAAGAAAACTTCAAATGGAAAAATGACCCAAGTCCACCACTTCAAGCCAAGATAGGGTTCCATTTTCTATAGGGTTTTGACCATAAGAGTGAATAACACACATGGCTATGCCATCTCTCACATGTCATGACCAAGCCTTGTTAGGAAACATGAATAACATTCGGCATAGGACAACCTCTTTTAGGCTAAGTGTCATTACCTGGATTTTTTTTTTAAATATCCGTTTAATTTTCATATGTGGCATGATCATTGAAGGTTGATCAAATAAGGAATAAATATAATAAAGAAAAGACTTATAATTGTAAGTTGGAAGGTTAGGAGTAGGATTGGGTACAATGGTGGCTTATTTTACGTGGAAAAAATGTCTAACCCGTGATCTCGCTCGACTCTCGCTTGATGTTTGGCTCGAGCGAGATACAGGAAGAGATTTAACGTCTTTTGATAAAATGGTCATAACTTGCTTATTGGATATCGGATTTGAGTGATTCAAAAGGCTATAGAAATATAAAGAAATATCTACAACTTTTATGTTTTAAGTTTTAAGATATATATACTTAATCAAATATGAAATGAAGATAGAAGTGGCAGATTTAAATTGGAGATAGATAGGCATTGACTTTGAAGTTGGCTAAAGACTTTGGATAAGATTAAGTCTTTGGATTATTTTCTCAATTAAACTAAGATCTGGAAAATTGTGTATATATGTGGAAATGAGGAGATTTTATCTAGGGAATTTCGTGTGAAACAAGAAGGAATATCTACCAAACACTTGGTGTGCCCAGATTGGTATTCTCGAGTTTATCTGTCTACTTTTAGTATAAAAATCATAACTTGGTCATATGAGGTAAAAATGAGGTGATTCCAATTCTTATAAAATCCTAACAAATATATCTAAAACTTTCATGTTATGAGGTTTTAAATATTTGGACTCTATCGATGACTTATTCTGGAAACAAGTTGACAGTTCTGGTTTGAGCTCAAATGGAACTCGAGTTAGAAGAAATGGATCAAATTGGGGCATGTGACGAAAATTGTGATTGACTATCAATCATTATGAGGTCTTGACATGTGTAGGAGTGTGTGGCATGAGGATAAGAAGTAATATAGAAGCTTTAGTTGACCCAAAGACATGAAGTAACATGAGAGGAAGAAATCTGTCTGAATCTGTCCAAATCTAACTAAGTGAGTTACAAACCAAAGTTATCCCAACCAAATCTCGAAATGGTTTTTTAGAATATGTCAAGTGGTGTCTTAGAAAGTGTAACATGTGACAAAATTGGATAGGAGAGGGGCTGAGAGGCGTGGCATACCAGAAGAGGGCTGGAGTGGCTTGGTTCTTGCATGGTTAGGTGAGTGCCACCCCATACCTTATCTCATTAGCTCCCTTCTCAACCATTGATCAATTTTGGCTGCAAAAATATCTCAATGTTAACCATTAGATGATGATATTTGTTGAAAGGATTAGGATCTTGGAGGATTAGAGGTAATCATTTGATTTTAGGAGGTATGACACCTCATCTCCCAAACAAAGACATAACCGGTTGCCTATAGCCAT
This sequence comes from Platycarya longipes, assembly GCA_036559045.1. Taxonomy (NCBI): domain Eukaryota; kingdom Viridiplantae; phylum Streptophyta; class Magnoliopsida; order Fagales; family Juglandaceae; genus Platycarya; species Platycarya longipes. The sequence continues at coordinate 32,748,830 of CM071791.1, forward strand.
CCCTTCTTTTCCTTTTCCTCTAAAGGGTCGACCACCCTCATATTTATATGTGTTGGTAAGTCTTATAACCCTCTTTTGAAGGTATCACACATCCCACTTGAAGAGAAAACCAAAGAAGAAGCCTCTCTAAACCATTGAACATCCAAACAACACCTAAGTGAGCTAATTGTGTGATCTTGAGGAATTCTTGCAAGAGCTTGGTTCTATCATCCATTCAAACTTTTGAGAAAATTTAAAGTGTATATATTAACTTAATCTTGGCATAGAATGAGTGGTTTGGTGATTAGATCATATTTGATATTTATTTGAGCTTAATCTTAGTTGATGTGTTAAATTGAAGCCTATTGAGTTTTGAAGTGGTTTTTGCTATGATAAAATGCTAGAAAAATTATGAGACCTTAGGAATATATTCTATGATGTTATATGAAGAATATTATGTAAAAATATGAGGTCTTGATTTAGAAAAAAAAATGATTGATCAACTCTAGTAACTTTTAGATTTAAGAGGGGTTATGTTGACAGATTTAATATCTTATGGTAAATTGGTCATAACTTGTTAGTGTGATGTTGGAATTGAATGATTCAAGAGTATATGGAAAGATAAGACAGAACTCTACAACTTTGGTGTTCTAAATTTTAAAAGATAAGAACTCTATAGAGGGCGAACTTGGGATTGAATGACAGAATAGAGTATGTGAGGACTTCAAAAAGGTGTTCTTCTTATATTCTATAATCTTAATAAATTATAAGAACATAGATTTATGTTTTAATAAGTAAAAAAAAAGTTTAGGTGAAAGAATGGTATGTTTTAAGTTGAAAAACCCTAAGAACCGTAATCTCGCTCGACACTCGCTCGACCCATGGATCGAGCGAAGAACAACTATAACTCATCGCTAGACCCTCGCTCGATGTCCCGCTCGAGCGAAAGACAACCCAAGACGTCACTCGACCCTCACTTGATATCCAGCTTGGGCGAAATGCAACTCGAGACTTCGCTTGATTCTCGCTCGATACCTTGCTTGATTCTCGCTCGATACCTTGCTCGAGCGAGATACCCTGTTTGCTTAAATTTAAGACTTTTACTTGGATAAAGGTTGATGTTTTAATAAAGAAAATTATATATGTTATTTAAAGTGTATAATTGGTATGATACATGTTATAGAACCGAGTTTATCTTAGTAAGCATTGATTTTATGAATTGATATAACGTAGATGTATGTGCATGTGATGTATGCTATTGTAAAATGTTCTCACATGTTATAAGGATCATATGGACATAATATATGCGTTTGTCATAAGTCTAAATTTATGCATTTGTTGCATTATGTCACATATATGGGTCATGAAGTTACGTTAAGAAAACTTAACAAGTGGAAAGATTAATAAGTCAGTTACATCATGACAGGGACTAGCGATACGCCCGTATGACTGACGTGTCAGCAGGGACCTAAACCTGTCGAGTATTTGAAAACCGACAGGGACCTAAGCCTGTCGAGTATTTGAAAACTGGCAGGGACTAAAGCCTGTCGAGTATGTGAAAACCGACAGGGACCTAAGCCTGTTAAGTATTTGAAAACCAACAGGGACCTAAGCATGTCGAGTATTTGAAAACTGACAAGGACCTAAACCTGTCGAGTATTTGAAAGCCGACAGAGACCTAAGCCTGTCGAGGATATGAAAACCGACAGGGACCTAAGCCTGTCGAAGATATGAAAACTGGCAGGGACCTAAGCCTATCGAGTATTTGAAAACCGGCAGGGACCTAAGACTGTCGAGGATGAGAAAATCGGTAAGGACCTAAGCCTGTCGAGGATATGAAAGTCGGCAGGGACCTAAGCCTGTCGATGATACGAAATAAGAAATATTTGATGGGGACGCCTGTCGATGATACGAAACAAGTAAGACTCATAATGTTACGAAAGAAAAAAAATAAGAGTTTAAGTATGATAGAGTGAGTCCATGAAGAACATAAGTCTAAGTCATGCATGATTCTCATAATGCATTTTTATAAGATATATGTCTCTGAGCATTGACATGTATAATAAGTTCTTATGTCATCTATACCATATTTCGTTGACTATGTACTTATTGAGATTTCTTGAAAATCTCACTCTTTTATATTTTATCTATCATTCATTATGGAATGATAGATGGTGTTGCAGGAGTAAATAAATTGTCATGAGACTCAGACATTACAGAAGATTCTGAGGAGCCCCGAGGGTCTTACAAAATACTCCTCTCCTAAGGAAATGATCTTATGTATGGGATCAAGTGGAATAGTAAGAGTATCAGAAGGCATGAAAAGATATTTGTTAGAAGAATACTAACTGGATTATGTAAGTTCTGGATTCGATATGTTATGATAAATGAAAATTTTTGAAAGATATAGTTTTAATATTCAATGTGATCTATTTATGCAAGAGTTAGATCTCTTTGCATGTATTGAAGATTTACCCATTTCCGTTGCGTTTTGCATTACACTTAATTAGTAAGTTTAGGTACATGCATAGTTTAAAAAAATAAATAAATCGGAGCATTACACTAAGTACATGGAGAGCCATTATAGCCAAGAAATAGGTTTCACAAACCATGAGGTAATAAACTATATACACGATACACACACCTACACCTACTTGGATTAGGGTTTGTATTTTTGCTACGTCTATTAGTTCAAATTTATATTTTCAGCTTGCTTGATCATGAAACTTGTATTTGCTTTGAATATTTGTTAGTTGACTCTTAACTTACCCTCAAATAACGAGAAGCTTAACTTACACAGAATTGTTGAAGAGCGGGTTGTATATGAGGTGTGAGTTTTTCATTATTATTGATACCATTTGACCTTTGCACTGTTGTTATATCTATTTATAAAAAGGGATATATGATATGGTATGTCTTGTATTTCAATTGTAAGTGATGTTTGTCATGCTACATGTATGTGATGTTTCGGCCATATATACTCGCATGATTGATGCAGGGGAATCTGAGTCCTAGTCTAAATCCAAGGTCGATGAGGCTCAACTAATAGATGCAACATTAAAAGCACTAGATTACTCCGAAAAGATAGGCCAATGCAAAACTGGCAGAAAGAGATTGAAAAAAGAAAAAAGGCAAGGAGTAGCAGATTTTGGCGAGGAGACCTATTCCTCGAATGAACAAGGAGACTTATCCCTCGTTTGGGAAAGTAGACTTATCTTTTGGTAGGACAAGGAGAAGTGACGACATCCGACAGGTGTCAGAATCGCACATATGATCACAATCCAAAAAACACTTTTCAGTGCGCACGTTGTTGTCACCAAGTCTACCTAGTGGAACTTCTCAATCCTAAAAATCAATTGTTTTTACCTCTAAATCACCAATTTTAGTTAACTCTTTCATTTGTTGTGAACTTTTTTTATGGTATCTTTTATTTATTATTTCATTCCGAATTGTTAGGCTAAATTTTAATCATAGTTATCTTATTTTGTATTCTATTGCTTGATTTTAATTACACTGTCATCATCCGGATGCCTTGATTCCTGTGTTTGCGTACGTGGGAGTTGGGGGCATCACATACACTATTGCCTTTTTTTTGTTTTGCTATTTGAGCCTGACTTGTGGGCTTCAGAAGAGATCTGTAATTTATGTCATATTAAAACCTTAATATCAGAGTTTTTTTTAGAGTTTCCCTAGCTCTATTTATGATTTTTCTCAATCTCAATCTCAATCTCAATCTCAAGCTTTCGTTATTTAGCTAGCCGTATGAATAATCTTATATTCTATCCAGTATCAATGATGAAGAAAGTGTTTCCTGCCATGTTGAGCACCAATTGTTATTTTCTATTTTTCTTGATAAGTGAATTGCATATTCTAATATTTACAAGTCATAATGGAAAATGCTTTAGTGTGTTATTTGATAACATGTCATAATTATATAGTACACATTGCATATGAAAGAAAAAGAGTCCCATGTTTATGTCAAATGCATTTTGGGTTGTATATTATTTCCAAAAAAAAAAAATTATTATATGTTTTGTCATGATCCAAATTGCTAGGACGAGGAAATGTCCTACTGGAACTGTGACTACCCGATATTTTTTTCTCCATCGAATTTATCATACTTGAGATAATTAAATTTTACCTTAGAATTATTCTTAATATTTTATTGGAACTTTTTGGAAATATATGTTGCTAGTGACACTTTAAGCCCAAAAAAGTAGGAAAGATTTTATTCTTTTAAGGTAATACATGGCAATTGGAGGAAGGGGATGAAAACACAAACAAGGGAGATTTCTTATTGAGAATTTTGGCCATGAGAGAGGTGTTAGAAATATTTATAGACAAATGGGGATACATGGCATAAAACTAAGCTATTGTTTAGGACATTGAGATAGGTAACATGGGAAGAAGAGTTAGGCAAAAATGTAGTTTGTCTTTAGCCAAGGGAGGCTACGGTTTGGACTTGGTAGACAAGGAATTCATCTAGATTTTTTTTTTATCTTACTTTGAAGACAGGAATTTATAGGTGGCAAGTGGTGACTGGAAGAAAATGAAGAACCAAAACACTAAACATCTCTTTGAATGGATTTCGGCTATGGTAATTCTAAATAGAATTTCCAATTGATTCGAAGTCAAGAGATGACACTTGGCTTGATATAAACTTACCTAGAACAAAGAGGTTGGTAGAAAAATATTTTTTTCACCTAGCTATAAGTGGCCATCGAAAAATAGGATGGAAATAAGTGGGAACCGACTCATGCAATGTTACCACTGACTTAGCATTGTATAACTGACTTATTGTAGTTTTTTTAATATATATCTATGTGTTGAACATGATACCTTCATATGTGTAAGGACAAGTGGCACCCTTAGTTTAAGATAAAACTAAGGTCAACTCAAATGTCAACCAAGCCTATAAGGAAAAGAAATGAGTATACTAAGGCCTAAAAGAGGGTATGTGGCACGATAAGGAGGTATACATGTATTTTTGGATTTTTCTTCCACCCTTTTTGGCTTAGGAATGTCGACCACTATATATATGAGTATTCCCCTCCATTTTGCATTTTGAAACCCACGGCTAAATCCATCTGGAATACCCTCCACCTTAGTTTCCACTTACTTATCCCTACAACTACTTTTCAAGGCATTGTGGAGTGATCTTTCAAAGAATCTTCCAAGACAAACCATCCTAATCCCTTGGAGAAATTTGTAAGTGTACCTATAACTCAATCTTAGCCTTTATTTGTATATATAGAGTTAATTTCATGAAGGTTGTTTTATTTAAGTGCTTATTATGTTCATAAGATACGTTATGTTTGTACTAGGTTAGTTCAAAAGAAAATAATATGATAAATAGAGAAAAATATTCTAAGGAGTAAGGATTTATTTTAGTAAATTGTGGATTGAAAGTGGGATGATGATATGTGATGTTGGGATGACAAAAGAGCTAAGTTTGGGACTTGTAGGATTTCGGTTCTAGAAAAATACTTTAGGGTATTTTGAATTTTTATTTTATTGATTGATGTGATGACTAATTTAAATGGTTGACTGATTGAGGTATAATTATATTAATTAGTCCTCTTGAAGAGTAGTGGAAGAACTAGAAATATTTGGTGGTGGAATGGTTATTTTGATAAGAAAATAATTAAAGAGAATAGTCTACCATGTGAAGGAAAGATTTCGGTTATGGATTATTTTAGCTTAGTTAAGAAATTTTCAAAATATGTTAAAAAGAGAGTAAGTTGATTCCAAGGAAAGCAAAAGAAATTTTGAGTTTAGTATATCATGATATTCGACCCTATACCTTTTAGGGTTGAGGTTAAATGATTTTCCTACAAGTGAATTATCTATATATATATATTAATTGATGAAGAATGATTATTATAAATTAATTTTTGTAGGTCATATGTTGATAATGCATGTTCTAAATGTCATATGACCTATGAAAATATGTAGCATGCATGAAAAAGTCTAGTAATACATGCATGTCTAACTATGTCACAAGATTTTCTATTTTAGATCCTAACGTTTTAAAAAAAAAAAAAGAGAAAATATTTTTATAAGAATATCAAAGATTAAAAACGTCATGATGGTAAAGACAATACGATTTATCGAATGACTGACGTGCCGACGGTGAAGGCGATTCAATCTGCCGTATGACTAACGTGAATATGAAAACTGACGGTAAAGGCAATTCGATCTGCCGTCATACAAGAAACCCAATGATGAAGGCGATTCAATCTGCCGTTATACAAGAAACCCGGTGATGAAGGCAATTCGATCTGCCGTCGAGATTAAGGAATAAGTGTGACAATAAAGGCAATTTGGTCTGCTATTATACTAAGATTTACATGAATACGAATGAAAATATGAAAATTAAGAATTTCAAGTAAAAGATATGTCAAGTCATGTATAAGTCATGTATAAATAATGTATAAGTCATGTATAAATCATACATAAGTTTTGACTAAAAGTTTATAGTCATTTCACATGCATTTATATATTGTTTGTATATATTGTTAATGTTTTTATTATGTTATTTGTATACTTACTGAAATTTATCGAAATCTCACCCTTTGAATTTCATCTATCATTCTTTTCAGAATGATAGACTTGGTTGGAGGATAGATGACAGAAAAGGAAACCCTGACCCTTCGAAAGATCCAGCCGAGCCCTAAGGGGCCCACTGAATACTCTCTTTTTTAGAACTACGCCCCTCCTATGTATGACCATTTGTTGGAGGTTTTGAGGCAATACGAATCCACATCAAAAGAAGAGCGACTTCGTGTTGGGTGTTGCCTATCCTTGAGCCTTGATGGCTTTTTGCCTGAGTGGTGTCTATGTGATGCTAGTAGAAGAATACCTCCAACGGGATTTTGAAATTAGTATGAATATATTTTGTTATGTAAAAAAAGAGTCTGTGGTAAGGAGGCATAGTAATATGATGGACTATGTACGCATTTGATGAACTCAGATCTGTAATAACTTGGTACTCTATGTTACTGTAAATATTAAGATATGAGTTTATGAGTATGTTTTGCCATGTGATTATTGTGCAAAGTTAGTTTTTTTTTACATACTTCAGGAATTAACCTTTTCTCCGCTGCGATACGTATCATATATTGTTCGTAAGTCAGGTGCATGCATACTATTTCTAACATGTACGAATAATATGTAACTTAGTGTTACATGTCCTGACGTCTCAGTTTACGTTAAATCCTAAACGTAAATTGTGGGACGTCACAGGAACTCCTTTGCTACTTTGGAATGCAAAAAGTTGGAAATGCTCTTGGTTTGATGAAGCATAGTCGTTGAACCTCGAATGCGTTCTTTTCAAAAGAATCTAGAACGAGATAGCACCTGACACTAGTGGTACCATAAGATAGATGTGTTGAAGGCAAAAAATGGAAATTTCCGCACAATGATAAGTGCTCTAATGTAGTCACCACTAGTCAAGTAGGTGGAAAGTGATACAATAACTAGTAGAGAGCTCACAGTGCGTAGGGGAGCTGTAAGGTGTCCACCTACATGTTAAGAATTACATGATATGGGTAATATGTGTTAAGAAAAGATGATAAGTGTTTATGAAAAAAAATAGATAAAGCATGTTTTTCTATCACCAGATCTCCATAAAGTATATGCATAAGTCAAAATCTCAGATTAAGTACATGTCCATGCATGCATTCTCATTGTTTGCCCTTATATGCTTTTTTTATTTGCTAGTATGCAACATGTTTACTATTGAGATTTCTTGTCCTCTCACTATGGTATTTCTACTACTATTCTCCATTCAGAATGATAGAAGTTGTGACTAGTCAGAAGACCGACCATGAGAAAACGCAAGAAGCCAAATCCCCCTAGTGGTCAGAGAGACCCCAAAGAGCCTTGAACGCTCAGCGGAGCCATCTTTAGAAGAAAGGGTAGAAGTGGTCGACCAGTGCATCTATGAAGTGCTTAAGTTATTCGAGGACCTGCAGAAAATTATCAACCAGGATAAGGCAAATAGAGAACGCCTTATAGGGGTTCTTTTAGAAGAGACATGGAAATTTCTTAAGAAGGAAATGGCTATAGATTTTTTTTGCCCTCTTTTATTTTGGATGTTTAACTAATGAAGTTGTTTTGGGATATTTAGTCTTAGGCCCCATTTGGATGTGATCTGAGCTAAAATGAGTTGAGTTCTTTATAAATAGTAGTAAGTTGAAATGTTGAAGTGGGTTGTATGAGACTTACCTAAGATAAGTTTAGATAGGTTTGGACGTCAAGATAAGTCTAGATGTATTTATGGAAAGTTGCAAAATATTGTGGATCCTGCATATATCAAAAACTTATTACGCCTAAACTTTAACTCAAAATAGTGAACCAAAAATTCAAAGGAATTTTACCTGCAAGTATACATGTGCTGTAGTAACTAACAGGGTCAGATTCATAGGGATTTACTTATATGATAAAAAATTTAAAAATGAAAACAAATTATTAATAGGAACATGCAATCAAATAAAAGAGGAAATTAAGAAGATAATTTTTTTTGAAGTAACAGAATACAACTAAAGTGAGAAATAAATCAATATGGAGAACGACTAGGGTTTCAAGGATCTGTCTAATAATTTAGCATATTGTTTTCATTAAATTTACTTCAGCTAAACTATAATAATGATTATATCTAAATGGAAGATTCAACAGTTAAGGCCAAGAAAATTAATCACTAAAGATTGAGCATGAATAATTGATGGTTAAAATATTCATAAACAAATTTGAATATTATAGGAATTTTTCAAGTATCTAATGTATTCAGAAATCATAATGAATCAAGATAAATATATATACATATATAATATCAAAGTACCTAATAATAAAACCATTCAATCGATCAAACTCACAATATAAATTCTATTGTTGATTTATAACAATATTTAAATCATTAGACTTCATCTTGAACCTTAATACAAGAATTTAGCTAACCATGTCACTGAGTAGAAAGTGTTATTCCAATAACTTATACACTGTCCTACAAGCCAGTAATAATTCCAATACTAAGTTTTGAAAATTCTAAAAGTAACGCAGAGAAATCACTTACGTTAGATAAGTAAAGGAGAGACGATATCTAAGTGTTTAATAACGTGAATTTACTCCGGATAGGGTTGAGCACCGCCTTAGGCAGAGTTGGAGAGGCTATATACCGACTTTGACTCTGATTGAGGCAGAGAGGGGATATGGCCTCCAAATCCGCCTCCGAAGTGGAAACCATTGCACCGCCTCCAACTTTGTTTTGTCGAAGCGGAATCAGTGGTTTCGAGTCGCTAACTCACAAACAATGAACGACAGCAAAGGGTGAAGCAAGGGGATACCTGCGGGATGAAGCAAGGGGATGAACATAAAGGGTGCAGCGACGGTGACTCGCGAACGGCAACAACATGAGGTAGCGACGGTGACCAAATAGGGGTTCCCGCGAGTTCCTTGCAGAGAAGAGAAAAATCAAGGAAAGAAGAAAAAAACAAATGAAGAAGAAAGGAAGAAGGAGAAAGGCAGCAGAGCAAGCGTCAACGTGGAGAGGGAAGAATAGAAACGAAAATGAGAGAAGAAGGAACCAGGGGGTTGCGGCGTTAGGGGGACAAGCAGGAGAAGAAGAAGTAGAAGATAAGGGTTTTAACCCTTTAGGCACAAAACGGCGTATCATAGGGACAAGGGGCCTGGGTTTGATGCACACAGGTTGGGCTTGTAAGACACACACAACCCATATGAAATAAAACAACCCAATACCATAGAGCCCAAACTGAAAATAGTAAATAAAATTAAAAATATACAAATTAAATAAACTACACATCAACTTGTAATGATAAAATGAAATAATTAGAATCCTAAAATACTACTTAATCAAAATAGACCAAGAACAATTAATATAATAAAATAAAGTAAAATTGTTAAATAATAAAACGAATAAACACACTACACAAAAGCCTAACTCAAAAAAAAATTGAGTAGAGGAAAAAGATTCAATAAATCAAATAAAATACCACAATATAAAATATAATAAAAATAATAAGACCCAATACTTTAATAAGTTAAAATAAATGAACTAATCCAAAAAAGTTCAAGTGTAATAGTATATAACACTTCTACTTATACATTAGTATATAGCTTATAAGTAGATTATTTATATTAGTAGATTAATTATATTAGTAGATTAATTATTAATAGATGTCTTTTTATATTATTTTATAAGTACGTTATATTCTATAGCTTATAGAAACACAAGTGTAATAGTAATTAGTATATAACACTTACATTAATTTATATCACTTATACATTAGTACCTTAAAATGTCTACTGTATTATAAATGTCTACTTTAAATGTCTATTATACTTTAAATGTCTACTATATTATAAACTATTATATTAGTAACTTTACTAATTTCTAAATTTATATCACTTATACATTGGAGACTTAGAACATATTAACAGTTATTATAGATTAGTAATCTAACTAATTGCATTAGTTTATGTTATTAACTATAAGTAGATGTCTACTATATCATGAATTATTATATTAGTAGCTTTACTAACTTATTAGTAATCTAACTAATTGTTTTCATGTATGTCATTAATTATTAGTAGTCTAACAGATGTCTACTATATTATAAATTATTATATTAGCAACTTTACTAACTTATAATTTTATAACACTTATACATTAGTAACTTATAACATATTAAAATCCTATATTTTTTTATATAGATATGATATATATATATATTATTTTTTTATTTATATGCAAAATATTAGAATCAGAGTCAGAAGTTATGTCTGAGGCGGAATCGGAGGCAATGAGTCAGAGTCGGAGGCGATGGAGGTCCCCCATCCGCCTCCGCCTCTGACTCCAACTCCAACTTTAGGAGGGGAAAAAACTCCGACTCCGACTTTTTGGAATCGGAATGGAGCAGGAGCAGAGTTGGATCGGAACTGGTGTCAGAGTCGGTGAATTGGATTTCTGCTCAGCCCTAACTTCGGAGGTTAAGATGACTGCAACTAACAAAACTATCCAAAAGCAGCACTCATCCAAAGTCTAAGAGAGTCTTCCGATCTTCAAACACCAACTAATATGTTGAAAATATAGTGAATGAAAGAATTTATAAGACCAATGCCGTGGGGGATTTGTATAGGAATTAATAAGTGTGAAACTAAAACAAGATAAAGAGCGTAATAAAATAAAATAAATAGAGTAGCGAAAAAATACCTACATGGTGAGGGCTGATTGTTGACTTCTCAAATAATGGTGATGCACGGTAAAGAGTAATGGGGTAGTTCAGTCAAAGAAAGGAATTACAAGAGATTAAAAGAGAGGGAGAAAGAGACATATCTGATAATTAAATGTAGATTGGACAAAGATATCTTACTGTTGTGAGGAGAATTTTAGGATGCAAGATCAAGAAACCCCCAAAATTGTAGCAATGAAAATGCAAGAAGTTGAAGGGCACGGAGAGAGGAAGAGAGTCTGCAATCTGAAATGCCTTCGACAGCCAAAACTAATGACTCCAAAAATCGCAACATTTCGGAAAAGGCGAAATACAAGAGAGAAGATGAGAGAAGGAATCTACTGAAAAAGATTAAAATGAGGAAAAGGAAAAAGGATAACCTCTATTTTGAAGTGGAAAACTGTCAAGCATGTGGGATTCAATGAGAATTTTCGGAAGCAATAATGGGAAAGGAGGAAAAGGGATAATTGTCGGAGATGAGGGAAAGGAAAACAGAAAGGGAGAAAAAGGGGAACAATATGACCAAAACGGCATTATTTTCGCAATCTCTATGGGTGGGCTTCATGATCTAATATGGGCCTCAGGCCTAGGCTTTACAAAAACAACCTTCACAAGAGAGCAAAGTTAGAGAGAAACAGACCTAGAAACTAGGTCGTGTTGCCTCCTTGGTCGATCCTATTCGGTGTCCTAACTTCAAGTCTCCTTGACATCCTAAAGTTTTGAATTTGGATAATCTAATAGACATGAATTTGTCTGTCTTGCAATGAGGTTTCCAACGCATTAGATATTGTATCATTCAGAGATTGTGTAAGAACTTTATGATCAAAGTACTGATCTGTTATCAGTTTCCTTTTAGACTAAGAGTAGTTTGAAATTTGCCTCCATTCAAGATTATCTGTGTCTTGCCTCTTCACCCAAAATCTGTACCTTCAGGTCAATTTTTTCCTTTCATCTAGGTCTTTGAATATCTTTATTGTTTGAGATTTATTGATTATATTTCTCATTGAATTTTTTCAAAAGAAAATAATTGCATCAATGTCTCTGAAAATATTTGTACTTGAACCTCATGACACCCACAATTTTATTTTACTAAAAGTTGTATACTATGTAGTGATGAAGAAAGTGATATATAATTATGCATATAAGTGAATTTGCATTTAAAAAAAGTCATACATTAATGCCCAATATGAAATGATATAAATGAGATTTTAGACAATTATCACATGTAAAAAGATGTTGAGTTGAAATAGGTTATGAGTCACACATGTAAAGATGTTTTGAGTTGAAATGAGTTTAGTGAATCAAGATTTAAGTATTTGGATGTTAGACTCAACTTAAAGTTAGACCGAATTGTCCAAGTTCCAAAAGGGTTTAATGGTATCTTAAAATGATTTTGGAAAAGGGCTCTCTATCTTACCTATAATCGTATGAATTTCCATTACAATTTATTGCATACTGCTATAAATATTTAAGAGCATGCATCTTAACTTTCATGTGCAAGGGTATGTAGACTTAAGTTATATGTCTCGACACTTCAGTCGTTGTCGAATCCCAAGAAAGGGTTAGAAGCATCACAAAGGGATGCCATTTTTCAAGCTTACTATGTGTTAAAGTAGCTAGCGCAGCCACATTAGAGATCTCATCCTTTAGCCTACAGGTGGTTGCACAAAATGAGTGTTCAAACAGTATCATTATCAATATGGCAAGAGCACCTGTGCAATATCATAAAGACAGGCCCCCCTAATAGCTAGCTTTACAAATATGAAACCTCACATTCAAGTCAATCCTATGCAACAATCATGGATTAAGCAAATAAACCACATTTATGTCATCTTTACAAATATTACCATTCAAGTTAAGGTTTACAAATATTACCTTGTATAAAAGATAATGCATATCTATCAATATTATATATATATATTTTTTTTCATTGACTTATATCATCTATATAATGAATACAATATATAAGTTTGGTGTGTAAAACAAAACCATTTAGCTGCAATTTTGTTCACTTCGAAGAATGCAAGTTTCAAGCCAAATTAAGGATTTCTGAATTCATCCTCTTATTTTGTACAAAATCCAAGATCAAGGAGTATGATGAGGCTTATGAGCAAAAACTCATATTCTGCTCATATCACAACTAGATCAAACAAATATTGAGGAGGTTGAAGATGTTACGTATATGTTACATGGACGTTGATGGTTATGGAATGGAAATAGTTGGCTAAACATACTCTATTTACTTGATGCCTTTGGTTACTCATATTTCAGAGCTACCTTGTATGTTTGTCCTTTTGTTTGTTTGTTGATTTGGTGCAATTACATGATTCAATGTAGCTTTCCTATATTTACAAAATCTGATTTTAATGAAGAAAAATGATATATCTCTTGTTAGTCTATAATTGTTTTATAATTATATTTAGAATAAAGGATAGTTATGTAAAATTAAAAACTATGTTTTTTAAGAAGTAGCATATTTATATTGATTCATTTAAATTGGATGTAGATTTGTAGGATAGTTGTAAATATTGTATATTTATTTTGATAAAAAGATTAAAAAATAATAGTCAAGAAGGGAAAAATAGGCAAAAAAAGAAAAAAAAAGAAGTTTTGACCTCACTTTTTTTTAAAAAAAGAAAAGAATCTTCATAACTTCAACTAGTGTTATGGCCTTCAGCCATAACAAGAAACACCTACAAGGATCTAAATAGCCTATATCAAAAGTTTATTGACTCAAAGACGCTGCTTTTTTTGCTAGCTGATTTGCTACTTATTATCTTCTCTTTTCACATGTTGGATCTTCCAGCTTATATCTAGCAGTGTGGCTTTAGTCACCTTCACCAAACAACATAGTATCTCATTCTATTTTGTACATTGTCTCATAGCAGTTACTACCTGGCTTGAGTCTCCTTCAAAAGCGACATTTTGTAGATTTAATTCGTTGCACATTTTGCTGCTGTGAATAGTCCACTAGTTTATGCAATGTCTGGCTGTGAGTAAAAGTTAAGTGGTTGCATTAAGGTACCTAAGACTTCTGCTTCACTATTTTGGATGACCACTCCACTCCAATTCTATTTTCTTCCTCTCTAACAGCTATATCCTAGTTAATTTTTAGTTATCTAGTTGGTGGTGTAGTCCACTGTGCACTGACTTGATGCTGCATCCTCCTATGCTTGCCTTTTTGCTAATCTGTGCTTGCATGAAATTCTATTGTGCTTGGTTGGAATTATTAATCAGTGCTTTTAGAGATAGGAAAGCCCTTTAAAAAATCCATTGATTCCATCTGTGCCAGTTTTCCTGTACTATTTAAGCAAATAGATTAATTTCCTCATTGATATGTTCTGTGAAGCATGTGAAGGAAAATGGAACCAAAATCTTCATTTGTAATGGAAGTTTTCTGTGTTTTCCTTCTGTAGATGGGCAAGACCAAAGAACTTGATCAGGTGTTTCAGTTTTATTTTGACAAAGAGGACACAATGGATTTGTTATAACCTTTCTTCAGTGTAAATTCACTTTTGTAGGCAGAGCATCATTCATTGCACGTCACATAAACACTTTTGAATAGGTATTTCAGTTTTATTTTGACAAAGAGGACACAATGGGTCTGTTATAACCTTTCTTCAGTGTAAATTCTCTTTTGTATGCAGAGCATCATTCATTGCACGTCACATAAAAACTTTTGAATAGGTATTTCAGTTTTATTTTGACAAAGAGGACACAATGGGTCTGTTATAACCTTTCTTCAGTGTAAATTCTCTTTTGTAGGCAGAGCATCATTCATTGCACGTCACATAAACACTGACATTATTTTTTGTTTTCAGATGCCATATTTGTTTCCATAATTCTCTGTGAGCCCATTTGTTTGATGATTCCCCCATCTGTTCTTGTTGTTGTTCCTATATAGGTGATATGCACTCCTCACAGAGAATGTTTGTTGTGGCTCTCCATACCAGTTTATCTTCACTAGCATACTAAGACATAGGTATCTTGAGAATTTCTTTAACCTCTCCCTCTTTAAACACCTCTCTCGGTAATTGCAAGTCCCACCAACCCCTATTGTGATCAATTAAAGCTGCAATTTTAGTATTTTTTTTTGGCAAAATTCTCATTGAAGACTGAATGTTGCCATGTCCTGTTGTTGGTATCCACTTATCAGTCCACGCATTTATTTTCTTTCCATCTCCTACTCTCATTTTGCAGTCTGCTTTTGCTATCTTGATAGTCGAGCCTCCAAACAAATAAAGGTCTTGAGCCCAGTTTAGCCTCTAATATAGATCAGCTAGGAAAATAGGTTGCTTTCATAATTCTATCTGCCAGAGATGATGGCTGAGTGAGCAATCTTCAAACCTGTTTAGTTAGAAGGGCTTTATTAAAATTCTTTAAGTCTCTAAATTCCATTCCTCCTTCTGTTTTGCTTAAAGTCAATATGTGCCAACTTTTCTAGTGAACTTTGGAGTTGTTTTCTTGGGAGCCCAACCAAAAGTTTGCCATCAAAGCATTAACCTTATAGCATAGTGTTTTAGGTATTGAGAAAACACTCATACTATATGTGGGGGTAGCCTGAATGGCAGTCGTAATTAGGATCTTCTAAATAGTTAGGATAAGTAACACTAGACTACATACCCCTGTACGTGTTGAAAGTTTAATGCATGCATCTAAACTTACTACACGTACGAGGGTATGTAGTCTAGTGTTACTCACGCTGACTCTTCAGTTTACATTAAATCTCGAACGTAAATTGGAGATGTCACAAAGTGGTATCAAAGCAATTACGTCTCTGGGTAAATCCATAGTGTCCTAGGAAAAAGATCACATGGTATTAGAGAAGGCTTGAATCTTTATAAGAATAGAGTTGAGGTGGTTTTGGTGGATGCTTTGGATTCCCGAAGTTTGGAGTTACTAAGGTAAAAGTAACTCGTGGTGGAGTTTGGAATGTTTCAGGAAGATAAGATGGCAAGAGGTCATCCTCTTACGAGATAAGTAAAGACAACAACATAGAATTCCCCTTCGGTTACTCCTCCAAGGAATGAGGAGTGGACGATGCAAGGCACTCCTTTGGAAGGGGGGTAGGCGATAGTAGAAGCCATTCGTCAAATGATAGAAGTAGTAAAAAATTAAATGAAACAAAGTCGTTGTTACTAGCACGATGAAAATAGAGGAGAAACCCAGGGATGTCCGTATGAAAGATTTTTAGTTTATCGATATCCGCCTTTTATGGGAACTAGAGTAGCTCTGAAGGCGGATAAATAGATGATTGATTTAGAAAGTACTTTTGAAATTAGTGGTTGTATTGAAACCCAGAAGGTTCAGTACGCGAGGCACTTGCTTCATGGACAAGCTGGTTTATGGTTGGATACAAAACGAAAATTGTTGAAGTTAGAATTGGGTGAAAATGTAGGGCCCACTTGGGAATGGTTTAAGAAAGAGTTTGATGACTGATTCTTTCCAGAATCGGTGAAGTGGCAAAAAGTTTTGGAATTTGCCACGTTGGTGCAAGAAAATATGATGGTAGAATAGTATGTAGCTCGGTTCATGGAGTTAGCAAGGTTCACCCCTCATTTAGTTGCTATTGAGAAGATGAGGGCATAGTAATTTCAAGAAGAATTGAAGCCACGAATTCGTGTTCAAGTAGCATGTTTGAGAATAGGGAACTTTCAAGAATTGGTGAATGTGGCGTCTATCGCAGAAGCAGAACAGAAGAGTTTAATGGCACAGACTCAAGTATCTGGGAAAAAGATATTTCATTTTTCCTTTGGAAGAAATGTTGGGAAGAGATGAAGTTTTCACCCTATTGTTAGAGGAAAGGAAACAGTAGTCAACTTAGGACTACCTAATACATTCCCACAGTGTGTAAGATGTGGACGAAGTCATAGGAGAGAGTGTCGAGTGACCATCGGGGCCTATTTCAAATGCGGGCAGACAGGGCATTTGATCAAAGACTGTCCTTAAAACATCTCTAGAGGAGCAGTATCATTGGGAGGAAAAATAAAGACTCCCACGAAAGTCAAAGTCTACGCAATCACACCTGGAGAAATGGACATGGAGGCTAGGAGACAAGTAATGCTGGTATTATTACTGGTAATTTATGATTCCTTTCTTTTGGTTTATGTATGGATTCTTTTGAATGTGAAAATAATAATAGGATAATTTTTCTAGGTAAAGTTAAATTAATGCAATACATGGCTTATGCTTTGTTTGATTTTGGAGCTACGCGGTCTTTTATTTCATATGATTGTATCCAGATGTGCGAATTAGAAGTGGAACCTTTAGCTCCGAAGGTTTTAGTGGTCGTACCAGATAGGAAGATAGTTGGATTTCATCGAATCGTAAGAAACTGTCCCCTAAAGGTAGCAGGCCTACATCTAGTTGCTAACCTGATAGTATTCCATTTGATGGAGTTTGATCTAATCCTAGGTATGGATTGGTTAGTAAGGTATTATGCTAAGATTGATTATCATAGGAAGGAGATAATTTTCGATTTTCCAAATAAGGAAAGACCTTGTTATATGGGAGAAAAGGATAATCCAATTTCCTCTACAGCAGCTGCCAAAAGAATAGAAAGAAGTATTATAGAAGGCGCAAGAGTGTGTTTGGCAATAGTGTTGAATTCGGTAGGAGAAATGAAAGGTGTTAAGGGAATTCCTGTGGTGGAGGATTTTTCCCAAGTCTTCTTAAATGATTTGCCAGGATTACCTCCTAATCGGGAGGTGGAGTTTACAATTGAATTGAAACCAGCAACGGCTACAATTCATAGGGCGCCTTATAGAATGGCACTGATATAATTGAAAGAGTTGAAGGTGCAAATTGAGGAACTTTTAAAAAAGGGATTTATTTGGCCCAGCTCATCCCCATGGGGAACACCTGTATTATTTGTGAAGAAGAAGGACGGGACAATGCAAATGTATATAGATTATCGGGATCTGAACAAATTTACTATTAAGAATAAGTATCATTGCCCTAGATAAACGATTTATTAAATTAATTAAAGGGGGGGTTAGTATTCTTTAAGATAGACTTTATATCCGGTTACATCAGTTTATGATTAGGGAGCAAGATGTATCTAAGATTGCTTTCTGGACTCGATATGGGCATTTCAATTTTTTGGTTATGCCGTTTGGGTTATGAATGCACCACCAGTATTTATGGACCTGATGAATCGGATATTTAGACCATACCTGGACAACTTTGTGGTGATTTTCATTGATAATATTTTGATTTATTCACGAAGTAGTGAGGAAGTTAAGGAGCGTTTAAGAATTATATTGGAGACTCTATAGAAACATCAATTGTATGCCAAACTCAGTAAATGTGAATTTTGGCTACAAGAAGTTAAATTTTTGGATCATGTTATCTCAAGTGAAGGAGTTTCTGTAGACCCAGCTAAAATAGAAGCAATAATGGATTGGTAGAGACCCACGAATGCTCAGGAAGTGCGTAGTTTCCTGGGGCTAGCTGGGTTTTATTACAGATTCGTGGAATGATTTTCTAGGCTATCAGCGCCTTTGACGGCACTAACAAGGAAGAACGTTAAGTATTTGGAGTAAACAATGTGAAAAGAGCTTCTAGGAGCTTAAGAGGAGACTAACTATGACACTCGTTTTGTCTTTGCCGGAACCTCATAAACCATCTGCAGCGATATTTCTAAAATGGGTTTAGGATGTATATTAATGCAAGAAGGATGAGTAGTTGCGTATGCATCCCAACAGCTCGAGAATTATGAGCAGAATTAACTTACCCATGATTTAAAATTGACAGCAGTAGTGTTTGCATTAAAAATTTGGAGGCATTATTTGTATGGAAAAAAATGTGAGATATTTATAGACTACAAGAGTCTCAAGTATTTATTCGGACAGAAAATCTTGAATATGAGGCAAAGAAGATAGATGGAAACTATAAATGACTTCCAATGTGAAAGTACTACCCTGGAAAGGCCAATGTGGTAGCTGATGCTTTAAGCAAAAAAAACCCAAGCAGAAGAATTATCGGTACTAGTAGTGATGCGAGAATTTCTCGTAAGTAGGCTGCCAAAGGAAATCAAGTTAATGGTGATTCAAGAGATTGTCCCTTTAACAGATGAAGAAATTAAAGAAGGACAACGGAAGGATGCTAAGTTGGAAAGGATAAAACGACAGATATTGGAAGAAAAGGGTCTTCACATTTCTTAATCTCAGGTGATGGAATATTGCACTATGGAAAAAGGAAGGTGATCCCTAATGACCCCTGGATTAAAGGAGAAATTAGTGAGAGAAGCTCACTGTACACCATATACTGTTCATTCCGGGAGTACTAAGATGTATCGGGATTTAAAAGAGATGTTTTGGTGGGAATTAGGAAAGACATCACAACCTTCGTAGCTAAGTGTCTGGTGTGTCAGTTAGTAAAAGCAAAACATTAAAGACCAGCCGGCGAATTACAACCCTTACCTATTCCTGAGTGGAAATGGGAGGACATATCTATGAATTTTTGTAGTTGGACTACCAAAGACATCTACGGGGAAGAATTCAATCTGGGTAATTGACCGATGAACGAAGAGTGCCCACTTCCTACCCATACTGAACACAAACTCAATGAAAAAGTTAGCCCAAATTTATGTAAAAGAGGTAGTTCATGTACACGGAGTACCCAAGACAATAATGTCAAATCAAGATCCTAGATTTACGTCTCGATTTTGACAAAATTTACAAAAGATGATAGGCACGAGTTTGAATTTTAGTAGTGTATATCACCCTCAGACGGGCGGGCAGACAGAAAGAACTATTCAAACTTTAGAAGATATGTTACGAGCCTGTGTCGTGGATTTTGGAGGTGATTGGGAGAGTCTTCTACCATTACTCGAATTTGCTTATAATAATAGTTTTCAGGCTACCATTTTGATGGCGCTTTATGAAACATTATATGGAAGGAAATGCAGATCCTCCATATATTGGGATGATGTTGGTGAAAGCTGCATATTGAGACTTGAGTATTTGCAAGAAGTCAAGGAGCAAGTTGAAAAGATTAAAGACAGAATGAAGATGGCGCAAAACAGACAAGAGTTATACAGATAACCGTAGAAGAGTTTTAGATTTTATTGTAGGTGATTGGGTATACTTAAAGGTCTCGCCTGTGAAAGGAGTTGTGCGGTTTGGTAAGAAAGGAAAATTAAGTTCTCACTATATAGGACCCTATGAAATTCTGGAAAAGATAGGACCAATAGCTTACCACCTTGCTTTACCTGATGATTTACGAGGAGTCCATGACGTTTTTCATATATCTTCTTTAAAGAAAAGTTTAGGCGGAGGACCAGTGGCGGTGATGGACCCAAGTCGTATTAATCTACGTCCCAACTTGACGTACAAAGATTGGCCAATATGAATTGAAGACTGGAAAGAGCAGACACTTCGGAATCGTGCTATTTCACTAGTCAAAGTACTTTGAAACAATCCTGCTTTTCAGGAAGCTACTACAGAATATGAGGACAAAATGAGAGCTAATTACCCCCATCTGTTTGAAACTTAGAATATTAACTTAAACTTTGCTATGATGGTGTTTATTTTTCTTGTATGAAATTGATTGATGTTTTTTTAACTCTTGTATGATTTATTCAAAAATGTGATATTTGACATTTGGACCTAAGTAGGTTAATGGCCCGAATAAAAAGAACTGTGCGCATATCCATGTCCTCTGTAGAACAACTACGAGAACAATCGATAAGGCTTAAGAACATAATTCAATAGGAAAGGCAAAAACAGATATAAAGAGAAAGATTAAAGAGAAGAAACAGAAATAAATGGCACCGTACCCACATAATGGACATAGATAGTTTAGGAAACCCTATCTTTAGAAGATCCTTCCCTCATGAAGAAAGACAACCTCCTTGTAGTTGGCTTAGAGCTGAGAAAGAATATTTGAATAGAGAAGATAAAGGAAAGTCAGTTATAGTAGATTTTTCTAATACCTCAGAGGGCCGCATACGTCAAAGAATATAAGGACAACCTATATTAGATACAAAATCTGAAATTATGCATAGAATGCAAGAGATGAGTGTGAACATGTATTATGGCCCTGATATAATTGTTGTGTTTTATTTTTCTCAAGACTCATTTTCAGTGAATGAAAAAGTACCAACCTAATCATCATCTGAGGAGTCTATGGCCACCAATGCTTGATGTACAATTCTAATTAAAATTTTAAATTTAAAGATTATGCCTTAGCGATTTCGAGGACGAAATCTTTATTTTAGGGGTGAATGAT
The DNA here is from genome assembly GCA_036559045.1 of Platycarya longipes. Classification (NCBI taxonomy): domain Eukaryota; kingdom Viridiplantae; phylum Streptophyta; class Magnoliopsida; order Fagales; family Juglandaceae; genus Platycarya; species Platycarya longipes. The sequence continues at coordinate 32,770,291 of CM071791.1, forward strand.
GTAATAACCCATTTTTTTTTCTTAAGGTAGTATATTTATCTTATAATACATTTTAATATCTTAATGGAGTTTTTTGGAAACATATCTCCTAATAGAAGAAGAATTTAAAATTTAGATAATGGCACCTAGTTTATAGAATTTGATACACATAAGCCATAGGATGAAACATGATGACTTATGATCAAATTCTTGAGAATTTGAGCAAGGTGTCAACTAGAAAATTTTAGTTCAGACTTAGGAAGATATGGAGTTGCAAGGAGATACTTTAGAGAAATTGGAGTTAGAAAAGTAGAACACATAACTTTCTTGAGCAGTTTTGACGTATTTTAGTAATTTGAGCATAACTTTCTCATATGATCTCCGAATGAGGTGATTCAAAATTCTATAGAACAATAAGAAAGAGATAAAGGAACTTTCATGTTTTGAGTTTTAAGAGATATGAACTGTATCAAGGAATAAATTAAGTATGAAGGGGATAGGCAAGAAAATGACTTAAATGGTAACTGACTTAAGCAAATGAGCTTTGGTTTAGCCCTTGAAACCGGCTTAGCACAAGAAAAAGATTAGAATTATCTTCTCAAGTGCCTTGATATCATGACAAGTGGGGAGGATATGTGGTAAGAGGGGGTTTTCACTCTAGAAAACTTTCGGACATCACCAAAGCAAAGGAACCAAAATGAATGTATGTAATCCAAGGTATTTTCCCCATGTGATAGGATTTTGCCAAATGATCTTGCTAATCTCAGGTGGCTCAAGGAGAGCCTTTGGATGGGATCCTTTCCATCTAAGCCTAAGCTTAGATCAAATGATTACATTAATACCAAGTTGGACACATGTACACGAAATTGATGTGTCCAAGTGTTCCAAACCACTTTTCACCCTTCTCCCTATATTTGGTCGACTACATGAAGGGAAGGAGTTTTCCACTTACTTCCCTACTCAAACTCATGGTCCCTTGGTGAAGAAACACCTAAACCCTTTGCTAAAGTCCATCACTTTCTCTTAAACCTTTAAAGGAAGCATTTTGGATACATTGGAGTGGAAAATTTGCTAAAGCTTGGTCACTTGCACATTGAAACTTTGGAGAAATTTGTAAGTACACAACTTAACCTAATTGTGACATAGAAGGTTTGATTTGGATGCTATAACATGTTGGTTGCCTTTTTGAACATAAATGTTGTCCAAGGGTTTGGATGTAATTAAGTGATGTTTAACCTAGTATTTGTCATAAGAAAATATCAAGAAAATTACACAAAGCCAAGAATATATTTTATCAATATATATTGAGAAGATTAGGTGAAATTAGATGGCATGTGGAAGACAAAACCTACAGGATTCGGCCTTAGTGAGTTGGAGATGTGTTTTTGAGTTTGATTTTCTATCTTTTTGATCTTTGGTTATTTGAATAATATTTAAATATTTGGAATAAGCTTAGATTTTAGTTTCCTTGGAAAAATCTAAAGAATAATTAGATGTAAAATTATTGAAGGGACAATTGAAAAAGTTAAGGGAAAAAACATAGTTAATTTCGGTTTGAATTCATTGTTGAAGTTATGGGAATTTTTAGAAATATGTAGTGAAGAGATTAATGGGATTAGCATGAAAGAAAAGAGATTTCTCAAGAGAATTTGGTTGAACTCTATTTATGCTTAAGTTACGATTATTTTATTGAATGAAAAGATCATGTGCAAGTGTTACGAAATTGTTTGATGTATATGGTTATGAGCATGATATATATTATAGTGGAATGTTTCAATATGTCAAGGGACCCATGAGAGCAGGAAATATGCATTTAAAAGTCTAGGGATATATCCATTTTGTCACATGATTGTCGTCACAGGTTGACGTTCATTTTAAGGAAGTGAGGTATGAAAATTCTATAAGAATGAGACACATAAGAAAATTTAAAGTCACGTCATAACGAGGACGGTGATACGTAATGTTCGTCATAAAATAAGAGTCGTATCATGACGGAGACGGCGATATGTAACACTTGTATGACTGATGTACTAGATAAGAATCGTGTCATGACGGGGACGACAATACATAACACTCAGATGATTAACATGATTTAATAACTTAAAAGTCGTGTCATGACGAGGACGATGGTACGTAATGCTTGGACGATTGATATGACTAGATAAGAGTGTTTACATCATGATGGGGACGACGTGTTTATGTCATGACGGGGACGACGATACGTAATGCTCGGACGACTGATGTGAACCAAGAAAGCTAATGCGTCATGCTAATGAAACCCAACGGGGATGGCGATATGTAATGCCCGCCGAAGTTAAGAAATAAGAATGGCCCATATAAATAAGAAAGAAATACAGAAGAAATAAAAATTTTAAGAAAAGAATGAAGGGTCCATGCAAAGTGTAAGTCTAAATAGAAGAGAAGAACATGAGTCATGCATGAGTCACATCAAGCATATCATAAGTTATATGTTCTTGAAATTTATCATGTATGGTAATATTTTATTCTGTCTATGCCTCATTATATTAAATGTGTACTTACCGAGATTTCTTTAGAAATCTCACTTTTGTATTCCTTTTATCTTTTGTGTTGGAAAAATTTTAAATTTTGCTGCAGGACCTTATGACAGAGAAGGGAAAGATTCTAGCTATTCTAGAGACACAAGGGAGCCCTGAGAGGTCCTTTGAGTACTCTGTCTATGATAATTTTGCCTCTCCTGTCTATAACTATCTGATGGAGGTTTGGAGCCATCATGCATCCGCATCTTCAGCTAAGCGACGGTGTGTTAGATGTTGTCTTGCGTTGGGTTTAGATGGCTCTCTATCCCTATGCGGTGTTTATATGACATCGTATGGGTAACACCTCCTTAAAGACTTTGATATTTGTATGGATGTATTTCGTTACGGGAGAGAATTTCCAGAGGTGAGGAATGAGCCTAAGTTGCCCTGAAGTTAATATTTTGAGAAAATTATGTATATGTGTATGGAGAGAAAACTAACTGGGTTATGTAATGATATGATACAATGTTATGCTATGGATAATATACTGTGAATATTATGGGTATGTTTCACCATGTGATCATTAGAAAATTTCTTGTTTAATTTTAATTTAGACCCATTTCCGTTGCGATTCACATTGCATATGATAATAAGTTTAGATGCATGCATTAAACTTTCAACATGTACGGGGGTATGTAGCCTAGTTTTATTTATCTTGACTTTTCAATTTACGTTAAATCTTGAACGTAAATTGGGGATGTCACAATCCACTTCAATAATAGTCTTAATCGATGATTCAACTCTCCTACCAATTACTTTGTTTTGCATCTTAGGGGAAGATTATGTAATTGGACCCAAAAATCGATTATCTTAATATTTTTACAGAACTTCTATATCTTGAACATGGTATTTTTAAAAGCCTCTTTGTTAACTTTTTTTTATTTAGCTATGATTTTTCCCACTAGACAAAGCTTACCTCTCATTAACATCCTTTCTTGTAATAATAATTGCTTCTTTTTCTTCAAACATCTTTAAATTTGTTTCAGTCTTTTGTTTTTGTTCAGTCTTTTAGCCCTTATTTATTTTTTTAAAACTTTTCATCTCATCTCATCTTGTTTCATTTAATCATTATAACTTCTTCAAATTTTAGTACAAAATAAAATAAACAATTCAACATTTTTAAATTTCAAAACAAAATGAATATTAAAAAAATATATATTTTAATAATATTTTATTTAATTTTTTAACTTGTATCTTAACTTATCTCATTTTATCTCATCTAAAAAAAATAAATAAGGCCTTAGTCACTGAGTTGTTCTATCTATCTCCCTCAAATTTTGAAAAATACTCTAACCATAAAGAGATTATATAAAAACAATCACCACATCTTGATGTGGTATGATGTGGTTCACATATTATAAATCACATTATTACAAAATAGAATTAACAGATTATATGAAATCACATTAATTTATAAAATTATTTTATATAATTTATTTGTAGATATTACAATACTCCAAATTGACTTCAGCAAATTGACCTTCATATGAAAAATGTTTTTTTTTCCTCCTCGCTAGAGCTCCCTGGAAACAAGAGGAAACTAGTTCCGACCTAACTTCGGAGTTTAGGGAAGACTCGAAAATTCTTACTCAATTTCACTCCTAACCCGCTTTTCTTGGTTTATCTACCAGCGGTTTCACCTCTTGCAATATTTGCCTTTTACTCAATCAATCTTTTGTTCGAGCAACCCCATGTCCATCGCCGTCTCTGAATTTTAAAAAAAAAAAAATCTCTTTTTCGATTTCCTCACATTTCAGATATTAGAGTTACTTGCATATGCTTTTTTTTTTTGGACAAATATTGCTAAAAAAAAAGTTATTTTCTTATGTGGATATAGGCATTTGTCCAAAAATGTGTATTGCTACATTGAATTATTGAAGATTTTATATACAAGTTTACAACCCATCATTTCTTTTTTTTTTTTTGAAATGAAACCACGTTTCATTAATAAAATCATAACAATTCAGAAGTTATAATAGATAAAATGCAATCTGGGCATTCCTCTACATCATATAAATCTTCTGAAATTAAACTAGCGTCTTGAGCTAACATATGGGCAGCCTTGTTTGCTTCTCTGCTAACATGAGAAGCTTTCCACATGCTGAAATCTTTAAGAATGCGTCTGGCCTCTCTAGTAAGTAGTCCACCATAACTCTAGTTGGGAGTTGAAAGGGCAAGATGATCCATCACCTGTGAGGAGTCACCTTCCAACCAGACCTTGTCAATACCTAGCTCTTTACAAAAATAACTACCAAAAGGAGGCCATGGGCTTCTGCTTCAAAAACATTCTTTGTGAAAGGTCTTGCTACTCTCATTGTGCCCACCACTTGGCCTGTTTGATTCCTGATAATTACACCTACACCAATTCTAGTCTGATCCAATCTCACAGCTGCATCCCAGTTAGCCTTGTATGTACCCGGAGGGGGTTAAGTCCACTTTTTAACACTGTGTTTTGCAGCTGGTTGAGCTGATGGGAGTTGAATAGAGGTTTCGAAAAATTGTTTTTGGGCTTGCAGAGCTTCCATGAGGAGGGGGGATGGGTGAAGGAAAACCTTTTTGTGATAAAACTCATTTCTTCTGGTCCAGAGAGATTTTAGCACCACAACAGCCTCTTCCACTTCCTATGTTTGGAGTTTATGGTTTAAGAAGACCCAGATATTTATGAAATTATCATCTTGCACTGTCATATTTTGAATCTTTTTATTACCTTGGTTCCACACATCCCTGGTCGCAGGGCATCCCCAAAGAACGTGACTGGAAGTTTATGATGCCAGGTTACAACAATTGCATAAATGATTATCAACTATTTTCCTCTTTTTCAAATTGGCTAATGTGGGTAAAGAATCGTTACATGCCCTCCAAATAAAGTTCTTCACAGCCAGTGCTACTTTGAGTTTCCAGATCCTTTTCCAGGTTGCCTTCTCCCTTTGTTTACTAGATGATTCCCCCTCTAGCTCAACCTTCATATTTCTATGGTGATGATATCTGCTCTTAACTGAATAGATGCCATTAGAAGAGACAGACCATGACAATTTATTCGTTCTATTACTGAAGCTGATAGGGATTTTCATAATGGCTTCAAGTTCAGAAGTAGAAACCATCTCCTACAACAAATCAACATTCCAAGCTCTCAATGTAGAGTTAATTACATCACTAACTGTGGCAACCCAACAAGCATTATCTCTGGTGGAATTAATCCTATAGCTAGGAAGATCAAGAATCTAGCTATCTGTCCAGAATTTAATGGATTGACCATTACCTGCTCTCCACAATAAACTAGTTTTGAGAAGGGACAGGTTGGCATGGATGCTCCTCCACGCAAAGGAAGGAACCAGTCCTATACTTGCATTTTGCAGGTCAAAGTTTTGGAAATATTTGAGCTTGATAATCCTAGCAACCAGAGAACCCGAGTCTTGGAGCATTCTCCACCCTTGTTATGCTAGTAAGGCCAAATTAAAACTTTTGAAATCCCTAAAACCCAGCCCCCATCCTCCTTTGTAGAGCTGAGTTTATTCCAAGAAATCCACTAGATTTTAGAAGAGTCCTCATTGTAGCCCCACCAGAATTTTCTTAGCAGCTTGTTCAACTTGTAGGTAATTGACTCGGGGAGAAGGAAAAGGCTCATGGCGTAAGTGGGGATAGCCTGAAGGACAGATTTGAGTAGCACTTCTCTACCAACTATAGATAGGAATTTTGTTTTCCAATTAGTCATTCTATTCCAAACCCTATCCACCAAAGATTGAAAGACGGCCACTTTGGATCTTCCTATAATTGCAGGAAGTCCAAGGCTCAAAGGACCCAGTTGACTTAATACCAGGCATGGCAAGAATGGATTCTTAGGTGCTTTTCAAGGTATTTTTGCTAAAAAATATAGCAGATTTGTCCTTATTTAGGACTTGTCCCGAGGCTTGCTCATAAAGTTCCAAGATGGAGATCACCGATGAGAGCTCCTTGTAGGATGCTTGGCAGAATAATAAACTGTCAACTACAAAGAATAAGTGGCTGATATGTGTGGATTCCCTACCAATAGGGACACTTGTCAGGGAACCTTTTTGTTCAGCACTATGCAGCATTGAAGGGAGAGCCTCAGCACACAATATAAAAATGTTTGGGAATATGGGGTCCCCTTGCTGGATCCCTCTTGAAGGAGAGAAGGTTGGTGGGGAGACCCATTTATCAGAATTGAGGCACTTAAGAATCAGATCTAACCATTTCGCGGGTAAACCTATTTTACTCATCACTGATTTTACAAAGGCCCACTCAACTCTATCGTATGCCTTACTCATATCTCGTTTGAGAGCCATGTAATCTTTTTTGCCTTTCATTCTAGAGGTTATTGTGTGGAGGATCTCATAGGCCATTAGGGAGTTGTTAGAGATAAGCCTCTAGGGATAAAGACACTTTGATTAGCTGAGATGATTTGGGGAAGAATGCATTTCAATCTATTGGCCAAAGTTTTTGAGACAAATTTGTATAGCACATTGCAGAGACTTATGGGGCGAAAATCAACAATTGCTTTGGGTTTCTTTATCTTAGGTATTAGAGTAATGATTGTTTCACTGACCTCCTTGAGAGACCCCCCATGATTGAGAACATTAAGAACAAAGTTACAGGCATCATCCCCCACAAGCTCCCAGTTTTTATGGTAGAATTGAACCGGGAAACCATCGAGTCCTAGCGACCCAAAGGGATTCATTTGAAACACAATATTCTTTACATCTTCTGCATTAAAAGGTCTCATAAGAAACTCAGACATTTCAAGAGATATTTTATGATCTAGGGAATCTAAACACTTCTCAATATTACAAGGCATAGAAGAAGAAAAAAGGGAGGAGAAGTCACCTATGAAGCACTCCCCGATGTTTAGTTGCTCACGGAACACTTGACCGTTTGCATCAGCTATAGAGTGGATAGCATTTGTTTTCCTCCTTTGTTTAGCTTGCAAGTGGAAATAATGAGTGTTTTTATCTCCATTTCTTAGCCAATGTTGTTTTGCCCTTTGCCTTCATTTAAGATCCTTTTCCTCTAGTGATTTCTCCACTGATTGCTGCATCTTGTTCATCTATGTTATATGTGACCCCTCACCTTTGTTTTGCAAACTACTGAGAAGCCTTATGTCTCGGTTGTACTCTTCCTATTCTTCTTGTTTCTTTTTCTTGTTCCAGTTTGTTAGTCTGCATTGGCATTGTTCTAGCTTACTTCTCAGATTACTTGCTAGGTTCTCCCCTAATCTTTCACATTGCCAAGCTTCCTCTATTATTCTCTTGCTGTCCTCTTGGACCTCCTATGATGCTTCATATCTAAAAATATCCTATTTTCTGTAGCGACCTTTTCTGGAAGTCTGAAGGCTGATATTGAGGGCTGAGTGGTCGAAACTTACTGCTGGAAGTATGTTACAGCTGCACTGTTATTGAATATATCTTGCCATTTCTGATTTGCTAAGGTTCGATTTAGTTGCTCTTTTGTGAATTGCTTGCCGTGTCTATTGTTGGCCCAAGAGAATTTCTGACCAGTGTAAAGGAGATCTCGGATACCACAGTCATCTAGTGCATGTCTAAAACCCTCAATCTGGTTGTATGGTCTTGGAGCACCCCCAAAATTTTCCTTTTGGCTAAGAATCTCATTGAAGTCTCCAGCACATAGCCAAGGAACATTATGCCTAAGTTTTAACATCCTTAAAATGTTCCAGCTCCCTTTTCTTTTTGTTGTATTGGGGTGGCCATAAAAACCACTAAATTGCCATGGGTGGTGTTCATGGGATTTTTGGATCAATATTAAGATGTGCCAGCGGGTGTAACTCAGGATTCTAACTTGCCACTCCTTATTCACAATAAAGCAATGCCTCCACTGAGATCGAGACTGTCTATTGCAAAACTGTTCACAAAGCTCACCTTTCTTCTAATTTCATCTATTCGTTATCTACTACACTTGGTTTCCATAAAGAAAACTAGTTTGTGGCACTTTTCCTTAGTGAGTTTCCTAAGGAATCAAATTGTCCGAGAGTTCTCAAACCCTTGGCAATTCCAAGATAAGAGACTCATGGGGATAGGCAGGGCTGGAGATCAGCCACTGCCTTACTGTTTTGGTTCTCATTGCTTTCACCCTTGTATTTTTTGTGTGGGGTCACCTGAGCTTTTGTAAAACTAGTATTGCTTCCCCTTTTCTTTCCTGGATCTAGGGGTGAGTTAGTGATATCGGAAAAGGGGGTTAAAAAGGTCTAATTTGGATCTGGCCTTCCTTTTCCATCTCCCCTTTAAATTACCTTTAACCCCCTCTATTGAGACTTGGACTCCTGCTTCAATAGTACTCAGGTTCAAATCTTTTTTGTTAGGTTTTGGGGTGACTGGCAGCTCTTTAACTAGTCCCGGGTCAAGACCCATCCATTGGTCAGAAGACTTTACCCCAGTTGGGACAACTTCTTTTTCCATACTGTACTTCTCATATTTACTCTCATCCTGGCTGCTATCCAAGTGTGGATACTGGGAATCTTTCCGTTTATTACAGCTGTTTGGTCCCATCATTTGTTGGCTGGTAGTTGACCTGAGTGGTTGGCTAGAAGAAGAAGTGATTCCCCTGTTTTGTCCTGTCTCCTCATGCCCCTGGTGGTCTGACCCCACTATAGTTTTGCCAACTTTAGAACTGTTAGGTTTTTCCTCCTGCTCTGGGACCTTGACTTTTGTTGTCTCCTCAGGTTTAGTGTTTTTCTTTTCCTCTTTGCCATAGAATCCCGTCCCTCCTCTGTATTTATGTTGGTCAAAGATAGAGGCATTCATAGGTTGGGCCCTTAGCTAAGGACCAAATCCAGCTACTGGTTTTTTAGGATTATCTGGTTCCACCCTGGGTTTAGGGCATGGCTTACCCTTGTGGAATAAGATACCACATTGGAAGCATAAGTTTTGAAGCCTCTCATATTTAAAAGAAATCCAATATCGTTCATGTTCAAACTCCATCCATTTTCCTCTCAAAAGAGGCTTATGGAGATTTATTGCCACTCTAACCTGGAGGCATCTACCCCACGCTGAACCGTCCGAATCGGCATTCACACGAATGACATGCCCAAGGGCTACTCCTAGTGTCTCCCCAACCTCCTCATCCATAGTAGCCATGGGGAGATTGTGACATTGAACCCAAAAGGGTTCGAACCAAAATTGGATGTTATTAATAGCTACTTTTTCATCTAGCTCCTGCAGAGTAACTAAATTGCGGTCGAAAAACCAAGGCCTTTTGCTTAGCACTCTCTCTTTGTCATCTAGCTTTTGGAACTCAATCAAAAAGGTTTGTTCACATAGATATTTGAAACGCACCCACCCTACAAGTCTCCACACTTGTGACATCGGAGTCCTAAATGCTTCATTATTTAGACCCCTTTCAGAGAGGATCTTACCAATTAAGCATACCTTGGTCTTTGAGTCGCTTTCTGGTTTTCGATCGGAGTCTAGCTTTGTTATCGAGTTCTCTTCAGCTAACAGGTGCAGACGCTCCCATCTACGAGTGCGCTCCTCGTCCATTATCAATTAAGGAGGAGAAAACACGAACTCAAGCTTCTTAAGATGACTCTGTATGTCAAAAAGGCTCCAAAACTAAACCCTAGTTTCTTTTGTGTGAGTGAGAGAGAGAGAGAGAGAGAGAGGGGGGGGGGACTCGTGGCCCTACAACCCATCCTTTCAATTGATTGATGCAAATTCTTATATTTGATTTTAGGTCTCATTAGGGGTGATACCTGCCTAGGTGGGGGCGGGGCACCCCTACTTCCGCCCCCCGCCCCCGCCTGGGCGGGGGGTGAGAATTCCTCCCCGAACCCTCCCTCACCTACATGGGGGCGGGGTACCCCATCCCGCAGCGGGGTAGTGGGGGTGGGGGTCCATCCGCCCGCTCTCCGCCCCCGCTTCCGCCCCACGGCCACGGCCATTTCGCAATTTTGGGCCAAATCAAGTTTTCGGGTCATTTTTGGTCTAAAACAGTATCAAACCTAATTTAAACACATAATTACATATTAAAAAAATATTTCATTACTAAAGTCTAAAGTCACTTAAAAAAAAGATAACTAAAACAGTAAAACTTAAAATAACGACTAAATTATTAAAAATTTACAATAATACAAATTAATCATATAAAATTAGAAATTGTGCTATTAATATAATTATATTAATATATATATAGTATATATTTAATTATTTAATATATTTTTACATATGCGGGGGTAGGGGTGAGATATATGCGAGACGAGGTTGACCCCTTATCGACCCCGCCCCCGCTTTGAACCATTAATTCGAGCGGGACAGCAGATGCGGGTATCCGCTGCCCACCCCTAGGTCTCATGCTTTGACGTGTGTATGTGTAATCTGAATTTCGTTTTTTTATCTCTTTTGAGTAAGAGACATGCTGGGCAGCAGCTCGACTGTCACGACAGTCTCTCATGTAAATAGTGATTTCGTTGTTTACGTGAGAGGCTATCACGGCAATCAGGTTACTGCCAATTTTTTTTCTTTGAATAATATTTGTGCCTTCTTGAGCTGAAAAACGTATTTGAGAAAAATATTTTTTGTGTTTTGAGAAAAATATATTTTTATTTGAATTTCTTAACTCGGTCTCTCTCTCTCTCTCTCTCTCTCTCTCTCTCTCCTCTTCCGGTGCGTTTCATCTCTAGCGAGACTCGCTCTCTCTCTCCCTCTTTCTCTCTCGCTGTCTCTCTCTTCGGCTTTAGGTTTTGTGTCTTTTGCGTTTCATCTCTAGCGGGGATAGATATGGTTTTGATGCTACTTATGTACCCAGATTTCGATTACGTAATCGATTGCTGGTTGTGGTTTTGGTGGAAATCCTGTTCTATCTATTGAGTTGGGCATTGTTTAAGAGTAAACTTCCATGGGTTCATCTTTGAATCAGCCTGAGTTTAATTACTTGTTTAAGTTGTTGATGATTGGGGACTCTGGGGTTGGAAAGAGTAGTCTGCTTTTGAGTTTTACATCCGATACCATTGAAGATCTGTCTCCCACAATTGGTGAGTCATTTTAACCAAAACTTCATATTAGGTGTTGGATTTTGATGTTTTGGACATTAAAACTTATTTATGGAATAAGGAAATGTGTATTTGAAGTGTAATGGAACAATGGGTCAGCATTGCTTTTTTGCTTCAATATTGATGCTAAGAAGCTGGAAATAGTATAATTTTGTTTTTGCTCAGTGTAAGGAAATGATAGCTTAGCTGGAATAAGGTGCCACCAAAGTGATAATTTTTACTTTATTTGGCATGATTTTGTTTTGCTCAGTGAAATGTGAATGCGTGATGGAATATTTACTGTTCTTATTTATTGGAAATCGAATGTACATACCATGGTTGATGGAAAAAGATTCAATCGTCGTTGCTCATTTTATTTTGTTTCTCAGGTCGTGGCTAATAATCTCTGCTTGTGGAGAACAAGAACATAATTATTACTTCATGTTTTATCGTGACACCAAACTCTTTAATATAAAATCCACTTATTTTCTGGTCACTTTTCTTTTATGTCTCTATATGCATCTCTTCGTTGTTTCCTTATTCAAGTGTTGATTTCAAGGTGAAATAAGTTGATGTTGGTGGCAAAAAGCTGAAGCTTGCCATCTGGGATACAGGTAACTCCAAAATGTGTTCATGTGAATGACCATATATCTATTTATTGTGCAAAATCTATGGTTTTGAAACCCAGATACAGGTCTTTGTCCATTCAAATGTGCATATGTTGAGCACTTGTGTTTCCATTTTAGACATATTGTGTCAAGCTTTATTCTGCAAGTCACTACTGGTATAGCTATAGCAAGAATGTTTAAAAATGCATTCACCAAATGGCTAATTTTCTATTATGTGAATCCAGAATAAAATAAAAATAAACAGTAGGCTCTTTCTTTATTTTTGACATTGAAGTTGCTGATCAAAAAATGTATTGTAGTTAAGTTGGCAGAGGGAGCTCATCTGATGGTATAATTTTAGATTCCTTCAAATTTATATATCCAAATATCTTGTAGACAATTAGCATATGCATGCACAAGTCCATTGAGCCTGACATAAAGTTTTGGAGTTACAGAAGATGAAAGAAGTTATGGGCTTTTATTACATCCCCCTCCTGCATTATTTTGCTTGTGGTTCTGATCAGAGTATTGATGCTTTACCCTGAGGATCAGAAATATATAATTGCATTAATTTTCATCACTGTTATCAGAACTAATCTTATAGTTTCTAATAAGACAACTTATCTGATCAATTAGGTAAGGATGCATTATTCTTATCTTTTGTTATTGTTCCCCCCCTCCCCCCCTCCCTCCCTCCCGCCCCCCCCTCCCTTATTCTAGACCTTCAGGAAAGGATTTGGTTCGTCACTTTCTCATCAGGGGAGAAGAAATGGTTTGGTCAAATGTAACTGATGTAATTGTTTAATTACCCAGCCGGACAGGAGATATTCAGAACGTTAACAAGTTCATACTACCGAGGTGCACAAGGAATCATTATGGGAAATTATCATTTTCCCCATAAGTTCTATGTTCTATTCTTTCCTAAAAATGTTTTATGTTGGCTTTATGTGGAGAACTTTCTGGCTAGTGCCTCTTCACAAGTTTGTTAACAGGATATTGCTTCTAAAGCTTGAAAGTTGCATTGTAGTGTCTTCCTATAAAATGTGTATATGAACGAATGCTAGAAACTAAAATGCCAATCCTTGTTAGAATGTAGAAGGTGTTTTCTTTTGTATACTCCCAGCAAACTTGGGCAACACCTAATTCATTCTCATTAATAAAGTTATTTCCTATAAAAAAATGCCAATACTTGTTTGATGTGTCCTTGTGTTTCAATGCAATGGACTCAAAGAAAGTCTAGCCCTAAGGACCAAAAATTTGAAGCAGCAACAACATATTATAATTGTAAGATGTGTTCCGATGCATGGCCTAGAAACTCTTTATTCGTGTCATGGATGCTTTGAGTAGAATGATTGAAGAAGTTGTGGATGGGAGTTTCTTGTTGGGTTTATTGGTAAATGATGACTCACTTGGTAGCCTGAAGGTCTCAAAACTCCTTTCTGCTGTTGGCAAACATAGGTAGCCTAAAACCCATATTTGATCTTCGAGATCCCCTTTGTTATGTTTTGAAGTTGTTTAGCGTCTAGAATTAATTTTTTAAAGTCAATAGTTTTGTGGGCCCTGTTTTGAACGCTTTGGATTTGGTTGACATATTGGGTTCAAGATCTCATCCTCCCTTGAGATATCTAGGCATTCCTTGGGAGCTCCTTATTAATCTTTGTCGATTTGGAATAGAGTGATCGAGAAACTTGAGAGGAGGTTGGCTGGATGGAAAATGATTTATTTATCTAAAGGAGGAAGAATTACTATGATGAAAAGTATGCTGTCTAATATTCCAACATATTTCTATCCCTTTTCCTTTGTTCATTGGGGTGGCTAATAGAATTAAGAGAATTTCCTTTATTTTTTGTTGAGTGATATTGGGGAAGAAAGAAAGTTCCATTTGGTAAGTTGGGATGAAGCTTGTTGGTTTCTTGTGGAGGTTTGGGGATTCACAATTTGAGCCTTTGCAACAAAACTCTTCTTGGAAAATGGCTTTGGAGGTATCATTTAGAGAGGGATGCGTTATGGAGAAATGTTGTTGTAACGTCCCAATAGAAAGCTCAAACCATATGGCCTGTACTCCAAAAGGATTAGTTAATGATATAATTGGAGTCCCATTGAAATTTTATAAAGGGCTATAATTTCTCATTCCCAAGCAATGTGGGATGTCATACACCACCTATCTTATCATTCTCATATGGGGTATCACAATATACCTTCTTTAAATGCCCGACGTCTTTGTCGTACCTGTCCATTGTAGGTAGCATGGCTCAAGTCTCACATTTCTAGTTGGGATAGACTTTGATACCATTTGTAACGTCCCAATGGAAGACCCAAACTACATGGCTTATATTCTAAAAGGACTAGTTAATGATACAATTGGAACTCCATTAGAACCTTATAAAGAACTAGAACTTCTCATTCCCAAACAATGTGAAATCTTATACATCACCTACCTTATCATTCTCATATGGGAGGGCTTGGGGGAGTTGGTGTTCTAACAAAGTCAAAAGTGGTATGATGTGGGTTTGTGGAATCTATTTGGAATGGTTGGGTGGAGTTTGTTAACAATGTTTTGTTTAATGCAGGTGGAGGAGATAGGATTTGATTTTGGCATGATCTTTTGTGTGGGGACATGGCTCTTAAGAATGCTTTCCCTTCTCTCTTTAGGATTGCAACGGACCAAGATGCCACAATGCCTCAATGGAATGCGGATTTATTTGAGATGTTCATGATTGGGAAGTGCCCGATGTTTCAATTTTTTTAGTATGCTATCTGATATGAATATTGTGCAGGGAAGGGAGGACAGATTGTTGTGGAATCAAGCTGGAAATTCCATCCGTACTGTCAGCTCATATTATAAAATGCTGACTTGTCATTGTGCCAGTCAATTCCCTTGGAAGTGCATTTGGAGATCCAAGGTGCCTAGTGAAGTTGCTTTTCTCTGCTGGTCAGTCTCTTGGAAAAATCTTGACAACAGGTAATTTAAGAGAGCACGGTATAATCTGTTTATATTGTTGCTACTTGTGTAAAAAAGATGAGTTTGTAGATCATTTATTTCTGCATTGTTAGGTGGCCAAGGCTTTTTGAGGGTGGTGGATATCTTGGCTTGTTGGAGAGGGGCTTATGACCCAGGCATCGCATTGTTGCTATTTGAAAGATGATTCCTTTTATGTCTGAAGTGATGCCTATGGCTAAAAAGGTATGGGCAGTGTTTTGATGATAGAGAGCATTTGTTGGGAGAATTTAGAGAGTTTTTCTTCCGTACTTTGTCTTTTGGCGAATGTTCTTGTATTGAATGGGAGTAATCTTCATGATTTTCTTATAGCTTTTTCTAGCTCCTAGTTCCTAGCTTGTATTGTAAGTAGGCGTTTCTACTTGTATACTTCTTGTGTACTTGGGCTGTGCCTTTTTACTTGTCTTAATAAAACTTCTTATTACTTATTGAAAAAAAAAGCTACTTAATTTTGAGATATATACTCACCTTTCTATGTCTCGAGGAACAAGGTTGCATTGGTATTGGATTAACTGCATTGACAACCACTGTTTGTCACAGAGGCAGAAAGTTGTACTCAATGTGATAGTGCCTGCTTACCCTTTTTTATATAATCTGTAGTGTAAAGGCATTGCCAGCTACTTAAACATCACTTGTGGTGGTTGTGCAGGGGAATATAGTGGATTTCATCCAATCTATTTAAAATTTATGCTGAAGCAAGGGTGGTTATTCAAATTGAGCTTTAAGTTACATTTATGAATCATACTGGCTGATCATTTCAGGAATAATGGCTATCTATATTCTGTACCCTTAGTTTATACTGATGGCCACATTGGGGAATGGATTAGGAATGAAAGTGATGAATAAAAATTGAATTGATACAAACTGAAGTTAGAGAATTTTATAATATGAGAAAGATGACCTGTTAATGGGATTTATATCTACTTATCAGGGATCTGATCGTGCAGATAGTAGAATATATCCTCTATACGTTGTTCATTGACAAGCAGCTAAAAGTGTGCTTGGCTCGAATCACCCTACCATCAGCTTTGGATTCATGTTTCTACTTTTGCTTAATGTCCTCTCAATATATGGTTGACAGGTATATGCTTGGTTTTTGAACCGGACATTTGGTAATATACACTTGTACATAGCCTTTTTTTTACCTGATTTTAGTACATAACTGACTTCCCATCCCTTTTTCATTGTACAAAAATATAAAATACACAATAGGGGGACTTCGAGATAAGGAATAGCTGACCTTATTGAAACGAAGGGCGAGTCGGTTGTTTCACAACCCATGGTGCCTTGCTAAACTAACGAATGGTATCTCATGATTAAGGGGTGGAAATAATTTAGTTGTCAAAAGGAATATGTGTTAGTGCTAATGATAATAATAAAAAAAAATGTATGTTAAGGCCTTGGGCTTGGGGTTAGCTCCTCCTAGGTATAAGGTTCAAATCTTCTTGAGTGCAAATAATCTTTATAGGCTATCAAACTAAGGAATTTTTTCCTTGAATTACACAAGGTGCATTTGCGGGAAATTTCTTGTCGAGGGCTTGTGCACTCCTAGGATTAGTCGGAACGTTGTCCCAGACACCTGATGCCAATTAAAAAAAGCATCTGCAAGTGGTGACAATAGCTAGTTAGAGAAGATGTTAAAATGTTTTTTTTAATTTTTTTCACAAGTATTTAGAAGATGTTACTATGTAAGCTTACCAAGTTTAAAGTCACATGGTTTCTTGGCCTGTCACAATGGCTATTATGGTATTAATCTCTTATATATATATATATATATTTTTTTTTTTTTGATAAGTAAGAAACTTTATTGAATGAAACTAGGCGAAGTCCATGCATATAGGAAGTATATAAAAGAAGCACCTAATTACATTCTAGAAACTTGAAAAGAAAACAAAAACTCATGAGCATTCCCTCCCTTAAGAATAATAGCCGAAATCCACTTTAGCAAGGAAGAGACAAAAAATTTCCAGATATCCTCAACAGTTTGCTCATTGTCTTTGAAGCACCTCTCATTCCTTTCCTTCTTAGTCTCTTATACAATAAGAGCTGTTTTTAACTGTTGATCTGTTTTCGTAAATGCAACAGTTTATGACGTTACAAGGCGAGAAACCTTTATAAACCTCATTGAGGTATGGGCCAAGGAAGTAGACCTATACTCGACAAATCAAGACTGAATCAAGATGCTTGTTGGAAACAAGGTTGATAAGGTATTTTATAGGAAGATCTACAGATTTAATTGTTCTTCGTAATTTTCTTTCATTTTGCCATTATTTTCTCTCTCTCTCTACCTGAGTATAATGATGGATATCCAAAATTAGATATGGCAAGAAAAGTAGCTAGTAAACTTTCAAGTTAAATGTTCGCAACAATGGAGGATATCATGCCTATGTGGCTCATTTTCCTTATACAGGAAAGTGACAGGGTTGTAATGAAGAAAGAAGGAATAAGCTTTGCAAGGGAATGCGGGTGTCTATTTATTGAATGCAATGCAAAAACTCAAGCGAATGTACAACAGTGCTTTGAAGAGCTTGTTTTAAAGGTATGAATGGTGATAAACTTGTGTTATCTTTTTCTTGAAAAGAAATTGAAAGTTAGCAAGCATTTTGTTGTTTAGCTTTTTTTTATGGCTGGTTAGTTGCATTTTATGTTCAAATGTATATAGGGGTGAGCACCGACTTAGTCAGAGTCGATTCCCTTAAATCTGACTCTTGACTTTGACTTTGTCGGAGTTCAAATCTGAACTACGACTTCGACTCCAACTTGTGTAGGATCCAATTCGACTCCAATTCAGACTCCGACTCCGACTCCAACTTGTCAGAGCGGAGTCAGATTTGGGCTTTCACTTTGGGCTTTTTTTTCTTTAGCTTCATATTTAGTCCATTTAAAAAAGAATTCTTTTTGGGCTTTCAAATATCAATTTTTCGAAAAAATTGAAAACTAAAACTATTCATTCATTGCCAATTAATTTACTTCTATACTAAAATCTAACTTATTTTTATACTAGATTGATACTATAGTGTCTAATTTCATATTATCATACTATAGTATTTCATGTTATTATATTATACTAACGTCTAACTGATTTATAACTTATTTCTATACTAAACTTATTTCTAATGTCTAATAACATGTTGTAATACTTTATAAATTTGTATTATATGTTATTAACTTATAATACTAGACTTATTAGTTATTTTTATACTGATGTTTAATTTATTTCTAGACAAGACTTGTACTATAGTGTCTAATTACATGTTATTATACTTTAGTAAATTAGAAAATGCGTTATTAACTTATTATACTACACTTGTTTAAATACTAGTGTCTAACTTATTTTTATACTTGATTATATATGGTGGTAATAATATGATGTTTACATACATGAAACTATCATTAGTCTATTTATTTATTTATGTATTTTGATAAGTAATAAGAAGTATTTTATTCCAAGTAAATATTCATAGCCCAAGTAGACAGGGGGTATACAAATGAAAAACACTTATTTACAAGCTAAACAAAAGATTGAAACAAAGTAGTAAATTCAGACCCATCCCTTACAAGATTTTTCACCCAAAGACTGAAAGTGCTAATAAAAAATTCCTTTAAGACCCCCAAAGAATGTTCACAATTATCAAAACATCTTCCATTTCTTTCAACCCATAAATACCATAATAAACAAAGGGATGATCCTCATGACAGCATGATTGATGTCTTTCCCAACAATACTTGGCCAGATTGCAAAGACTTACACATGTAAAGGCTTCACCCATGAAAACTAGCCCTAACTGAAATTTCATTCCATAGCCTTGTTGCCACCTCACAATGCAAAAAAAGATGACCAATAGATTCACCAGCCTTCTTGCACATAAAGAACCATTTGATCGCCTGAATACCTCTTTTCTCAATTTATTGATAGTCAGAATTTTTCCAAGGTGCACCAGCCAACAAAAAAAAAAACAACCTTTCTTGGAACTTTAACTCTCCAAATGCTTTTCCACCGAGATTCTTCAGCCCCATGACTTGTGAGAGCTTTGTAGTAGGAACACTGAAAATCTTGAATTTTTGGAATGTAACCATAGCAAGCGATCCTCCAGGCTCTGAACAATCTTCTTTCCATACAATTTACCTAGAAATTTTCCAACTTCATTAACTTTCCAATCCTGGATATCTTTAGAGAATTCCACATTCCAACAAATTGAGTTATTAGAAAAAGAATAAGAATCAGCTACAGCAGCCTCTTTATCTCTAGCAATCCTGAAAAAGTTGGAAAATTTTTCTTTGAGAGGAGAATCCGCACACCAAGTATCATGCCAAAAAAAAATCTTTGCCCCATTCCCCACTTTAAGGGTAGTATGCTTAACAAAAACATCCCAATCCTTCCGAATATTCTTCCATAAGCCCACTCCATAAGGTCTTCTGATTTTGTACCCCAACCCCCTACATTTTTCCATAGGAGACATCCACTACATTTCTCCATAGAGCATTATTTTCCAATTGATATTTCCAAAGCCATTTACCGAGGAGAGCCTTATTAAAGAGACTTAGGTTGCACACACCTAAGCCCCCTTGGGTAACCAAAAGACGAATCTTCTTCCAACTCACAAAATGAAATTTTTTATCCTCCCCAAAACCATCCCAAAGGAAGTTTTTGTAGAGTCTCTCAATAGTTTTAGCAACCCCAACTGGTAGTGGAAAAAAAAAAGAGGAAATAAGTGGAGAGATTGGACAAAGTACTCTTGATAAGAGTAACTCTACCACCCTTAGACAAATATAATTTTTTCCAGCCATCTAGCTTCCTCCTGATCTTCTCTATCACACCATCCCAAATGGAAATTGATTTATGAGGAGCACCCAAAGGTAAACCAAGATATTTCATGGGAAATGAGGCAATCTTACAACCTAGGATGTTGGCCAGATAAAAAATGTCCCTAATTGAACCCATAGGAACAATTTCTGATTTAGAAAAATTGACCTAGATACAACTTCAAAACAAAGAAGAAAAGCTCTTAGAGACTGAAGATTATCGCTATTGCTATCATAAAGAAATTAACGTGTCATCAGCAAAAAGTAAGTGTGAAACGGAAATGGTGCCTCGAGACTCATCTCCCATAACAAAACCTGACAAAAAAACCACTACCAACAACTGCATCAAGCATTCGACTTAGAGCATCCATCACGATGACAAAAGGAAAGGATATAGGGGATCTTCTTGCCTCAAACCATGTGACCTATCAAAAAATCCAACCAGACTGCCATTCACTAAAATAGAAAATCTTGCTGAAGAAATGCAAAATTTAATCTAAGAACACCACTTCTCTCCAAAACCGAACCTCCTGAGGATGTAAAGTAGAAAATTCCAGTTGACATGGTCAAAGGCTTTTTCCATGTCCAATTTTACCAAAATTCCAGCTTTCCCATTCTTAATCAACTTCCCAGGCATTTATTTGCAATTAAAACAAAATCAAGAATTTGCCTGCCCCTTACAAAAGCATTTTTGGGCTTTGAAATAATCTTGTCCATAACCTTACTGATTCGATTGGCCAGCACCTTGGATATGATTTTGTATCCCTGTTCACCAAACTAATGGGACGAAAGTCCCCCAAATCCACTGCCCCTGCCTTTTTAGGAATAAGGGCAATAAAAGTCGTGTTAATACTTTTCTCAAATTTCAGAAAAGAGTGGAATTCGCTGAAAACTTTCATGAAATCTTCCTTCACCATTTCCAAACAAGCTTGAAAAAAAGCAATTGTGAAACTGTCAGGGCCCGAAGCCTTGTCTTTGTTCATTCTTCTAACCACATCTAGAACCTCATCCTCCTCAAAAGGTCTCTCCAACCAATCAGCACAATTGATCGATGGGCTCAAATGGCAACCCATCCAATTTTGGTCTCCAAGAGTATTCTGCACAAAAAAGTTTCTCGTAAAAACTCACAATGAGATCTTCTATTTCTCCAACGTCGGAAAGAACTTGATCGCCATCTTTGAAAACATCAATAGAATTGTTTCTATGGTGGGAGTTTGTCATTTTGTGAAATAATTTTGTACAATTATCTCCTGATTTCAGCCAAAGAATAAGAGATTTTTGTCTCCATGAGATTATCCCCATTAGAGATGATTTCTCAATTTCCTCCATTGGAGATGATTTCTCAATTTCAGCAAATATCACTTTTTTACTTTCAGACTCAAAAGAGATAGTGCCCACATTCTCTTTTTCTTCCAAAAGCTAAAACTGATTTAAAAGCTGTTTTTTTCTGTTTGAAACATTGCCAAAAGACTCCAAGTTCCAAGATTTCAGATCAGTTTTCAGCGCCTTAAGTTTGCTTACAAGCACAAAACTCAGGGTTCCTGAAAAATTATAAGAGATCCACCATCTTCTAACTCTCTCCACAAAGCCTTCGTCTTTTAGCCACATGTTTTCGAATTTGAAATAACTTTTTCCTTTAATGATTCTGCCACAATCTAAGAGGATAGGATAATGATCAAAAAATGATTTTTGAAGTCTGTAAAGCATCACCTCCGGGAATAATGCCTCCCATGAAGGAGAAATAAAAAATCTATCAAGCCGAGAGCAAGATCTACCATTTGTCCAAGTAAAATTCCTCCCCAAAATGGGTAGATCAATCAAATGAAATTTTGAAATGAGATCTGAGAAGTCGGACATAACTTCAGAAATCTGAGGAGCCCCACCTCGCTCACAACTCACAAGAAAATCTACTAACATTGAAGTCACCTCCAAAGCACCATGGAAGGTCCCACTAACTATAAAGACCAGCCATCTCATTCCACAAAGAGCTTCTACAAGAGTCTGAGTTAGGCCCATGTATGTCGGCAAAAGCCCATTCAAAGCCATCATCCAGATTTTTAAAGTGGCAAGCCACTAAGTTCCCACATATTGGTCGATTAATTCCACTGCTCTTTTGTCCCACATGATAATTATTCCCCCCGAAGCTCCAATGGATGTTAAAGCAATCCATCCCGCCCAACAACAATTCCAAAGACTATTAATCACTAAATTATTAAGAAACTTTAGCTTGGTTTCCTGGAAGCAAACGTCAGTCTTCCAAGAATGCATCAAATTCTTAATCCAAAAAATGTTTTCTGTAGTCATTTAATCCCCTAACATTCCATGATAGGATCTTGGGCTTCATTGAAAACAACTTACAGCCCTCTTCTTATCTTTATAACTGCATGAGTTCCCGTTCTTGGAGCTATAATCAATGGTGCATTCCAATCTTTTCAATTCCCTCCTTAGAAGCGGATCTGGCCATCTCAGGTTGATTGGCCTTAATGGCGGTTAATAAATCTCTAAATTGCTCCTTATAGCCATTAACCGATATCCCTAGTCAATCTCTAAACTCTTCAACTTTTCTCAACACCCAATCTGAAGATTCAAAAGACCAATCAATCCCTGGGTTCATAGAGCATAAAGGTGTAAAATTAGGATCCTCCTCTTCATTCAGAGACATCCAAATCCACTGCATCTCCAGAAACTGAGTCAACTATTCCGTCGATCATCAAATAAGAATCACATTTAAAGTATATTAGTTTACAATAGATAGCCATACTTGATTATTATTGAATCTAACATACGTAAAATACATATTTTTAGATAAATATGTATAACCATACCAGTATATGTAGTAAATATTTAGATAAATACATATTTTTATAACATACGATAAAATATCGGTGTCGGATTCAGAGGAAAAATTCGGAGTTGGAGTCAAAGGGCAAAGTCGGACTTAGGGTTGGAGGATAAAGTCGGAGTCGGTCCAACGACACCTCCGATTCTGACTTTGACTGAAAAATTAAAAAGAAATCCAACTTCGACTCTGTCTTGTTGGAGTCGGAGTCAGAGATTAGTCAGATTCGGAGTCCAATTTTCAGATTTTTGCTCAACTTTATACATAGGACCTACGTATGATAGACACATTTCCCTTTTTATTTTTATTTATTTTTTCTCTTTTTGTTGGGGGAGGAAAGAAATGTTTTCCATGCATATAGCCTATCAAATGGAATAGAGTATTGAAATTTACCGAAAGCCGGAATAATATGTATTTGTGTGATTTATCTTGTTAACACAATGATTGACAGAATGAATGATGCAATCATATGTAGATATTGGATACCCCTAGCCTCCTTGCTGAGGGTTCTAAAGGGATGAAAAAGATCCGTAAAGAGAAGCTGCCACAGTCCGATGCATCCACGAGCAGTTGTTGTTGAGACTGATTATGCCCCTAATTTCTCTAAATTCTGGATCTCTAACCCACTTGTTTCCCTTTTCAACTATTTATAGAAATTGTTTTGTTGTTATAAATATGGTCGATAATTTTATTGCTTTCGAATTACTGTGAAGTAGCGTAGCCAGCGTTGGAGTCTATATTTCAATATTGAAGTATATTGAGCATATCATGTCTTGGAGTCTATACTATTTGTACCAAAGGGTTGTGATTTCGGTGGTGACATTGGTTCCAGGTGAGAGGCTAGTTTCAAAGACGATGACTATTTGATGAGAAATGATTTGCACAAGTCCCAAATAAATAAATTGCAGCTCTGCCTTACCACAGAAAATTATAAAGTAAGAGAACGAAATAATCAAATTAAATTGCAACAATTCCAAATTTCTGCCTCCAAAACTCTGCAAGCATGCACAAATGTCGCATCTTCTAACTCCTTCACCTTGAAGCTCTGTTCTTCCTCTTTTGTTCTGTATCTTCTTTTTCTTGCCTTGGGAGGTTGTGGTTGGTCGGAGGACAAGGTCGTAGCCTCTCCATATCAATAATAACCAAAGACATTTTGCTTCTTTTGTTTCTCTTTTTTCTTTTCTTTTGGCCCACAGGTGTCTACCTATGTTTCCCAATAGCCCGGTGACAGACTTACTGGTGAACTCAATGATGGAACCAAAGTAAAATACTAGTTGAAAGTTTTTCATCCGGGACCAATAGTACCAACAATATTAATTATGATGGAAGGAATTTACCTACAATTTTCGCAACCCTGGTCCCTCGTTAATCATTCGCCTTCTTTGCTAACCTATGGTTCCTCTCTCTTCATAATCTTTGCCCTCACCCACCCCCAACCCTTAACCATTCTCCTCTTTTTTCCCATTTGTTCTTCTTATTTTTTTCCTCGTGCGGCAGGTGGGGATGGGTCGGTTCCCCTGTTGTCTAAATCAATTGGGGACACCAGTCTGCCCACAAAATTAATTCCAAGTGTGCAGCTTCGCTGGTCTGGAAGATAGCTTCAGCTACCTCGTTGGGTACTGTGAGAGTTTTGTCATGTTACATAATATTATATATAGTTGTAGAGTGTATAAATATTGTAAAATAATTTAAAAAATAGTAATTTATTATTAAAAAATTATTATTTTTATATAAATTTCATATTTTATTAACTTTTTAAAAATAATTACGTGATGTTTGTACAAATTTTATTTCTCTTTGTCTATTGTCACTGAAGACCAAGTAGAATTCTACTCATCTCACACATCATACACTACATTTATTTTAACTTTTTTTCTTTTTTCTATTACAAATATGTGTTACATAGATGAAAAGTAAAATAATTTAATTAATTTAACAAGAATATAATAATATAAAAAATAAAAAATAATATAAATGACCATACTGATTATAGAGAAATGATAGATGCAGTTATGGAATTGCAAGCGACATGCAGTCGCTTTGAAAAAAAGTGAATATATATGAGACCCACGTGAAAAAATTAATTTTTTTTCTAAAGCGACTACATACTATTTACAATTACACGATTGTACCTAGCATTATCCCTATTATATTGTTCTAGCAATTTCATTTGGTTGATCACGTGCCAAAATTACGGCCTCAAGCTGGTGTTTTTCCTCTGAAGTTCTGGCACTACTTTTCACGTGGAAGACCTTTGTGCATGCCTGTAAGTAGCTTAGCTAAGCTAGTGATCAAGCTCACCAATCAACTAATGTTGCTATTAGAACTTTAGAATTGACTGAAAACAGCAGCAGTTTACTTTTGACCCTAATTAAAAGGTACGACGGAACATCGGCCAATTTGGTGAAGAACTAACACACAGTCCAGTGTGGTGGTGCAAATTTCTTCACTTTTCACCTTATTCTTGGGCAAAAGGAGGTGCCATCTTGCCGAAAACATGGACCATTGTCACACTCGAGTGTATGCCTGTAACCTTTATATATTCTTAATTAATTAAGCTAGAACACCCACGTACAATTGATTCTTGACTTGTCTAGCCGTTTGTAGGGTCCTAATTCCAAAATGCAGATCAACTACTTTCTTCAGTTAGTTTGGCATGCATGAACTATATATATGTTCCAAAACCCAGATAGATTTTTTATGCGAAACAATTAATGTGCTTAGGAATCAGCCTGTGATATCTTGGTGATGGTAATTAGGAAGGAAAGGCATAACATTTATTAACGGCCTCCCTCTCTGTAATCCTTCTAAATATCAACTGACAATTGGAATATCCAAAAGACCCAAAAGTCCCATTAACTACAGAAGGATCCGCACAAAAGGTGCTGTAGCCAATTTGGTTCTGTTTGAACAAAATGCCATCCCTTATAGGCAAGAAGAAACTTCTTTCCAGCAATATGGGTGGGTCAGGATCATCGAGCATGTGCTTTGCTTTCTTGACCAGACATGTAATAATGGGGTGAGCATTGAGCAGCAGCATCAGCGCCCCTGTTCAGTCATGCAATGTCTATCATAACCTGCATGTTTAGGTCATTTTCTCGGGTGAAGTTAAAGTCAAGGTAGTAGTTTAGAACACTATTCACTTTCACTCCGCATGAGTACGAAGATGGAATATTGTTCTTTTTACTGTTTAAAGGGGCAAAATTATACATTCTTAAGAATTATGAATTAACATATGCGAGATGTTCAGACAGTTACTTCCGTAAATAATCGGAATGCCTCTAATAGATATATTGCCTTGTCGAAGACTCGAATCCATTTAATTTCGATGGATGATCAGAGATTCAGACTGATACTTAATCTTGTTTAGTTTAATCCAAGGAATTAAAAAGGCAATAAAAATTCCAATAAAACGTAGAGTACTCCCTTTGAGTTAGCTCGCATGAATATCCAATTTAATTAAGTGGATGCTTTTAAAGCTTATATTGAATTTTCAATTATTGATGATATAACGTACAGGAATTTGATTCTTCTATATATACACATATGTAAGTTTCAGAGAATCCAATACATGATGACCACATAGAATATAATTAAGATCCCACATGATATATAGGCGACAAACGTCGAGGACCCATAGTATTTTATCATGTAATAATTAATCTAGACCCGATGTAGTGAGTCTTCAGCCCACTTGGATCTAAGCAGCTTGAGCAGCATTCTCGCCTTTGTTTTGGTCCTACCACTACACTGGCTTTGCAAAAGTAACAGCAACTGAGTCAAAACTCCAGCACCAATTGCATCTTCCCGTGCTCGCAATGAATCATAACATATGATCATAAGCAAGCTAACTGCACTCTCACTGCCTTCATGATCCGAAACCCTGAAAACCATTTTAACAAGAGCATTAACCCCATCTGGATTGTTAATCAATACTTGTTTTGTACTCTGATCTATTCCCGAAAGCTTCTCTAGTGTTGCCATTGCCATTGGTGCCAAGTTCTGTTCACGTCGTTCAGCACGCAGAATATATGATATGAGTCCGTCTATGGCACCTTCTCTAACCAAGTTCTGCTGATTAGACTGCAATGAAGATAATGCTGTTATGGCTTTGATTCCAGCCTCAGAAGCCTCAGAACCATGGCTAACGAGAAGAACCAATCCATGCAAGAGTTCTCGGGTTCTTCCAAACATTTCACAAAGCTCTTTTGTCTCCAAAGATGATGATGATGATGCTATTAACTCTAAAAGATGACACAGACTTATCTTGACCACGGCAGTGCCGTGCTCTAATAAATCTAGGAATGATGCTAATTTAGACTCTTCTTTTAGCATATTCAGAGACTCCAATCCACCCAGTTGCGACAATCTTACAGCACAAGAAAGTGCAAGTTCAACAAACTTTATACAATCTTGGGAAAGTTTGGCTTTTACTCTTCCAAAAACTAGTTCTAGAAATAAAGGTAAGAAACCCAATTGGAGCAAACAAGAATTTCCAGATGGTGATTCTTCGGATACTTCTCGAATATTTTTGAGCGTTTGGAGCTTGTCTTCCAAGGTGCCTTCATGAGATTCAAGGCTGTATTTGAGAGAAGATAAAGAATCAAAGGTTGCCAAGTAATCGGGATCAAACTGTTCACCCATATGAAGCCATTGATCAATCAAATGGCGAAGAGTGTGATTGGGAACAATGGATGGATCATGGAGTTTCTGCATTGTGACAGGACAGGTGAGATTACCGGCAGCCAGCCATTTCTCTATGCTTGATCTGTCATATGTTTGGCCTGTACATAAAGTGACTGGATCTTTGAACAAGTCTAGACTAATTGGGCATCTGAACAAGTGGGGAATGGCCATGTCAGCAGCTTCTTTCATGAACGAAGAGTAATGGTTCAAGAACATAAACGAACCCGGCTTGTGATCAAATGCAATGAATAATCGACTAAATATAGAATCTAACAAGTGGGTGCTACGGATACACGACAAAATAGTTCTTAGAAATTAGCAAGAATATTGATATAGACTGCAATGGAAATGTGGGTTTTAGAGGACGAACCTTCGGAAGTCCTTAAGAGAGAAGTTTCGAATATGAACTATAACATGAAATTGAGAAAGAGAAAGGAGTACGTACTTAAAGAAATGGAAGAAGCAGAGAAAGTTGGAAGTGATGAAAAGGATAAGCAGAAAGCTCAGGATTTACAGTCAATATATACTGACAGAGCTAGAATGGAGAAGTGGGAGAGCAAGGGAGTACTGGTGTCAACCTCCTGCTTGCTTGTAGTCCAGAGTACTGATAGACAGCACATGAGAAAGAAAGGGGAATTAGCAAAGCAAAGCAGGCAATCTTAGTTGGGAAGAAGCAGAAGAGAACAACAACATACAAACACTGGAAAGAGCCAAAAAATAGGCCTTATCCTATTCTTAGTGAAAGATATATAGTAAAAGTTTGCAGCTGATAATATAGAATTAATGATCGTGGAATGGTCCCCGGCCCTCTCTCTCTCTCTCTCTCTCTTTCTCTCTCTTCATGTTCATATCAATTCAGTCAAAACTGACCCACCATGAGAAAAATACAATTGTTGTTGTCTTTGAACTTTGAATCCACCCACACTATTTTGAAAGAGATAAAATAAATAAATATAAAACTAAAATCTATAAGTGGGGAGTAATGATTCTCACAAGCTGGCTCATGAAATTGATATCAAAATTGGTAAATGAATACGACTACATATATTTTATTTTCTAATATATATTTTCTAATCATTAAATATTTTTAAAATAATGATTATTAAAAAAGAAGATAAATCATAAATAATAATATATATAATTTATCGGGGCAAATTGTAACGTCTTAACTAGAGTCTAGTATTCAAAATATAGTTCCTTTTACCTGTGGTCTAGTGAAGTCATAACTACTGTTAATTAGTTATGGTATTACATCACAAACCACTTTGAAAACAGGAGCTATGAAGAGCACAAAATAAAAATGTTTAGGTACAGTTTGAAAAGTCAGTTCTCCATGAGCATCCTCACAAAGAAGATTGTTTACGTCTTGGAAATATTGTGTTTTTTTTTTTTTTTTAATCAACTTTAATGTTACAAATTCTTTGATTTTCTGATCTTTCCTGACTACTAGTCCTCCATATATAAAATCATTGTACATGTATAACAGAACAAATTACGCACTTAAAACACTTCTTTATTGTTTTTTAAGAGTCTTTTCACGAGCTATTTCTTGGTAGTATAATATGATGATCATCATCTTTTCCAGTAATATTATTCAATATCTCTGATCAAAGCAATTCCACCATTAATTTTGTCTTCTAAATCAATGACAATATAGGGCATATATATGTGCATTCCTGATCCATGATTCAAGCCCAACTTATTTTAAAAATAGCTATGATTTTTTTAGGTATTCCAAAGTTTGGCTTCATGATCAGTTGAACAGACAAATTAGAATATGTATGTTTAAAATATATATTTTGCTAATTAAATATACTTTCTTCTAACGTGTGCACTTGTTTTCTAGAATAAACAGCTAGCCGAATTTCTGGTAAAGTTTGGTCCACTTTCTCCTAATTTGTTTTTTAATTTATTTTATAAAATTTTTCACTAATTCAATTCACCCTTTTGATCTCACCGAATCTGGCACTTTAATATATTTGACTTCATGCAGTATTCTTTTTCTTCATCTTTTTAGGCGTGTAATTGAGTGCATGCACGCGCAAGGGAATTAATATGCGCATGAATCCAAAGCATTAATATTCTAGGACTAGGGATTCCCAACTAAAGCATATATAGAGTCTGGCCTCCATCTAGTTGCTAAAAATTCTTTGACTTTTGACTGGTGCTCGCTCGTCATGCCAAATTTGAAATTACTTTCATATATATATATATATATATATATATCACCATCCTAATTGGTCAATTTATAGCAGCTTGTGGGGTCAAAAGTCCTCCTACATCCAATGATCATAGGGTCCACAATGCATAAGAGCGACATATACATGTAGAAGTACTACTTTTTTTTTAATTTTTTTTTATTTCATTGGGGGATTGGTATTTAGATTTTCTTTTAACTTCAATGATGAGCATATATATAGCTGGGTGCCAGAGGAGGAATTAGGAAAAGTCATAGGTTGATTTTTTTTTTTTAAACAAATAAATAAATAATATATATATAAATATTAAGTCTCATTTTATTATTGCCATTATAGGTGGTTTGAGTCACCTAATTCCAAACCTAACAGAAGTGAAATTACAATTTAATATAGTTTATTGAATATCTACATCATATACACAAACACAAATGCTAATTAATGTGGAAGAAAATGACTGCCAAACTTTCTTTCTCTTCATTACATCATAACCCATTATAAATATATATATATATATATATATATATATATATATGTTATCAAATAAGTAGTCAAGGAACAAATTTTAGTAGTGTTCCGTCACTAATGTGTAAGTTTGGCAAAAAGATCAAATTGTAAGGTCGACTATGATGCAAATGAGAGAGAGAGAGAGAGAGAGAGAGAGAGAAAGAGAGAGAGACCAGAAGAGAGAGAAGACAAAACAAAGGCCAAAAATGAAACTTTTAAAACCGGCCATGCATTGAGATATGAAGAAATTCTGGCCTTTGAAGTTTGAACACTATCTTGTCTGCCATTAGAACATTTCAACTTCAATTAAATAATAGAGTTTTGTTAGTAATTATCACAGTAAGATGGTGGTCACATACCATAATAATCATCTTACAAAAATCATCGATCGGCAATAATAATATACGTAATTGTTGGGGGCATACGCAATCTATTGAATTCTGATATACTCACATGCAACCAATAATATATAGGAAGTTATATATGCTATTCCACGCACACGGCCCAGATAATTGATGTAATTTATGCTATAA
Organism: Platycarya longipes; assembly: GCA_036559045.1. NCBI lineage: Eukaryota > Viridiplantae > Streptophyta > Magnoliopsida > Fagales > Juglandaceae > Platycarya > Platycarya longipes. The sequence continues at coordinate 32,800,992 of CM071791.1, forward strand.
TTGATGAGTCCAACCATTCATATATAATATTCTGGACCGAAAATTCCGCAATTAATACTAGTAAATATATGACAAATTATATACGTACGTCGTATATTATATATCAATTCGTACGGCCACATCAATCATGAAATAAAAAGTGAATTAACGATATATATGAGTACTGTATTACGTCGAAGGAAAATGTTACTATGCGGCATGCCGCCTCATTTTATACTGTGCTCATTTTGATCCTTTATGCATTTATTTTTATTTTTATTTTTTAATAATTAAAAAATTTATTATTAATATATTGGTATTGTATTGTGTTTTTTAAAAATTTTAAAAAACTATTTGAAATAAAATATAAAAAAATTAAAAATTACAAATTATATTAAGAAACACACCAACTTGACAAATTGAGGAGGCATATTAGCACTATTCTTACGGTGAATATGATACTTGTAAAATTTCATAAACTCTCTCTCTCTCTCTCTAGTAAATTGGTAAAAAGAAATATTGATATTTGTAATATTCTTAAAGTGTGTAAGTCTGGCAAATTTCTTTTAAGAAAAATACGTAAACATGAGATTAGTCACATGAAATAATTACTTTTTTAATAATAGACTCAATTCCTTTGCAATGAAGTACGTGAAACTTGCATATACTAGTCAGTACTATATCTAGCATTATTACTCACAAGCTTATAACTCACACAATACATGAATTGTTGTATATGTTGTATACGAAAGAAAGAGATCTAAAGAGAGACATAGTGAAGAAATTCTAAACAGTCTATAACGCAAATTTTTTTGACGAAACAATATAAAACCATGCCGCATAGTAACATTTTCTAAACAGTTTTTTTATTTCCCTATTCCTAGATGGTTCTAGTTACGTGGTCATTGATCTCATGAGGATCTCTATTTTCTCCCGTCCATTAATTTTAAAAATTCTCATCAATCAATTGATGATGATAAGTCTTCTACATGATTTATCGAAAGTGAACTTTTACCCTCTAGACCAATTATGAGGATACTTTTGAGTTAATTTCATAATCGATTTATTGGTGGGTTCCCACTGTAATATCAAACCATGCGTTTGTATGTGCTAAAGAAATAATGACACTACATGAAATTAAATGTTACGTGCTTACAAAAATATCTAATCCATGGTATGGTGCAATTTATCGTAAGAGAGAAAAGTAGGCAATATTAATGATTTTGGTGTTAATTAGTAAGAGAAATATTTTAGCAACAAAATGATTTTACACAAAAAATCTCATAAATTAATAGAGTTTGATGTGGTCCATCAGATTGTAAAATTATTTTTATTGTAAAGCAGATCTGATAGATTATATCAAATCACATCAATTTATGAAATTTCTTGTGTAGAATCATTTTATGGCTGTAGCATTCTTTTTTTTTTTAATAATAATATTGGATATAGTCATGAAGTGTACAAATGTCGTGCATTCTTTTTTCTTTTTTTGTTTTTAAATCCATCATTTATAAAATCTAATTTTGTTTTTAATGTGGATCTTATATTTATTTTTTTTATTTTAAAAAAAATTATGTTTGCATATTTTATAACTGTAGCTATATATATATATATAGATATATATATATTTGTAATGAGGTGTTTATTGGGATCTTCTACTCACTTCTTTTCGTATTAATCTTGTGTTTAATTTTATTGAAATATTGCTTAAAAAATATATTTAGATTGTTTACCGGCCAAGTCTTCACTGTCAATTATTTGTCCAAATTTGCATACAACTTCTCACCACGGAAGCATTTTAGGATAAAAAAGATTAATTATTTTTTTGTATGATTAAAAAAATATCAGGAAGAGAGAGTGTGTGTGACTTTTCCTAGGAGAATCGTCTCCGTCGGTTGTCCAATGACAACGATGTAAAAGAAGCGGTAGATTACTTCCCTATGGGTTAAATTTAGGAATACAAATCTACATAATTAAAGAAAATGATTTATACACAACATTTTTTATAATATTATTATGAAATATGATGTGAAATTATATTATGTGTATCAATACTCTATAATTAATATTACAACAAATGAGTTAGAAATACAAAGAAAGAAGGAAACTATGTACCAAAAAATTATTTAATTTTCTGCCCAAAAAGTAACTTATATATATAATATGACTGAAATAGACATCCTGTCTGTAATCCACCTTGATAGTTGATACGCGCACATATATATATATATATGTAAAGTAATATATATTTATGTCATATTAAATACAGTTTTACAATATGGTATAGTCCAATTGGAAAAAAGTAATCTCCTGGTATAATATAATAAATATCATTTCTTTATATATTATTATATTTTATTTCCTTTTTTATGGACTTAAAAAAGAAAGATATATTATTTAAAAGAGGTACTTTTTAAAAGGAACAACGGCGACCTCTGACCATAACCTTGAGACAAAGACGAATGAAAAAGAACCCCCAAAATATGGAAGAATCCCTTCATGTCCGCGATGATATATATATATATATATATATACACTCTTATTTTTAAGGCAAATGTGGTGGACATATATTGACATGATTAAAAGCTATAAAAGGTAGGAAAAGGGGACCCTAATAATCAATAATCATCCTAATATGGTTACTTGAGAGTAAAACAATTAAAATGCAACAATTGGGAAATTATCTCCAACTAAGTTGGATTTATCCCATATCGTTAGCATGAGTCCAAGAGAAGGTAATTTTTACAAGGACGGCTTTTTAACAATCCAATGATAAATTTGTTGTGATTGAGACCATTGATAATAAGTTTTTCTCGATCTTTTAATAATACAAATGACAAATAATCCTTTTCTAAGTTGGTAATTGAAAGTGGAAAACACTATTTATCATCAATTTAATTATTATTATTCTGTTATCCTCGTTGTGACATCAATTGATTGGTAGATAAGTGAAATTTAATGATGAAGAAATACTGATTGGCGATACTATGCGACTTAAGTTTGCTCAACTGTTGTGTCACTAGTATAATTTGCATTTTTATTTCTTTTTTTTAAAAACTTTTTATTTCATATTTTTTAAAAATATGTTTAAATATTTTAAAAAAATACAAAATACTAATACAATAATAATCACTTCTTTGGTGGATTATCTACTGAGTCATCGACTCATTTTAGTTTATTTCATGTTTTTAAAACCACCTAGGTGAGGAAAAAAATCAGTGCAAGCAGGCAGGTCAGAGTAGATTGAGCAGCTATTTAAAGTTTTAAGTTTTCTGGAAATAGATGCCTTTATGACACAAGTTTATTTTCAATTATTTCAGTAAATATTTTCTTTTCTTAAAGACATTTTATTATAACTTCATTTTTGGAATAAATGTTATTTATTTTATTATTAAAACTAAGACTATTGTGTTGAATTAAAATTTTAAAAAAATCATGTGACACTCCTTTGCTTACGGGAAGGGAGTGTAGTTAAATTAAAGGAGCAAACTCAGGGAGTATAGTATCAATTTCTTTAAAAGAATGATAGATAGTAGGTCCAAGGATGTAGGTGGAGATACGGCTGTTATGATGGCGTAAGGAGGTGAAGCTTCTCAGGCGAATATTCAAAATGTAACTACCAAATTAGTTAAGCGGAAGATGGGTATTGTTTTCTAGGAGGAGTGGGGAGGTTGGGGGCAAGAAGATAGGCACTATTGTCAAAGATAAGGATATTCTTAATGAGATTGTTAGTGAAATGGAGAAGCATAATGGATATTGTGTTCCTGAAGGTTAAGGGCAAAAGTTATCTATTACTAGCCCAAGTCATAGTAGGCCTATTGAAAACAAGCTCGTTGGGCTAAGTAGCAAAAAATGGAAAAGAATGTCATTTCTTCAAGAAATGACATCCACCCTTTTCCCAAATACTCAACCATCGAGAATTCTGTTTAAAGGGGTTGCTAAGAAAATAATGGGAGTCCATAAGAAGGGGTCTCTACAAGGAAGGTCAGCACAGCATCTTCATGTTTTGGAAAGTCAAGAGGATGTGATTGTGCTTACAAATTTTGAAAGATCGGTGGTGATTGTGGTACAATACCATCGGGAGCCTTGAAAATGCTCAGCTGAAATGCCCGTGGGCTTGGGAACCCACAGGGTATAAAACCCCTTTGTGATCTAGTCAAGAGGGAAAGGTCTGATGTTGTGTTCTTGCAATAAACCGGACTTGTTACTCGAGAGTTTGGATCTTGTAATTACAAATCGGGGTTTTTTAATTGTTTGGCAGTTGGTTCTTGTGGTAGAAAATGAGGGATTGCACTATTAAGGGGTTAAGAAATTGATTTGTCTATTATTTCTTAGTCCTCAAATCATTTTAATGCTGTTATTAAATATGCTAATTTGAATATGGGGCATTGGTATTTAATTGCTATATATGGTTTTCCTAAAACCAATCTACGTTATAAAACTTGGAATCTGCTTAGATCATTATGTAGAATGAATGAGGATGCTTGGTTGGTTGTAGGTGATTTCAATGAGTTGATGCATCAACATGAGAAGAGGGGTGGAAAATCAAGACCTGTGAGACAATTCTCTGATTTTAGAGAGATTATTGAAGAGTGTCATTTGAAGGATTTGAGATATTCTGGTCACAAATTCGCATAATGCAATAGGAGAGATGGGAATCAACGTGTTAGTGAAAGGATTGACAAATTTTTGTCAATTCTGCTTGGTGGAATTGCTTTTCTAATGCACAAGTTACTCATGAAGTGGTAGCCTACTCTGATCACTTACCAATCTAGGTCACTTTGGTGAGCGTAGTTGAGTTTCACAGGTTTAAGAAACCTTTTAAATTTGAGATGATGTGAGTGGAGGAGACAAACTGTGAGGAGATTGTCAAAGTTGTTTGGGGTAGGGTTTCTATTCAGTCTAGTATGGGAGATGTAGCAGCAATGATAAAAGAAAACTGGGACACAATTGGGAGCATGGAATAGACGTACTTTGGAAATGTTCAGCAGCAACTTAATAATTCTCCTGTAAAGCTTGTATGAGAAGGACCTAGTAGGAGTTGATGCTAAGGCTATAAATTTGGCAAGAGATGAAACTAAGGCTTTATGGTACATATTTGGTTGGAAAGATATGACGTAATGTGGAGATAACTCTCTAAGGCTTTATGGCTTGAGAAGGGTGATAATAATAAAAAGTGATTTCATATGAAAGCATTACATAGGAGAAGGAAGAATAGCATTTTAAAAAGCCAAGATGACAATTGGCAGTCGCAAGAAGGGGTTCAAAGGGATAGGGTCATTCTTGATTATTTTCAAAATATGTTTACAAGTTCTACTTTAACTATTTCTAGTGATTCATTGGATTTTTTAAAACCTTTAACTGGGAAAGTATCTGCTTAGGTGAATCTAGATTTGATTAAGGAGTTCAATACTGATGAAGTGAAGGAAGTTTTGCATCAAACAAATCCTATGAAGGCTCCTGGTCCTAAAGGCATGTCACTAATATTTTTTCAAAGATATTGGCATGTGGTTGGGAATTCTGTGACCTCGACAGTTCTTCAAACTTTGAATTTAGGTTCATTTCCATCTTCTTTGAACCTTACTCATATTACCCTTATTCCTAAAAAGAGGTGTCCTATTAAAATGGGTGTTATAGGAGAATTAGTTTGTGCAATGTGGCTTATAAACTCATTGCAAAAATTCTCTCTTATAGAATAAAATCTGCTTATCAAGTGTCATTAGTGAGAGTCGAAGTGCTTTTGTTCCTAGACATCTTACTATTTATAATATTTTAATTGCATGCGAGTTGATTCATTATCTCAAACAGAAAAGGAAAGGAAAAAAGGGTTTTATGTATTTAAAGTTAGATATAAATAAGACCTATGATAATGTTGAATGGGTATTTCAAAAACTTGTTATGGAGGTGATGGGATTTCACCAAATATTCATTGAATTGATCATGTGCTGTGTTAGGTTTGTTGCTTTTTGTGTTTTAATCAATAGGGACCCTAAGGGTCCAATAGTACCAACTAGGAGTTTAAGACAAGGGGACCTATTGTCCCCTTATCTATTTTTGCTTTGCACTAAACGTTTAATCTCTCTTTTGAATTTTGCTAAGATGAGGAAGAACATATCCGGAATAAAACTCAGTAGGAGGCTCCAAATATCAATCATCTACTCTTTGTAGATAATAGTATTATTTTTTGTAAAGCTGAGGTAGATGAAAACAGCATAGTGTAGAAATTTTTAGAGAGGTATGAAGTTGTCTCGGGGTAAAGGATTAATAAGGAAAAAACTGTAATAGTGATTAGTGATAATGTGAGTGTAGCAACTAAAACCGAGATAAAAAAAATAAGAATAAAAAAAAACTTGTGGTCAAATTGTGAGATGCAGCAGTATGAGAAATATCTTAGCCTTCCACTTGTCGTTGTGAGGTTTAAAAGTCAAGCTTTTTAGTCTATTAAGCAGAGCGTATGGCAAAAATTACAATCTTGAAAAAAAAAAAGTGTTATCACAAGGTGTAAAGTAGATTTTATTGAAAGCAGTAGTGCTCTCAATTCCAACATACACTACGAGTTATTTTTTTCTTCCCTCTAATTTATGTATTGAGTTGAAGGGGATGATGTCAAGGTTTTGGTTTGGTCAAAAAGGTAATGAGAGGATGAGTTCTTGGTTGACCTGGAATTAAATGTGTCAAACAAAATCTAAAGGTGGGATGCGTTTTAAAGATTTAAAAAGTTTCAACTTAGCCTTATTAACAAGGCAAGGATGATGTTTTTCAACATAATAATTCTTTGATGCACAAGTTATTAAAGGCAAAATATTTCTCTCATACTAGTTTTCTGCCAATAGGGTTGGGTAAATGTCTATCTTATACATGGAGAAAGATTTGGGATGCAGGGTAATAGTTAATGGCAAGCTGTAGATGGAGAATAGGGGATGAAAGCTCTATAAACATATGGCAAGATCAGTAGATTCCAGGACATAATTGACTAGTTACTGAAGAGGTGGTGGTGAGGGAAGAAGCAAGGCTAGTTTCAGTGGACTCTATGTTTCTGCATAATGAGAAATTATGGGATATTACTAAGCTTAGGTCTCTCTTCAATTCAAATGTGGTGGTGGATATCCTCAAAGTGTGGTTGTGTTCTATTGATATAGAAGATAAGAGGGTGTGGTCTCATTAAAGAAATGACATGTTTAGTGTTAGAAGCTGTTATAGGTTTACATATGCTCAGATTGGTTCTCAATTTACAAAGATCTCAAATGTGCAAGATCAAAAGTTAATTTGAAAGCATTTGTAGAAAATGAAGGTCCCAAATAAGATAAAATGTTTTGCATGGCATGCATGCAAAGATGGTTTGCCTATTGGGGAGAACCTAGTGCAAAAACATTTCTTGACATATGCGACTTGTAGATTATTTTTATCTGATAGTGAAGATATTACTCATGCTTTGGTGACTTGTAATACTCTAGAGGGACTGGTGTAATTTTGTATCCTTGACTAATGTTTGACAAAAGCAGAACAATTTTTGAATTGGCATTGGAAATCTGTGAAAGGGATATGCATGGCAAGTTATCTGTTTTCTTTGCTTTGGCTTGGAGTTTTTGGTTTCGAAGAAACAAATATGTGCATGATCAGTTGCTGCTTAATCCTAAACATGTACCAGATAATGCATTAGCTATGTTGAGAAGCTATTCTCAAGTAAAGCAGAAGACTAGGGTACAATTTAAGCAATATTATACGTGGTAGGATCCTCAACAATTGATTGAAACTAAATGTTGATAGTGTGTTTTTTTTTTTTTTTTGAGTCGTGGAAAATAGGCATTGGTGCTGTTTGAGGGATGGTTTAGGCAAAGTTATCATGGCTGCTAGTAAGGCTGAGTTGGAGAGGGAAGGCACATAAGCTATAGAACGGCTGGCTATTTTCAAAGGTTTGCAATTGTATGCTATTATGATAATTTTTAAACTTGTTGTGAAAAGTGACAACTTGATAAGAACAACATGCATAACTCTTTGTTTGGGGGGTTATATTATAAAATTAAACAGCTTTCATCATGTTTTGATAGTTGTATTTTCTCACATGTATATCAGGTGAGTAATCTGGTAGCTCACATGTTGGCTAGGAATATTTGTAAGATTGAAAGTATTGCTTTATGTTAGGATTGTATTCTAAACTGTATTTCTCAAACCTTATAGTTTGATACTTGACTGTAATCATTTTTCCATTAATTAATGAAACTCCAATTTTTATAATTAAAAAAAACTATATAACGATGCCCATCGGGGCAACCAGCCCAATCCGCATCGGAAAAGGCTTCAAGGTGCTGCGTTGATGACTTAGTGATGAGAAGTCCATGAGACAATGTATGTTTGAGGTATCGTAGTATGTGCTTGATGGCCTGCCAGTGTAACTTGGTTGGGCAATGCATAAATTGGCACACACGATTAACAGCGAATGCAAAGTCGGGTCGAATGAGTGATAGATATTGTAGCGATCCAACAGTGCTTTGAAAAAGAGTTGTATCAGGGAAGGGATCACTATCATAAGCCGATAGAGAGTGGGACGATGCCATATGAGATGATATTGGCTTAACTTCAAGCATCTTTGTTGTTTTTAATAAATCCATTATGTACTGCTGCGGAGATAAAAGAAGACCCTCTGGTAGTTGTTGCACCTCAACATCGAGAAAGAAATTGATGTCACTGAGATCTTTGACAGCAAAATCATTTTGCAAAAGTGCAAGGAGCTCATCAATGGCAGTCGGAATCGAAGAGGTGATAATGATATCATCAACATAAATAAGAATAAAAATGGTTGTGGATCCAGCATGAAATATACATAAGGAGGAGTCAGCTTTGGATGCATGAAAACCAAGTTGAAGTAGACAGGAGCTCAACCATGAAAACGAAGCCCTTAGAGCTTGTTTGATGCCATAAATTACTTTGTTGAGGCAACAAACATGAGATGGATATAAAGGATGTGAAAACCTAAGTGGTTGAGTCAAATATACTTCCTTAGATAGTGTCCCATAGATAAATGCATTTTGAATATTGATTTGGCACATGGCCCAACCAGCGGAATAAGCTAGTGAAAGAACAGTTCGTATAGTGGTTGGTTTAACCACTAAACTGTATGTTTCATCATAATCCAAACCAGCTAATTGATGAAATCCTTTAACCACTAGTTGCGCTTTGTGGTGTACAAGAGATCCATAAGACTTTCTTTGAGTTTGAACACCCATTTGTATCCTACTACATTGCATCAGTTTGAGCAAGTAAAGCTCGTGGAATGGGATATCAAATTGTGCCATCTGTATGTTGCCGAGGTCTGAACATATTGACTTGAGACCTAGTGACCATTGGGTGAGGCGCCTAGGTGCTGGTGCTGGAGGGATCTCAATGGCAGGAGGAGCAGGTGGCTGAGTTAATGCCATTGTAGGTGATGAAAATGCCATGGTAGGTGATGAAGCAGGTTGTGAACTAATCACATATGATCCCAATGGTGAGGAAAGTAACGGTATTGGAAAAATTGTTTGAGCTGGTGATGGAGATTGAGAAGTGGACCTGCAAAGGGAAGAGGCAAAAGGAAAAGAAGATTCATTGAAGATAATATCACGAGAGATGTAAATTCGATTGGTGTTAGGATTTAAACATTTGTAACCTTTATGATGCATACTATATCCGATAAATACATAGGGAGAAGAGCAAGGCTGCAATTTATTGGTATTATAAAGTTGAAGATGTGGATAATATGCATACCCAAAAATTTTGAGAAAATTATAATTGGGATTGCACTTGTATAATTTTTCATAAGGTGGTAAATTATTGAGCACAACATTAGGCATGCGATTGATAAGAAAACATGTAATTTGACAAGCTTCATCCCAAAATTTCTTCGGTAAGCAACTGTTGGTAAGTAGAACTAAAGATGTTTCAATGAGATGTCTATGTTTTCTCTCGACACATTTTGTGGATGTGTAATCTCCTTGCTTCAATTGTAGGAGTCGACATTGCTATATATAGACTATAAACAAATGAGTTTGTTACATGAGGTTGAGATCGGATATACCAAATTACAATAGAATATTTGAAATACAAAAGGTTGTTGAGATATCATCATTATTTGAATTGATATTGCTATTGAACAGTTTTGGGATTATATTGTTGTTCAATTTCAATAGCAGCTTTGACCGGATCCTTAACAACATACAACTTTGTCTTAATTTCAATCCAACATGGATTTTCTTGTAGTTATCAGATAACGTTATGCATTTATGTCTACACAAGTGTCCATGTGCACATTTATATGAAATGGTCAAAATTTTAGACCGACGACCAACATTTACAAAATCTTGGATTGAAAATAACATTATGCGTTTGATGATTTCCCACCAGGATAATCACTAAATGGATAATACCAAACCAAAATGTTGAAGAATATTCAACATTTATTTTTCTTTGCCAATTACAAATATTTGATATTTTAATATTTTCTGAGACGAAAATATTTCATTTGGTTTGTTCAAAATTAAGGCCTGATTTGCTTACGAAGACAAAACTCAAAACTCTTTTCAAACTTATTATTATATCTTTTCAAAATTTCAAATAAAATAAAATAAAAATTACATTTTTTTCAAATCCAAGAAAAACTTTTTCAGATTCTAAAATAAAACTAATATTAAAAAAATAGGATAACAATATTTTATTTTATTTTTAATTTTTATCTCATCTCATTTCTAAAAACAAACAAAGTCTAAATAAATATTCAAACTATCAATTGAATAATTTAGCTCAGGTCCTTCTGCCGGAGCAACAAGTTCTTCTTAGGTTTTTAAGCCAATTTTTGCTTTCATTATAAAAATGGATAGTTACATCATACTCACCCATCTCTGTGGTTCTATTTTTTCCAAGACAAATGATTAGGAATCATTATGCATCGATATAAAAAAAGTAATAATTTTGTGCAATCTACAACTTGCATGGTGTGCACATGCGTGCAAGATGTTTTTTTTTTGTTAAATAATAGAGATCAACTTGAAAAAATCAACTATTTTAAAGTAAAATCTAATTTTTCTAAAACCATTGTGCGAGATTTGGGTAATTTAAATTTTTATGTAGCATTACTTGCTTAATCTAAACATCATAGATAGTCCTTACAAATTTTCAAAAAAATTGCAAATTACTAATCATCAGCATTAGCTTATTAGCTAGATTTTTTAGAAAAAATTTTATTTGCAGTTTTTAAATAGAGACTACAAATAAAAAATAAAAATATTTTAATCAATTTAATGGTAATATTGCAAAAGAATCCCAACAAGAGAATTGTACTTAGAAACTCTCGACTTTTTATGTTCTTTTTTTTTTCTTTCCATTCTTTTTAAATTAATTTAAAGCAAGTTTTTGTATTTACTTTCATTTTGTATGTTTTATGCAGTCCGGGAAGTCGACAAGCTGGGAAGCCCAACTTGAAGCCCACGATGATGGATAGAGTCCAATGAAACCAATTTATGCAAGATATTTGGAAGTCCATGACCACATTCATTTCGGGCTGCTTTCGGTGGATTTACACGTAAAATAATTTCCCTTTTTGCACGTGTAAGTCCCAAACAAGTTCATATCCTTCGAGTTCTACTGTATACAAATATTTTTTACTTATTTTTTTTTAAAATTTATGTGCAAGCAGGCTTGCGTGCATATCCACTCACATGAGTGAGTGTGTGAGCAGGCCTGTTTGCACCCAATACTGTTTTATTTTTTTATTTTTTACACTCCAGTTATATAATTGGTTAAAATAATTATTTTATATTAAAAAATGACGTAATCAATCACATTAATAAAATAAATAAAATAATTCAAAATTGACTACATTTAAAATTTTTCATACGTATATATACATATTTCAAGCAAGATGCCGATAATTGATAGGCTCTGCCGCTCTTGGTTAAATTAGATCAATAAAGTTATGTCCATTGATAATTTTTATGGACCTAAAGTCCTCAATATCACAACTTGGTTCAGCGTACTTAAAATCCTGCAATTATAAAACTACGTAAAAATAAAGTAAAGCTAGACACAGTCATATAGCGTACAATTCTCAAGCACCTTTTTCAAAAATTAGTAACTTATATTATTAAAAAATAATTGTTTTCATATATATTTAAGTTTTATTTATTTTTTAAAAAGAAGTTTGTAAAATTTACATATTTTAAAACTGTAAATAGTAAATACTATTTCTTAAAAAAAAAAAAAAGCTTGTCTTATGCGCTAAAGAGTAATGCAATGTGTGAGCTTAGCTCTCATACAGGTCATTTGAGATAAAAAAAAAAAAAAAAAGGGACGAGTAATTAGGTTTTCCTACAAGGCACTTTTTGTCAAATGAACTATGTCCCGAAAGAACATTCTTATTAAATTATTTAAAATTAAAATTTAAAAAATATAATTTTACATACATAAAATAAAAAATTAGTAATATTTGATCAAAAATGTGAAAAAATTTGTAGAGAAAAAATTAATTGTTTAATATTTTAATCATGAATAAGAAGGAAATTTAGGAGGAATTTTATTTTTTTTTCTATAAAAAAATTCTTCCATTAATGTAATATGCGACGATTCAATAATAAACAATTAATTCACTCGGATATGACTACGAGGAACATGAAAAAAAAAAAAAACGAAACTAGATTTTGCAACTTGCAAGACATACTCAAAAAAAGTATCTAATACTTTAGGCATGTTAAATATCTAGATGTATTAATATTTATTTTTACAAATATTATTAATAATCTATTAATAAATTTATATAATGTTGCACTAAACACACTTCAAGTCTATATATTATTATTTTCCTCACGAATAATGGAACATATACTCTTTTAATAAATTTATAATCATAAAGATAGATAGAGAGGGTATACTTGACCGAAAATCAAAAGAAAAATGATACTTATTATCTCATATGACAATTTTTTTACAATTATGAATAAAATACATGTAATTCTCAAACAGTTTACATTTTCTTTAAATAGTTTACCTAATATAATTGGAAGAAAAAAAATTAACATCTAGAAAATATAATTGGCAAAAAAATAAAAAATAAAAATATTTTATTGATGGTCCAACATGATCCTTGCAAGTTGGCGACTAGAGTTGGCAAGGGCTAGACTAGACAAGAATTTCTCAAGTTTCTAGCAGTTTATAGTAATAGAAAAAAACAGTGCTGCCCAAGTGGGCGTTTAATAAAAATGATTGAAGACTTGAACTAGGATACGTCTCGACCCATTAAAGATCGGGAGTAAGGATTTTTTCTAATTAATATAGATGATAATAATAAGAGAGCTGCTAGAGATATAAAAAATCCAACAAAATGATCTCATATATTGGTGCGGCCCACTTTTTTTTTTTTTTATTCTTTATCAACCTTATTCTCCCCCTCTCATTTCCTTCTTTATCAGCCACCATGCTGACCACCGGTGGTTAATGATGGTAGCCACGACGGCCCCCGCTTGTGGGTGTCGTGAACGAAGCTCTGTCGTGTGTAACTCCTCCTTGCACATGATGGAAGTCTTGCCTAGCCGTTAACTCCTCAGCCCATTCATGTCATGGCCATCATGTGGACCATTGGCATTTTCTGTTCCAAGAAGAATGTCTTCGAGCATCGTGGCATACAACGGGGCAACGATAGCCTTTGGTCATGAAATCCATGCAATATGCACCGCCCCCTCCCACGACAGTTGCACTCGAGCTCCCACCAGCGATCAATACCATTACTATCGGTGTCCTCTGCTAGGGTTGCAAATGAACAGAGTCGCTTGTGAATAATTCGAACTCGACTAGTATAAATTTGACTCTGATTTGGATAATTTAATAAATGAGTTGTTCATGAACACTAATATTAGTTTGAATATAAATGAGCAAAACTCATATAATCTCAACTCGACTCAGTTTAGGCTCATAAACAATATTCGTATAAAACTCAATTCGACTCGTTTTGAACTCGTCATAATACTTGTAATATTTCTATATGGATATATATATAAATATACACTTTTATATATATTTTTCATTTTTTACCTATAATATTTTATTGTATATATTTTATGGTTTATATTTATTAATTTTGATACTTTGTTTAAGTAATATATTTTGTTACTTTATGTTATTATGTATAAGTAACATATTTTATTATATACTTTACAATAATAATATATTAAGTTCACAAAATAGTTATTAAGTCAAATGTTTATAAAGAGTAAGTAATTTTAATTTTAGTTCAAATTGATTGAGAGAAATTATCTCCTTTGTGCTTCAGCCAATAAAAAATAAAATAAAATTGTGTATCAGATTAAATCGAGCTCAAGTCGAGCTACTTCAGCTCATATCAACTTGAGTACTTTTGATACTCGAGTTCGAGTCGAGTTCGATCAGATTATATGTTAAACGAGTCGAGTTCGATCAGAAATTTCTAAAATTTTTCGAGCTCGAGTCGAGTTTGAAAAGTGAAATATGTTAAACGAGTTTTTGACCCCCTGCTCAAATTCAACTCGATTCAGATCGTTTGCATCCCACAGCAATTGCTTCATCGAGAGCCTTGGTCCACGGTCACTGTGGCATGACATGGCCTCTGGCAGCCACCCTGTGAGTTGTTTGCCGCTTTCAGGAGTGGTTCTCGATCAAACTTAAGATGATATTGGACTTAATTGATAATAGTTTGTGGTATTGTGTTATAAAGTGTTCTTACAAGACGTAACAGTCTGACTGGAATTGTTTACAAAGATGACTCAACCATAATGGTATGGGAGCTTATGAATGAGCCCAGATGCCCTTCCGATCCATCCAGAAAAACCATTCAGGTTGGCAAAAAAACCCGTCCCAGGACTCTTTTAATTTTTGCATTTAGGCTACAAACTCTCTCTCTCTCTCTCTCTCTAGCTAGCTAGCAACTTAGATCTTCTCAGTTGCTAGCTAGCTAGCTAGCAGCTTAAGGGAATCATTAAGGAGGTCGGCAGACGCGCGGTTGAGGTTTTTCCTACAAGTCACTCTTTTTCAAAGGAACTATGTCCCGTAAGCTTGCAAAAGCCATTTCCCCACTTTCAAGTCGGTAGCAAAATTTTTATATTTTAATCATGAATAATAAGGAAATTTAGGAGGAATTTTTATTTTTTTAATAAAAAAATTCCTCCATTAGTGTAATATGCGATGATTCAAAACAAACAATTAATTCACTCACATATGACTACATGAGGAACATGCAAATTTTGCAAGACATACTCAATAAAATTTGCAACTAGATTTTGCAACTTGCAAGACATACACAATAAAATTATCTAATACTTTAGGCATGTAAAATATCTAGAT
This sequence comes from Platycarya longipes, assembly GCA_036559045.1. Lineage (NCBI taxonomy): Eukaryota > Viridiplantae > Streptophyta > Magnoliopsida > Fagales > Juglandaceae > Platycarya > Platycarya longipes. The sequence goes on from CM071791.1 coordinate 32,816,307, forward strand.
GTATTAATATTTATTTTCACAAATATTATTAAAAATCTATTAATAAATCTATATAATGTTGCACTAAACACACTTCAAGTCCATTGATATAAAATTAATTTATATATTATTAGTTTCCTCACGAATAATGGAATGTATACTCTTTCAATAAATTTGTAATCATAAAGATAGATAGAGAGGGTATACTTGACTGAAAATCAAAAGAAAAATGATACTTGTTATCTCATATGACAATTTTTTTTTTTACAATTATGAATAAAATACATGTAATTTTCAAATAGTTTGCATTTTCTTTAAATAGTTTACCAAATATAATGGGTACAAAAAAAATTAACATCTAGAAACTATAATTGGCAAAAAATTGAAAAATAAAATAATTTTATTGATGGTCCAGCATGATCCTTGCAAGTTGGCGGCTAGAGTTGGCAAGGGCTAGATTGGACAAGAATTGCTCAAGTTTCTAACGGTTTATAGTAATGGAAAAAAGTAATGCTGCCCAAGTGGGCGTTTAATAAAAACGATTGATGTCCTGAACTAGGATAAGTCTCGACCCATTAAAGGCCTGGAGTCAGGATTTTTTCTAATTGATATAGATGGTAATAAGAAGATAGTTGCTAGAGACACAAAAAGATCCAATAAAAGGATCTCATATATTGGTGTGGCCCACTTCTCTTTCTTTTTTCCTCTCTATCAACCTCATTCTCACCATCTCCCTTCCTCCCTCATCGGCAACCACGTTGACCACCAATGGTTAATAATACCAGCCACGACGACCCCCTATTGTGGGGGACATGAACGGAGCTCTATCGTGTGCACTTCTCCTTGCACACATGATGGAAGCCTTGCCTAGCCGTTAACTCCTCAGCCCATTCACGTTGTGGCCATCATGTGGACCACCGACGTTTTTAGTTCTCGAAGGAATGCTGTAATAACCCAAACTTTTTAAGATAAAGCATTTATTTGAGAATATTTTAAAGGGATTTAATGGAAGGATATTTTTTCCATGAAAATAGGATTTGAGACTTAGATGCATTCGAAGAAAAATTTTGGATTGACCTTTGGGAATCTTAGTAAGATGTCAACTACAGAAATTCAATTTGGACCTAGAAAGAGATAAATTTTCAATATTTGAGGAAGGAATTCAAAGGAAAGCGATAGAACAAAACATCAAATACTTGGTGTGCCAAAACGAGTTCTCGGGCTGATCCGTCGGATTTTGGTGTAATAATCTTAACTCATTCATATAAGGTCAGAACGAGGTGATTACAATTCGTATAGAACTTTAAGAAGCATATCTAGAACTTTAATGTTTTGGGTTTTTGAAGATAAGGAATGGATTAAGGACTAAATCTGATGTAAAGTGGACGGATGGGAATAAGAGTCAACTGGTAACCGACTTAGATGAGTTGTCTTATGTTTGGCCATGTGATGAAAATTTTGATTGGGTATCAATTTTTCTGAGGCCTTGAGATGTGTGGGAACATGTGTCAAGTTGATAAGAATTCATCTAGAAGCCTTGGTAGGCAATAAAATAAAGGAAAACAAATGAAGAACTCATATTGGGTGTTCTCGAGTAAGTTTTGACGTGTTTCGGTTCAACAATCATCTCTGTCTCATCTGATTTCTTAATGAAGTGATTCAAAATCTTTTAGAATCTGGAAATGATGTTCTTAAACTTTCATCTCTTGAGTGTTTGAAGAATCGAAGTTTATCTAGGACTTATTTAGGCTGGAACATGGCTGACTCTCAAGAGAGGCCAAGTGGCCAGATACACCTATTGGAAGATTTCCTATGATGTTATTTTGTCTGTACCCCCATGTGTTGAAACTCTTTGAGCCCTTGATCAAGATAATTTTATAGGTGGATTAATCTCAACCACGGGATTAAAATATCAGCAAATCCTCATAATATTATGGGTGATCATGAGACCACAAGTGTAAGGGACACCTCACCTATGCAGCCAAATGGAGTCGCTGAAATGCCCAAACCATTTCTCCTTACATCCCACGCCTCTTATGCCTATAAATAGATGCATGAGCTTCTCTTCTTTCCCTATGAGAGATACCAGTCGGCTATAGTGAGAAATACCCAAGAGAATTATACAAAAACTCACTCACATCACATAAGTGTCAAAAGAGAGCTAATTAAGAGCATTGGATAAGAAGTGGTGCAAGACCAACCATAGACATCCAATTTAGCTTTGGGAAAATCTATAAGTGTATATATTAACTTAATCTTAGCATAGAATAAGTGGTTTGGGGATTAGATTATGTTTGATATTTATTTGAGCTTAATTTTTGTTTAAGTGTTAAATTGAAACATATTAAATTTTAGAGTAGTTTTTGCTATGAAAAAATGCTAAGAAAATTATGAGACGTTAGAAATATATTCTATGATATTATATGAATAGAATTATATGAAAGCATGAGATTTTTCTATGAAAAAGAATGAAGAAATAATTCTAGTGAATTTCGACTTTAATAGGATTATTATTGACAGATTTGATACATTTTGGTAAATCAGACATAACTTATTCGTTTGATATCGGATTTGAATAATTCAAAAGGCTATGGAAATATAAGAGAAATATATACAACTTTTATGTTTTGAGTTTTAAGAGATAAGGACTCAATAAAGGATGAAATTGGAATTAAAGTGGCAGAATCGAGTTTACTATAGTAAGCATTATTCGTTAAATTTTGACGTTACAAATTTATGTGACGTAAGTGCATGTATATGTGATGTATTTTTATATGTCACATGAATTATGAAGACATGAAACATGCCTGTATAAGCCTAAGTTATGTATATATTGCATTTTGTCACATACATGTGTCATCATAAGTCATGACATCTATTTTAAGAAAAAGTCTATGTTACATATCGTCAAGTAAGTGCCGTCATAAGTCATGTCAAGTATTAAATAAATAAGAAAGGATATGACATGACCCAACCACGGGTATTAATAGTGGTATGACCCAACCACGGATAATAATAGTGGTATAACCCGACCACAAATTATAATAGTAGATATAAATAAAAATTTATAAAAACAAGAATTTTAAGATAAGAATGAAAAGTCCATACATGATACAAGTTTGTAAGTTTAAGTCATGCATGAGCCACATGAAACATGCCATAAATGCATACTCTGACTGTCTGACTTGTATGTGATTATTTTATGATATTTATGCTTTTATTAAGTTACGTGCGTACTTATTTAGATTTCTAAGAAAATTTCACTCTTGTATATTTTTATTTTTGGAAATATAAAATTATGTTGCAGGATTGATGACTGAGATAAGGGAAGGCCCGATGACTTAAGGAACTCAGAGGAGTCTGGATGGTCATAAACTTAGTCTAGATTTTGAGAATAAATTATGTACATGACTGACAAAACTAATTGAGTTATGTATGTAATGATACCATGTTATTATAAGAATGGATGAGGTGAATATTGTGATTTTAGTTCACCATGTGATCATTAGAAAATTTTTATTCAGAACTCTTCCATTGCAATTTCGATAAATACGGGGGTGGGTAACCTAACATTACTTACCCTAACACTTCAATTAGCGTTGAATTACGAACGTAAATTAGGAGCATCACAAATGCCTTCGAGCATCGTGGCACACAATGGGTGGCCAATGATAGCCTTTGGTCATGAAATCCATGCACGATGCACCACCCCCTCCCACAACAGTTGCACTCGAGCTCCCACCAGCGATCAATACCATCACCATCGGCGTCCTCTGTTGAGTCAGGGGGTAGTCCCAGACCACCTCCCATGGCAACTGCTCCGCCGAGAGCCTTGGTCCATGGCCACTGTGGCATGGCATGGCCTCTGGCGGCCACCTTGTGGGTTTTTTGCCACTTTCAGGAGTGGTTCTTGACCACCTTGGCTATGGACGGTGGTCCCCAGCCATGTGAGCAGTGCACAAATGTGCATAACCTGAGAATGAAATATATATATATATATATAAATATTTAGGAAAAGAAAGAACACGTGACACGTTATCACATCAATGTGTTAGATCTTTTGTATCTACATCGTTTCCTAATAATAATAATACTAAAACTAGAAACCCCAACAACCAGATTCTCTCTTCACATTCTATGTGGAGACGTCGTTCAAGTTTCATCCACCGCATTCACATTAGAGGTAAGGAACATCTAACCCCTTCAATTAGGTATGCCAAAATACTGAAAATCTTCTAAACTCATACTAATTACTTCTTTTTCAATTCTAAAACTTTTATCCTTCATGCTATAATGTTTTTCTTTCAGGTTTCTCGAGCAAAGGTGGAATTTATTGCACATGTAAAGTATATCTGTAGCTTTTGGTTTCTTGAGCAATGATGCAGCAGCTACACGATTGTGTTTCAATGCCACCAATAGTTTCGAAATTAGTGTAGCCTAATTTAAATGGATTCTTGTAATATCTATGTCAATATTTACTTGCATGAGTAATTATGAATTCGTATGTACCTCGATTGCTAATATTCGTCACTGGCGTTTGAAGTTTGATCCCAATAGTGTTATTTAGCAAAAATGTATTTAGAGGAGCTAGGAACTTATTCAAAATAGTTGTTGAGATCATAGGCTATTTTCAAGTGGTGGTTCCTTCCAAGTGGGCAAAAGAAAAAAAAAGATTGAAAACCTGAATCGGAATATAGTCCCGACCCATTAAAGATCGAGGGTGGGTATTTTTTCTTATTGATAGAGATGATGCTTATAATACTGAAACTAGAAGCCCCAGCCACTTGATTCTCTCTTCACTTTCTACGTGGAGCTATCATTCAAGTTTCACTCGCGCATACATATTAGAAGTAAGGAATATTTAACACCCCCCCCCCCAGCCACTTGATTCTCTCTTCACTTTCTATGTGGTACTACCATTCAAGTTTCACTCGCGCATACATATTGGAAGTAAGGAATATCTAAACCCCCCCCCCCCCCCAATTTGGTATATAAAATTATTGAATATCATCTAAACTCATACTAATACTTTTTTTTTTTAATTCTAGAACTTTTATCCTTTGTTCTATAATGTTTTTCTTCCTGGTTTCTCAAGCCAAGGTGGGATTTATTGCATATGTAAAATTGAATGTGTAGCTTCTAGTTTCCCGAGCACTGATGCAACAATTGCACAAATGTATTCTATTGCCACCAGTAACTCTGAGATTGTTGTAGCCTAATTAAAATGGATTCTTGCAATATCCATGTCAATGTTTACTTATACAAGTAATCATAAATTTGTATATACCTTGATTGTTGATATTCAGCATTGGCCTTTGATCCCAAATCATATAATCTGGAAAAATGTATTGGAGGAGCTAGCAACTTATTCAAAATAATTTTGGAGATCAGTAGGTCATTTTCAAGTGGTGTTCCCTCCCTCAAGCATTCATACATGCTTTCGAATTCTTTGAGAAACTCATCTTTGAAGGCATCTTGGGTGTCAAAATCTTTTCTTTGCTAGGTTCCATTACTTGCATGATTATAGGTGGCATTGATGATTGGATGACTTTTAATTATCCATTTCTAAGTTTTACTCAAGTTGGGAAGTGTGTTATTCCCTCATGTTTTAACCTGTTGTTGTCCTTGAAGCAGCTTAAATATTACAATCTTGGATGCAAAACTTAATTTTTTAAAATTAGTGAGTGATGCTTGTTTTAACTTAAGTCACTTTGGATTTGAAATATTTGTTATTTTTAAGTTGTAGACAACAAGAATGCAAGTATCAAATGAACTAGTAAACAAGTAACAACCCTTCAGAGATATACAAAGTGGAAGGCGTGTTTAGACCTCCTAAATTCCTGTTTGAGTATGGAAACCCAAATGATCGTTTAACTCTCTGTTAGACAATCTTCTTTGGCACACGATAGTACTTGATCCCAACTTTGATGGACAATTGCTAGAATCTTATCCTTATGCTTATTCATAATTTGTGATCTTTTGTGTATATCATAACTTAATGCCTATATCTTTGGTAACAAAATATATATTGTTTTGATCAGTAAAAAAGAAATTTTATTAGTAAGGCAAAATCAAGTACATGAGACATATACAAATGCCACACCTAGGCATGACTATCTAGAGATGCAAGAAGAATATGTACATTCATGTCATTAAAGTCTATTAAAATCGATCAATGAATAAAGTGTGTTGGGAAAAAAATTTATGCTCGTCCATTATCCATTCACAATCCTCAAAGCTCCGACTATTCCTCTCCATCCATATGCACCACCATAGGCAGGTCAGTATCATCTCTACATAACTACAATTTGAGAGTTGCCTTGAATGCCATACCAATTTGCCAGAAAGTTAGCCACCTTTCTTGCATTACCCACATGAGTCCCACTCTTGCAAAGATGTTATTCCATAAACTTATGACTACATCACAATGTAATAATAGTGATCCACAAACTTGACACTTTTCTTACATATGTAACACCAATCAAATACAATGAAATGACATTTCCTTAGATTATCTTAGGTGAGAATTTTCCCTAACAAAACTGTCAATAAAAAAATAGAAGCTTTTAGAAGGCCTTACTCTTCCATATATTCTTCCCGGGAAAGGTTATTATAGTGTGTCATAAGAGACTTACAGTACGATTGTACAATAAGTCCCCCATTCTTGGATGGTGACCATATCATCTTATCTACTCTGCAGACACTTTACAATTGTGCGTAAGATTGAAAAAACCTATAAATGTATCAATTTACCAATCTTGGGCAGCTTTAAGGAAAATGAGGTTCCATTGAAGTGATCCATTAGAGAGATCTATATGCTCTGCTACTTAGGCCGTCTTTCTTTTGCAAATATGTGTAGTATTGGTAGGCTTCTTTGAGGGTTGGATCTCCACACCATAAGTCATCTCCAAATTTAAATCTAGAACCATCCTCAATTACACGGCGTGTTGATTGATGGAGATTGGTCCACCTATTTTTATGTGTTTTCAATGCCCCACCCCATGTGGTCCACTCACTTATTGGTCCACCTCTTATTATGTGTTTCAAAAACTCTACCTCATGTGGTCCACTCACCTCATTCGAACTCCATCTTCCTCACAATCTACCATATTTTAGATCTATAATCACCCTCCATAAATCTCTCCTTTTGTAACACCTCACTCCTCATGATTAAAAATAAAGTCATTTTTAAAAAAAAAATCGAAACAAGTGCTACTTCTAAATCTGACTTAAATATATATATATATATATACACTATTATTAGAATGGAAAAGCCAGGTAAAAAGATTATTATATTAAATTAAGTTAATTTGAATTAAAATACTGTAATCATAAATAAGATTGTTGTGCAGAAAAAATTATTAAAATTTTGCAAAATTTGTGCCATGAAAATCACTTATAATCTTTGTATATGATTTAGGTCACTGTCATGCCTCCTTCTAGTAAGTCTTTTCCTACAGCTTTACCTTCATAAATTTCTGACTTGGAATGATTCAGAAACACAAAAACACCTAAAATGAGTGACAACTCAGTAAGAAAACCATCATAATATAAACATACTTAACATAAGGTCTATAAAATATTTCATGTTGAGAAATAAAATTATGGTTGATTATTCTAATACTTATGCTATGTATGACTGATTTCTCTAAATTAACTGACTGATTCAATTTTTCAAACTAAGCAACACACTTAACCTTGTGTTCAAGATTGTGTACCGACTACACATCTCGTGGCTGCAATGAGAGTCGCTGATAGTATTTGACTTATTATGGTGGACCACACTTGAGTCCATGGCTTGCATATCCATTCTAAAATTGCATTGGTACCATGCATCTGAATAACTATCTGATTAACTTTTATGAGCTTATTTTATACTTAATCTTATTAAAGCTTACATTTCTTATGCAACGTACTATAATATGCATAATGAAACATAATGAATAACGTGCTTGTAAATATCATGACATGTGTGGTACATAACCACTGACTTCCTAAAGAGAGCTAAAAATTAAAAGCCTAGGCTTGAAGAGATGGGTACACGTATAGTGCATGAGACTCTTTTTATAAAATGATATAGGTTGGATTTAGGACTTTTAAGGTGAAGAGGCTTCTAGAATTGTACTCCTATTTGTTTGAAATTAAAAACATACTTTAGTAGTTCATTTAATGTGTGACGCCCCCAATTTACGTCTGGGATTTAACGTAAACCAGAGTGTCAGGATAAGTAACACTTGGCTACTCACCCCCGTACTTATCGAAATTTAATGCAAATCGTAGCGAAAAAGTTCTGATTAAAATATTACTAATGATTACATGGTGAAATAAAATCACAATATCCACATAATCCATTCTTAAAAATAACATTTTATCTTTAAATGCATAATCCAGTTAGTTTTCTCAGCCAATATACATATACAAACTTATCCAAACTTTGCCTTAGGATCGCCTAGGCTTCTTCTTCAGTTTGGGAATCTTTTCTCCGTGCTGATGTCCGTCTCTACTACTATCAACTAATTAAAAACTTATAAATAGAAAGAGTACTCCTAGAGCCTTTCAGGGTTCCTCCGAGTCTCTCGAGTAACTAAAGTCATGCTCATGCTCGATATCGATACCCTGCAGTTAAATTTAAATTCCCAAAAGAGAAAATAAATATATAAGAATGAGATTTCCAGAGAAATCTCAGTAAGTACGCATTTAACTTAATAAAGCCATAGAGTAATAACATATCAATAAACGGGAAGAACATACATCCTATAATATGCTTCATGTGATTCATGCATGACTTAAACTTATGTTCTTCATGGACCCACTTTATCATACTTAAACTCTTATTTATTTATTTTTTGTAATATTGTGAGTCTTACTTGTTTCATATCATCGACAGGTGTCCCCATCGAATATTACTTATTTTGTATCAACAATAGGTTTAGGTCCCTACTGGCTTTCATATCCTCGACAAGATTAGGTCCCTGTCGGTTTTCAAATACTCGATAGGCTTAGGTCCCTGCCGGTTTTCAAATACTCGATAGGCTTAGATCCCCTACTAGTACGTCAGTCATACGGGCGGATCGTTGGTTCCTGTCATGACATGACTGACTTATTAATCTTTCCACTTGTTAAGTTTTCTCAACGTATTTTCTTAAAACAGATGTTATGACTTATGACGACACATATATGTGACGTAATGCAACATACGCATAAACTTAGAAAGGCTAATGTGGTAGCCGATGCTTAAGTAGAAAAACCCAAGCAAAAGAATTATCGGTGCTAGCAGTGATGCGTCATAAGCAGGCTACCAAAGGAAATCAAGTTAACGGTGATTTAAGAGATTATCTCTCTAACAGATGAGAAAATCAAAGAAAGACAATGGAAGGATGTCAAGCTGGAAAAGATAAAACAACAGTTATTGAAAGGAAAATGATCCCCACATTACCTAATCTTGGGTAATGGAATATTGTACTTTAAGAAAAGGAAGGTGATTCCCTTCTTACCAAAACTCACCACTTCTTTCATAGGCGAAACTTTCAAGTATACCTAATCGCCCACCATAAAATCTAAGGCCCTTCTACGGTTATTTGCATAATTATTGTGTCTGCTTTGTGTCGTTTTCATTCGATCTCTAATCCTTTTAACCTGCTCCTTAACTTCTTCCAAATATTCGGGTCCTAATATGCTACTTTCACCAACTTCATCTCAATATGTAAGAGATCTGCATTTTCTTTCATATAATACTTCATAAAGCGTCATCTGAATGGTAGCTTGAAAACTATTATTATAAGCAAATTCAATCAATGGTAGAAGAGTTTCCCAATCACCACCAAAATCCAGAACACAAGCTCGTAACATATCTTCTAAAGTCTGAATAATCTTTTCTGTCTATCTATCCGTCTGAGGATGATATGCGCTGCTAAAATTCTGATTAGTGCCTATCATCTTTTGTAAACTTTGCCAAAATCGAGATATGAATCTAGGATCTCGATCTGACATTATTATTTTGGGTACCCCATGTAGACTAACTACTTTTTTTACATAAATTCATGCTAACTTTTTCATTGAGTCTATGTTTGAAATAGGCAGGAAGTGGGCACTTTTCGTTAACCAATCAACTACCACCCAAATTGAATTCTTTCCTGCAGATGTTCTTGGTAACCCAACTACAAAATCCATAAATATGTCCTACCATTTCCATTCATGAATCGGTAGGGGTTACTAATTGACACACTGGACATTTAGCTACAAAGGTTTCTCATTATATTGAACCCTATGAGATTCTGGAAAAGGTAGGACTAGTAAGTAGCTTAGCGTCTAGCTCTACCAGATGAATTGCAAGGGGTCCATGATGTTTTTCATGTATCTTCCTTGAAGAAAAGTTTAGGAGAGGGACTAGTGGCGGTAATGGAAGCAAGTCGTATTCATTTACGTTCCAACTTGACATATGAAGAATGGCCCATAAGAATCAAAGACCAGAAGGAACAAACACTTCAAAATCACGTAATTTCACTAGTCAAAGTGCTTTGGAATAATCTCGTTTTCCAAGAAGTTACTTGGGAAAGTGAGGATGTGATGATGGCTAATTACCCTTATTTGTTTGAAAACTAATTATGTTAGTCTATACTTTGTTTTGATTATGTATGTATATAGTACTACTTACATGAATTTAGTATTTATTTCTTGTATGTTATACTTGTAGTGATTTGTTATTCGGTATTAATCAGGAAAATGGCACGTACAAAAAGAGTTGCACGAATATCAGTAACCCTAGTAAATCAGTTAAAAGAAAGATTTGAACAACTTAAAGACAGAATCCGTAAAGAAAAACAAAGTACATTCAGACAAGCTCTTCCCAGTGAAGAAAGACAACCCTCCCGAAGCTGGTTAAAAGCTGAGAAGGAATATCTGCACAAAAAAGATAAAGAAAAGTCTGTTTTATTAGAGTTATTCGATGAGTCAGGAGATCGTAGGCATCAGCATGAAGAGGGTCCAATCATAGTAGATACAGAATCAGAGAGGTTGCGTAGATTAAATGAAGTTAGCGTAAATATGTATTATGACCCAGACCTAGACATGATATTTTACTTCTCACAAGATTTACTGTCTATAGAAGAAATAGTACCTACATCATCAGAGGAGTCTACAGCTGCAAGTACCAAAGGTATAAGATTTTTTTTTATATATTGAATTTATAAGTTTTGCCTTAGCGATTTCGAGGATGAAGTCTTTATTTTAGGAAGAGAGGATGTAATAACCCTTTTTTTTCTTAAGATGATATATTTATCTTAGAATTCATTTTAATATTTTAATGGAGCTTTTTGGAAATATATCTTCTAATAGTAGAAGAATTTAAAATTTAGTTAATGGCACCTAGTTTAGAGAATTTAATTTGATACACTTAAGCCATATGATGAACCATGATGACTTATGATCAAGGACTTAATTGGGTAAGAAACAGACAAATATGAAAATGACTTCAGTGGAAATCGATTTAAACTATTAACACTGACTTAGGCATAGGACGAAAATTTGATTTGTTTTCTCAAGTTTCTTAAGGTCATGACATGTATAGGAGGACATGTGGCAAATGGGAAAAAATTCATCTAGAACTTGGTTAGCAAAACCATGAAAGAACCGAAAGAGAAGGAAAATCTGTTAGAAATTAACTTGGTGAACGTGTCACCGACTTTTGCCTCAACTAAAATCTTAGAATTATCTTCTAAACTAGTCCATGTGTCTTAATAGAATGTTAAACAAATGGCATAAGAGGGGTATGCCTCTAAAAAATGTCGGATGACACTAGAAAATGAGAATGGCTGAACCATGCATGTGAGACATTCCAAGTTTTATTTTTCCATGTGATGAAATTTAGCTAAACCAATAATCAAGACTTGCTATTAGGTGGCTCAAGTATGACCATTGGATGAGATTTGTGCCAACTAAACCTAAGCCTAGAAGTGATGATGAGGCTATATGAGGGTGGACACTTGTACACAGCAATGGAGAGGAAACCGGATACTTCAAGTTATTTGCACCTTTTTTTTGTCCTTGTATGTCGCCTCTTGTGTGTGTATATATATATATATGTATGAGAAGAAACTCTTCACTTTTTCCCCTTTGAAAACATACTAAGCAAAAAGAGTTAAAAAACCCTTTCTTCAAACCTTTCAACTCCCCTTTGAAGAAGAAATTTGCAAAAGTTTGTTCACTTGCCAATTGAAACTTTGAAGAAATAAGTAAGTACACAATTTAACTTAATCTTGGCATAGGATGCTTGATTTGGATGTGATATTATGCTCTTTAGAACATAAACTTTGTCAAAGTGTTTAGATGAAATCAAGTATAGTTTAATCTTGTGCTTGTTATAGGAAAATACTAAAGAAAATAACCAAATCATAAGAATATGTTTTATCAAGATGTAGTAAGAAAATTATGTGAATATAGGAAGCATTTGACTGATAAATAAATAAAATAAATAATAAGTAAATCAAACTCTAGGAGATTCGGCCTTAGTAGGGTTAGAAGTGAGTTTTTGAGAGTAAACTCTTAGCTCTTGGACTTTTGGATTGCTTGAATGATATTCAAGTATTAAGAATAAGTTTAGGTTTAGTTTACTTGGAAAAATATAAGAATAATCATATGAAAATTTGTTTAGGGAATTATTGAAAAAGTTAAAGAAAACTATAGGAATTTTTTGTTTGACAAGCTATTAATGTTATGGAAATTTTTAGAAATATGTAATGAAGAATTTAGTAAGGCTAGCATAAAAAAACATAAATTTTTAACCCCTTGAAGTGTTCAGCCTACCCTATCTTAGCTTGAGATTTGATTGTTTTCTTTAATTTATTTTGAATGGAGTTGTTATGTTTATGTGTTAAGAAAATATTTTAGAATGGATGAATATGAGCATGATGTATGTTATAATGGTATGTTAATATGACACGAGATCTATGAGAGCATGAAATATGCATTTAAAAGTCTAAGGGTATCTTTATGTCTTATTTCATCACATAAATGTCATTATAAGTCATGACGTTCATTTTAAGAAATAAGATAAGAAAGTTTTATAAGAATATAATAAAAATAAAGAAAACATAAGAAAAATCTAAAAAATACGTCATGACGGAGATGATGATACGTAAAACCAGGATGACTAACATGCCGACAAAGACAACGATACGTAACGCCTATTGTAAAATAAGAATTGTGTCATGACGGATACGACGATACGTAACGCTCATTGTAAAATAAGAATTGTGTCACAACGGAGACAGTGACACATAACGCCCGTCGTAAAATAATAATTGTGTCACGACGGGGACGGCGATACGTAACACTTGGATGACTAACCTAACTTAATAAGTTAAAAGTCATGTCATAAGAGGGACGGCGATATGTAATGTCCGTTGAGGCTAAGAAATAAGTAAGACCTATATCAATAAGAAAGAAATACAAAAGAAATAAGAATTTTAAGAAAAATATGATGGATTCACGTAAGATGTAAGTCTATATAGAAAAATGGGACACAAGTCATGCATAAGTTACATGAAACATGTCATAAGTTATTTATTCTTGATGTGTGTTATGTACGTCAATATTTTATTTTACTTATGCCCTAAACCCTAAACTCTAAACCCTAAATTCAAGAAAATCTCACTCTTTAATATTTCTATCCTTTTTGAAAAATTAAAATTTCGTTGCAAGACTTAATGGTAGCAAAGGGCAAGGCCTCAATTACTCAGGAGACTCAGTGGAGCCCTGAGGGGCCCACTAACTATCACCTTTTTGATTATTTTGTCTTTCTCGCTTATGATCACTTCATGGAGGTTTGGAGTCATCATGCATTCGCATCATCAGCAGAGTAGCGGCGTGTCGGATGCTGTTTAGCGTTGAGTTTGGATGGCTCTTTATCCTTATGGGGAGTCTATATAACACCGTATAGGAAACACCTCTAGCAATATTTTGATATTAGTATAGATATATTTTATTATGGGAGAGAACTGCCAGAAGTGAAGAAGGAGCCTAGATGGCTTTGAAGATGATATTTTGATAAGTCATTTATATATTTGTGACTGAGAAAACTAACTGGATTATGTAATGAAATAGTACAAGGTTATGTTGTAAATATTATGCTGGGAATGTTAAGGTTATGTTTCCACCATGTGATCATTAGATTCCTTTGTAAAAATTTTAATTTAGACCCCATTTCCGCTGTGGATTACATTGCATATGATAGTAAGTTTATGTGCATGCATTAAATTTTCGACACGTACGAGAGTAAGTAATCTAATATTACTTATCAACTTTTCAGTTTACGTTAAATCTCAAACGTAGATTGAGGACGTCACAGACAGGAAGGGCAATACCAAGAGGATAAGATCCTATTGTCATTCTTATTCTTTCCCATGCAAAATGAAAGAAAGGAGTGTCCAAGTTGAAGTGCAGCAAAAGAATGTTTGAGTGGAAGCTACGACCATGACCTTTATATGGTGAGGGATAACTTTATTGTCTATCTTTGGCTCAACAAGGAACGGGGTGAACAAGACACCTCTACAATTGTCTGGAGCACAATCGTATGTATAAGGAGTATTATGTGGATTTTTTTTTTTATTGGCATTGGGTATTTAGACAACGTCTCAACTAATTTTAGGGGTGCATAGGCTCCCGACAAGTAATTTTTTGCAAATACACCTCGGTTCATGATATCACGTGGAAAATTATCTAACTTTGTGATATTTTACTCTCCCTAAAGAGGATATGAGAAGCAATTGTCTTCGATTTTTGGGTAATGCTTGGAGTGTATAACTAGTTGCTACTACTATTTGTAAGGATAAACTGTTTTATAATATTGCTCCATAGAAGGAAATACTTAATTTTCAAAGAAATAGAATGATGATTTTCGATGCTTTTGTTAGTTCGATACCAAAATGTCCAATACCTAATTTTCTTCTGCTCTCCGTTATTACCGTCCAAGTGTTTATGGGTGAGTTTAGAATCTCACAAATGTAGAGGGGAGTTATTAGAGAGAGAGAGATGGTCATGTTAAATTGTGCTCGAGTTGTTCCCAAAATCACCTCTTTATCAAGACCCAAATTCGTAAACACTAAACCCCTTGTTTCTCTAGTCTCCAGAAGGGCCTCTCGAGCAGTAATAGTAGCGGCAGTAGCAGTATCCGCATTTTCCTCGATGGCTTACGACAAGGAGATCGCGGCTGCCAAGAAAGCTGCCTCTCTCGCTGCTCGACTCTGCCAGGCATCTCTTCCCCCACACTCTCTCGCCTTTCTTGAATTTGGTGATATGCATACAATGTTTCATGTTATCTAGCCTGGTTGATGTGTGTGTTTTTGTCTGCGTTCGGAAAACAGTTCCTTTGAAGATATGGAATTGTTATTCGAAAGGAACCCAGGAGCTAAAAATCATTATTTGAGCAAAACTCGGTGGCTAGGGGTGTTATTTGGGAGAAACCCAGAGCCTAGGAATCGTTATGTGAGAGGAGTAAAGCCCTGATTTTAATCTCAACAACATTCTGAGTATGGTATATAACTCGAGTGATTCCCAGAACCTACAATGGTTATTATATTAGATGAGTACAGGATTTGACTTACTGTTTTGGCAATATTAGGCCCTGCTATTACCGTGGTATGTTGTTTTCGGAGCAGAAAGAGAGCTGCTATGATTACTTGGCCCATGCTTTCTTGGGCAAGTAACTCATTTAAAAAAAGTTATACTTTACCCCCTAAATATGCCAGACGCATCACTCATGCGGTTTGTTGGCAAGAAACTTTTAAATGCACAACAAAGAGAAGAGGAAATTGATCTTTAATTTGACGCTGTGAACTTTATTTGACACTTTGCAGCTTAACATTACGAGTTTGTTGCTTACTTTCTCTTTGTATCGGGTGTAAAGTTCCTCCCCGGGTTATATAAGAATGTGGGATACAAAAATATGGGAATGTGGTGGGATAGAACTGTAGGTTTCTTGAAATCAAATGAGGAGCACATTGTGACATATCCCTATCATGGCTCCCTATTTTGGTCTGTTTTGGTGGCAATTCTTTACCTTTTTAGTATATGCGTTTTCAGTTGACTCCACAAATGGAAGTTTTCTGCTGTTTTATTTTAGAAGTTTGTAAATACAATATATTTGTTACAGTAGGGTGATTCCTTTGGGTGCTTTTATTTCCTCCAGAAGGTACAAAAGACACTTTTGCAATCAGATGTGCATGCAAAATCAGATAAAAGTCCTGTCACAGTGGCCGATTATGGTTTGTTACCGAACTCTCCTCTTCCTGCATTGCATTTATGTGATGTTTTCTTCTTTGGATTCCCTACAGATGAATCTTAATTGAAAATGGCTGTACACATTTTTTTTCACTTGTAAATTGGCTTATATCATGGGCATAATTGTGACAAACAGTAGAGTGATCTCTTATCATAATTGCTTTAATTTTCTGAACATTTCTTCATGTCATTGATCATGTACTCGTAATTCAGATGACCATGTTGACTTAAAAATTGTGAGGTAAGATTGTGCATGAGCTTAGTGGTGATTATGTTTTGATATTGCTATATATTTTCAGGGGGTTATCTTATAAGCGAGTTCCCTTTTCTTTGCCTGAGGTTTTGACTGGATATATCTGCTTACCCTGCAAATTAATTAAATTCTAATTGTTTTGTTCCAAAGCAAAGATATTCATGGGGCTATTGGTGTTGTGCTGAATCTATACCACCCATGAAGTGTTTATGAACTGAAAAAGTTATATCTGTACCAAAAGCACTAGTTCTTCTGGTGGAATTACATGAACTCCAACTGATTCTTCCCTGTTTGATTAGAAATTAGATACTCAAATCCCAGTTCAAGATGAGATAACTACAATGTTATTCATGAATTGTGTGTGGATGTGGCATGCACTTGTGGTTTGAAGTTTCAGTTTCGAACATTTTTTGATTAAAGGCTATGTTAAAAGGCATTCGTATTATAGATTATTCGAGTGCTTGTTATACCAATTTCAGCATTTAGAATCAACATTTACTGGAACTGAAAGCCATTCTGCTTTTATTGCTTAATCGCAATTCCCAGGTTCACAAGCTCTGGTTAGTTTTGTGCTGGAGAGGGAACTTCCATCTAATTCATTCTCCTTAGTAGCTGAGGAGGTGAGTGTGTATGCTTTTGCTTAATTCCTATGTCTTCTTTTCTTCCCTGGAACTGTAAATCAAGTTAAACAAGTTTTTTAATATTTCTAGGATTCAGGAGATCTTCGCATGGAAAGTGGCCAGGAAACCCTACAGCGCATTACAAATCTTGTGAACGATACTATTGTCAATGATGGATCATTTAGTGTTCCTATATTAACCACGGAAGACGTGCTCAGGGCCATTGACAGTGGCAAATCTGATGGTGGCTCTCATGGTCAGCACTGGGTTTTGGATCCAATTGATGGTACTAAAGGGTAAGCTTCATAACTTAGAATTTTCCTAGTACCTGGGTTTAAAGAATCAGGTCTCTCAAATACCTTCTAGTCGCCATATGCACTTACTTAAACAGAAATAATAGAGTTACTACTATTTTACAACTTATTTACTACTTTTTTTATTTAATTTTTAATTTTACTTAATGATTAAGGATGTGAATATTAATAAAATTATATTTTAAAAAAATTTTTCTTAATAGTTAAGAATGTTAAAAAAAAAAACTTAAAAGAAAATGATAAAAAATAAAAAAAACTCAAATACACTAATAAGTTGTAGATGAGTAGTAAAATGGTAGTACGTGTATCACTACTCTTAGTTAAATGTGTGCATAAATCTTTCTGGATTCTTGTGACTGTAACAGCGTGGAGATAATAACTAGCAAAGTGGTTAGAGTTTCATGATTTAAAGTTTGCAAAAATTGTTTCAAAATATCAGTTTAAAAGGGTCTTTGCAGTCATAGATTAATATGTTGATAGCTCTTGAATTTGATGTTTCTTGTCTACATGCATCTTGACATTAAATTATTACTATATGCATATAAAGCCGATACTAGAATGGGAAATCCATGATTTATTGCATCTAATTTTCTGCTTTAGGACTTTGTTGATTTTCTGCTTGATGACATGTCACTGAAACTAATATGACATGCATTCACATAAACTAATAAATCCTTTATAGATGCTACCAAATTCTGTCAAGTTCGTTTATATCCATTCCCATTTGACCCATTGGAATATGAAGGCTACCCAACGGTGTTCTAATTCCTCAAGCTGACATACCCTTACTTGCATCACCCGTCATGGTGATCCCAGTTGCTTGTAACTTTAGGTGTTACTTGGAACTTAAGTTGATGTATGGAAATGCTTGCTATGAGTAATATTATGATAAATTTAACCATACCGATGTCGTGGTAAATCTCTTTTGATGAAACCTCCCTTTCCACTTCTGTTGAAGTTGGTTATAAATTTGCTGAAAAGAAAACGATAGAAATCTTCATTGCTTACTCTCTACCTCCTATTTCCGGTTTAAATTTTTTTTATCATTGATTCATATACTAACTGAGTGCTCCTTAAGTTTCGGTGCACTTTTGAGTGAACCATGGTGAAATAGCTTATACTTTGTGAGATGGCATAACAGATTTGTAAGGGGAGACCAATATGCTATTGCGCTGGCGTTGCTAGATGAAGGGAAAGTAGTATTGGGCGTTCTGGCTTGTCCAAATCTCCCTTTAGCATCCATTGGTGGTAATAGACTGCACTCCTCACATGATGAAGTTGGTTGCCTTTTCTTTGCCAAAGTTGGTGCAGGAACATATATGCAGTTACTGAATGGTTCTTCACCACTAAAGGTTTGCAGCTATAGGAAAGTGATATGAGCGTATCTTTTATATTTATAGTTATTCTGCTCTTAAAATCATTTTTTTTTTATTGCCCGTTAGGTGAATGTCAGTACTACTGACAATTCAGAGGAAGCTTCCTTCTTTGAATCCTTTGAAGCAGCACACTCCTCGCATGACTTGTCTAGCTCCATTGCAAAAGTGCTGTGTTACTTTTTCCTCTATCAATAATATTTTCTCTGCTGTTCCTTCAAATTTCCTGTTCTAAATATCGATTCATGAACAGAAACTCGGTGTCAAAGCACCACCAGTTAGAATTGATAGCCAGGCTAAGTATGGGGCACTGTCCAGAGGAGATGGAGCCATATATCTGCGATTTCCTCGTAAAGGATACCGTGAGAAAATCTGGGATCATGCTGCTGGGTGCATTGTTGTGACTGGTAATGATAAATCTTTCTATTCTTCTTCTTCATTTTCTTCTTCTCTCCACTTAAAGCAGGCCAGGGATGGCAACAGGCCTTTCTCTTTGTTATTTTTTTGTGTCCCGGTGCAGCGCTTGCTCTCTCTCTCTCTCTCTCTCTCTCTCTCTCAATAAGTTAAAAGAAATTGCAGGTCTCTCTTCTCTGGATAACTTGCCCTTGTTGGGATGGTCATGATTGGGTATTAACGGAGATCAGGTTGCATTTGGCATTGTCATTGTGGATTGATGGTTGTGCGTGGTGCATACTGAAAATTAACATGTTGATTGCAACATTAGGTAGTTCAGGGGATATTACGAATAGCCTCCTAGGTCCAGGTCTTGGGTTGTCTAGTGCCAGCATAAGGGTTGAAGTCTTAAGAGTGGCCTTTCATGCTGAGCACTGTACCCTAGTCATTCCTTTCAAGATCCCACTCAAATGGGATCTTGAAATTTGGAGATCCTATTCCCTTTTTGCTTCCTCACCAATTGGGAGACAAGAAAAGCCTCTGAAGTTAGTCCTTCCATGCATAGAATACATGACTAAATTATGTAAATTCTTATTATATTATGTAAATTCTTATTATATTAGGATGTTCTAAAACGATTGCAGAATATGCTCCTATTCTAGGGCATATATATATATACTGGAGTTCTTGTGAGTGCTATACAATACATTGTAAGTGCTTTGCAATGCTACATGAGCACTTTTTAAAAAAAAAAAAAAATTTATTGATCACCAATAAACCAAAATAGTGACAATAGAGTGCATTATGAGATCATTACATGCTCAATGATAGTGTATTTTGACTGGCATAGACGGGCTAGTTATAGTATAAATGTTTAAATTGGAGGATCGAGCATAGTTAATGGATTTAAGATCGAATCGCCAATATGCTTATATGATGGTAAATCCCATTAGCTTCATTACATGTTTAGGTTCTAGAAAGAAACAAACTTATATATACCGATTCCAAAAGAAGAAGAAGAAGAAGAAGAAGAAGAAAGAAACATAGTTATGTTTTTTGTTTGTGGTCAGTCAAGCTTCCCATCAAATCATGGGTAGTTTTTTTTTTTCCTGACTTTCTGACGAGAAAGCATTAGGCATTATAGGATTCCCTGAATAAGATGAGTGTCTCCTTGATAGTTGTGGTGATTCTAGTTGATTAAATATCGCATTTAGTACCTGTTTTTCTGATATATCTTCAAAGTGAATTTTGCAGAAGCTGGGGGTGTGGTGGCCGACGCTGCAGGGAACCCTCTGGATTTTTCCAAAGGGAAATACCTTGATCTTGACACAGGCATACTTGCTACCAATCAGAAATTGATGCCATTACTCTTGAAGGCAGTTAGAGAATCCCTGGAGGAGGCACCTTCATCCTTGTGATTACTTTTGATCCCATGATTCGTTTGTCTCCTATGCCCTTTTTTTTTTTAATTATTACAATCTTCTATGCCTTAATCCTACCAAAAATGTAAAAATTCTCCGATTTGATGAATCGAGGATTGGATCAGATCCTCGATGAGTTTGAGAATGCTTAGATCCAGCCATGATAACCTAAGACTTTCGAATCATATGTTTTCGTACTTCTCCAATAAAGGTGTGTTGCTCTTATGGGCGGGAACTATTATTTGTAACGGATTGAATGTCCATGACCTTTTTCGATTATAAACCTAACTAGGTACATTTCTCATGTATGCTACCTGTATACCTGGACTTTACCTTTTTTTATTGATAAAATTTCAATGATTAATTATAAAAAAAAAATCAAGTAACGGTTTGATGCTCGTAACACTGTCATAAATCAATAATTAGTTCTAAAGTGATTACCCTGCATTCTCTTCCCTGGATATGCAGACACTTGCAGGTTAAAGATGTAGGAACGGTAGACTGAAAATTTCCTTACCGAAATAATATGATGAGGTCCGAACAAGCAACAATGGTGTGACGTGAATTTCTCAAGGATTTTTCTAATATAATGATGGATAAATTTATTCCGTACCTGTGATAAAGATGTTCGAAACTGGAAAAGAAAAAAAACTGACGTTAATTTTTGAAAAAAATGTAGTTTAATATTCAAAGTATAACTCTCTCTAATTAGTCAGATGGAGTGAGTACTCAGTTCGCTTGAAGTGTTTTCTTTTGCTAAATCCCGCGGAACAACCTTTTAAGTGAGACGCAAAGCTTGGTTTGAGGCATTGTAAATTATGCCGCGCTGGAATTAGAATGATCATAAATTTATTTGCTTGGTTTTTGTGCCTATATGTCTTCCCAGTTCCAACGCCACAGCGGTGAACTGGCCACTGTCTCTCTGTGGCCTTCCACTCACTTCACAAATCATAAATCCCATGCACAGGAACTAACTTAGAGACTAAATTCTTTTGTAGTTATATATTATTATAGAAAAGAACTATTTGCAAACGCATATTAACATACCTAAGTCCAAACACTCGACTGATATGAAAG
Organism: Platycarya longipes; assembly: GCA_036559045.1. Classification (NCBI taxonomy): domain Eukaryota; kingdom Viridiplantae; phylum Streptophyta; class Magnoliopsida; order Fagales; family Juglandaceae; genus Platycarya; species Platycarya longipes. The sequence goes on from CM071791.1 coordinate 32,838,012, forward strand.
CAGAGCCTACCCCATTAGTAACAAGCTTCGATCTTTTCTTATAATTGTAATGAACTCCACAATAAGTAATGTGTTATAAACTAGTTTGTAAATGGTAGAACTCTATTAGTCGTGTCAGAGTTTGTTCTCCTATTTTGATTGGATGGTTGGGAGTCCGTAATATGGAAATTTTCAATAAAGTATTAGTTAGAACAAAGTTTGGTTTCCTATTTTCGGTTGGATGCCTAGGAGTTCGTAATTTGAGAAGGTTGGATGTCTAGGAGTTCGTAATTTGAAAATTTTCAATAAAACATTATTAGAAAATGGAAATATCAATTGGAATGAGAGTTGCTTTGTGGGGAGGTCATTGCTTAAAAGTATGGAAGTTCAATAGAAAGGGCTGAGAGAGCTTTGTTAGTCATGTGAGAGTTATGTTGTGGGTGAGGGATGTAGGATTCGTTTCTAATTTGACATTTGGTGTGGTGATCAGGTCAACAGTATGTTTCCAGCTATGTTTTGGCTTCAGATTAATTTGCTACTGTATCAGTTTTGCTTTGTCATTCTAATAGTGCAATTCAATAGGATATTTGTTTAACACAAGCTATACAAGATTGAGAGATGGATAAAGTTTCAACTTTCTTCAGCTCTTTATACTCATTGTTTTGATAGTAATGCTGTGGATATGATGTTGTGGAGGTCGAAGGGGTGTAAAAAATTCGCTACTCCTTCGTACCATAAGCTATCAACTTTTTAGGATTGCCTTCATTTTCTTTGAAAGCATATTTGGAGGTTTCATGTGCCTTTTGAAGTGGCTTTGTTCATATAGATTATATCTCTTGAGAAAATTTTGATGATGAGGTATTATAGTTATGAAGTGGTGCTTCATGTGCAAAAATGGAGAAAAATCCATAGATTGCTATGAACTCCTTTAAGTTGGGTCATGCTTGTTGGACCTCCAACTTGAGAGTTATGTTTTATTTTATTAAGCTTTTAAGTTTTGTTAATGGCCCATGGCCGTAGTAGAACAATGTCGAGTAGAGGCCTTGTTCTAGCGTATGTGGAGGAAATGGGATAGTTAAGAGGTATCGAAAATCATATAGACTACTCTATAATCTGTAACTCTTGAGAGGAAGGAGGACCTCGAATCCCTCCAGCGTCACTTATGCATTTATCATCTACATTTATTCTAGTTCATCCCTGCACCATTTCTAGATTACCATTTTATCATACTTGTGTCTCTACGTTACGTTTTTTGCAGTATTTCCATATCCATTTTACTAGGACCAAAGCAAATGATATCCAGAGCCTACAATCCTCCATGGATGATTTGAGAGTATAGTTCCTTCAATGGTTGCTTAATGATCCAACTCGTTCTAATCAAGATGCGTAGATTGTGAAATATTCATGAATTCAAGTAGAGTCCAAATTACATAAATCAGTAATTTTACAAGGAAACAAAAGAGGTAGATGAAATTCGAGACGGACATTCAATACTGAGTGACGAATTTGGCTCAACACAATTAGACGAAGGGCAAATTGATGGATTGAAGGAGAACGTCGCCGATACCGACACAACAAATGACATTCCACAAGGGCTAGGGCACTACGAAAAGGCTGCTACAACTACAATTGACAAGGTACAAAAATTGATAGGGGAGGAAGAACAGAAAGCTCCGAATTCATCCAAAGAAATTCCAAAAGCAATACTGAAGCTCGGTCTATTTGCAGGTCCATTGTTCCTCGATTTGCAGCAGCTGCTCAAGGGTGAGCACCCTCCCTCTCTCAATTCGATCTATGTGAATCTAGTGCAGGGGACACTTTGGCTCACAGCAAACATGGTGGAGTCTGCTGAAAAATGTAAGGGTAAGACAATTTTCGCTCAATACCTGCTTGATTATTTTCCTCTGAAGGTTGTGTTTAAGCCTTTTGATAGAGGGAGAGGATTTGAAAGCAAGGAATGTTTGTTAGATTACAATCAAATTGTAGAACAAAACGGTAATGTTAGGGTTCTTTTTGGTTCTTTGGACAGCAGATTAAAGATAAATAATATTCTATTCAGTGAACGTTGGATGGTAAAGTGGAGTGAATATGGAGTGTGTATTTTCTTGGATGAAACTGACAAATTTGAGGCAAATGGAAAGGGTCATAATTCATGACAAATAAAAAAATTAGAGGCTGATGTTTATGTTTTCAAACTTAGTTTACTTGAGGCAACTGTTGGATCTTCAGCATGGGCTAGAAGAGCGACTCTTTGCTATGAGATTTATTTAAAAAGTTCTCGGGTTGTTTTTAACATGTCTGATGATTTGTTTGAGAGAGTGTTACAACCGGATATTGTCATCTTTTTAACATGTCTTATGGTTTGTGTTTTAGTGGTGGCTGTTTGGAAGGAATGATAAACTGATCAGTATTGTTGAGGAAACTTTTTTTTTTTTTATTGTGGAGCTTGATTGTTCAAAAAAAAGTTTTCCAAGTGTTTTTCTTTTGGCAATGACTTTCTTCCACATACATTGGAGTTTCTGGAAGGGGCCATAAATTTACTAATGCATGTTTATAGAAGTGAGTTTGCTGATGTGGATAAGTATCTTATTGATGTGGGTGAGGAATTAAGGTCCATGGGCCATCATCTTGTGATTGAAATTGAAGCTAATATTAGGGTGGTTACGCTGCCCAGATATCATGAAAGAGGTGTGGTGGCAACTAGGGAGCCAACCATTAGATTTTTGGCAGTCAAGTTTGATGACACTCCTGACTTGAATTTCAAGAGACCTCTATTAGAAATATTGTACTTGTGTAGTATAGAATGGAATTGAGTTGGAAATTTTTTGACCACTTTGCCCTATTGTCGCTTAAAAGGGTCTTTAAGCCGATTGATAGAGGAAAGGAAGTATTCAAGAATTTTCACTCACTTCCTAAAATTGGAGAACTATGGAAGTCTACTGAATCAAACTCTATTGTAGACAATGATGGCTCCCCTTTAGCTAGCCTGGAGATGGGTTGTTTAGACTATCTTTGGGTTCCTCTTTATTATTTTGAATTCCCTCGTGGTGGTTTGTGCTGAGGTAATTTTAGTTTTGACCTACATGTTTCTCTGTGTGGGGGATTGGAAATGGTGGTAGAGGTCAGTTGTTGCTTTTGGTTTTGTTGCCATCTTGTTTATGGAATATGAAATTGTTGAAAAGATTAAATATAGGTGGAAATATGACAGTTTATTTGGGGTGGCATCTGGTGCATGTTTAGATTCTATTGGATTCTTAGGGGTGGTCAAGTTCTCCTACAAGATTTTCCAAGCCCTTACTGTCATTTTCTTTGCTCTCTATTGTTGTTTTCCAACTATAGCAAGTGCCTATACCCAGAAGAACGATGTTAATACCTTAGCTCTGACTCAATCTGAGAATTGGGATGCTATACTTGCTATTGAGATTACCCCACATTCTGAAAAGAGGCAGATGATTGTTGAGACCGGAAGTAGGTTAAAGAAGTAAGGCAGCTGATACCAGTGACAAGGACTACCAATGTGCTTGGAAGTGAACTGATTGTCACCATCAGAAGTCCATATAAGCAAGCTGCATTTGGACCTAAAATCGAGGGCATGTGAAAACAATATCAGCAACAAATCTCTCTCTCTCTTTCAGTTATTTCTTTTATCATAAGTTGTTAGTGAAAATGAACCTTGAGGACAAGATTCTTTAAAAGGGGGAGTTTGTTATAAACCCTATTAAGTTGGGCCATACTTGTGTTATGAACCCCATGAAGTTGGGCTTGTTGAGCCTCCAACTTGAGAGTTATGTTTTATATTATTAAGCCTTTAAGTGTTGTTAGTGGCCCATGGCCGTAGGAGAACAATGTCGATTAGAGGCCTTGTTCTAGTATTGTAGAGGAAAAGGGGTAATAAAAAGGTATCGAAAATCATATAGACTACTTTGTAATCTAGGATTCATGGGAGGAAGGAGAATCTCGAATCCCTCCAACGTGACTCACGTATTTATCATCTACATTTATTCTAGTTCATCCCTGCACCATTTCTATATAACCATTTTATCATACTTGTGTCTCTATATTACTCTTCCTGCAGTATTTCCATATCCATTTTACTACGACCATAATATGGATCATCTTCTCTTATATTGTGAGGTGGCAAGGGTTTTGTGGAATGGCATCTTTCGTATAGTTGGCTGAGCTTGGGGATGTCATTGAGAGTGCTTCACCTTCTCGCTGTAGAAATTCATGGGCCTAACTCATCTCATAAAATCGATTCAACAGGAGAGGTTTGTATATTACTTATAAGCATGCCCAAAATCTTGTCCACAAGTAATGTGGGATTTATTCCTTAACACCCTCTCTCATGTGCAAGCAAATAATATTTTTGGTCATTGTCACGAGGTAAGTACTGTGAGCCCTTATTCATTCTGTTGTAGGCTCTGATACCATGTACAAATTCATGGGTCTAACTCATCTCGTAAAACCGGTTCAACAAGAAAGGTTTGCACATTACTTATAAGCATGTCCAAAATCTTGTCAACATGCAATGTGAGATTTATTCAACACTTGCATGCTAAAATGGCCTTCGTGGTTGTTCTCAAGTGGGTGGTGCTTGGAAGATGATGGAAAGAAAAGCAATCTCTTGAACAAATCTGGAATTTTTTTATACACTCTTTGTTGTTTTGGTTTTCAGCAGTAGTGCATAGCGGATCATCCATTCATGATTTTCTGATGTCGTTTTCGGTATCCTGGAATGTACTCAATTGTTTTGTACATGGGCTTTGCCTATATATTCGTTTTTAATAAAATCTGCTTTCAATTACTAGGGTTAAAATAATCGTTAATACAAGATCCTATGCCATATAAATGCATAATCATCCAAGTCTAGAAAGGAACATCTGAAGGGTAGTCATGTAGGTGTCTCTTGATTGTCTCTTTCAGCAACTTCTCCTGCTCCTGGAGATTGGACGGTGGAACATCATATACATCTGTAAAAATGTCTGCCACTGGAGATTTCTCAAGTTTCTCTGCAACTTGAATTGCATGCAGTAGCTGTACCAAAGCATAATCAGTCAAGAACTTCTTTTTTGATGAATAAATTATTAGTCTAAAACTTTAAAGATGTAAGACCATTTGGATGCGACTCTTAAAAACTTTTAAAGACTGTATAGTGCAGAACTTTATTATACACGTTATTTGATGCTTCTTTGGAAGATATGCAAATTTTACCTGCGTCCTCGCACTGCTCCTAAACTCTAACTCGGCTTCATCACTCCACCAACCTTTGCTTTCAATCCATTTTCTAAATCTAGTTACAGGGTCTCGTGCCGATTTCCACCATTCAATCTCATTGATTGGACGATACTTGGTGGAATCATCAGATGTGGAGTGGTGTCCCACTCTATACGTTAGAGCCTATCAATGAAAATGATTAAACCAAAAATATATATCAGACCAAAAATCTATTGTGAAAGCATCTGGGGTTGAACATGATGCCTTTCAAAGGCTAGAGAGTAACAAACCAATCCTTACTTTACCTCGATTAATATTGGTCTTTGTTCACTTACTGCCATCTCACGTGCAGCATGAACTGCACTGTAAATGGCAAGTGCATCATTACCATCTACTCGGATACTTCGGACTCCATAAGCCTGGCCTCTGACAACTGCACCATCACCTGGTAGTAAATAGAAGTGGGAAATTTGTCAACGTAACAAAAAACTCTTGGTAATGATAATTTTCGAATAGAACAATTCAAAAGAAAAAAAGAATACTTCGAAACTGATCTGAAGTGGGGGTACTGATAGCCCATCCGTTGTTCCGACAGATAAATATAACTGGGGCCTCCATGACCGCCGCAAAATTCATAGCAGCATGGAAATCTCCCTAACATTACTTGATGTATTAGAAACTAAACAACCAAAAGTGACACCCCATTGAAATAGAGGAGGCTATAGAAATGCTAATGGAAATAAAAGATTTCCTTAGGTCTTTCATAGCCATTGGAAGCTTTTGTCTGTTGTATGTTGTTTACCAGAATCAAAAGTTATTCAAATATCTTGTTATCTGAGTGATTCAAACAGTAAGCAGTTTTTTACCTCACTTGTGCCGCCGTCACCAAAATACGTGACTGCACATGCTTCTTTTCTATCCATCTTCAGAGAATATGCAGCACCAACAGCATGTGGAATTTGTGTGCTGGAAAAAAAGTAGGCAACTATGATGATTTTTGCTGTGAAGTCTCTGGACAAACAACTCTTACATAGACAAGGTTCATATCTTACGCAATTGTTGATGATACAGTAAAGTAGTTGTGCTTGTTAGATCCATAATGGATAGGCATCTGCCTGCCTTTCCCATAATCAAATTTGTTTCCAAAACACTGGTTTGCAAATTCTTGTAGGGTGAAGCCACGCCATAGTAGCACTCCTGGTTCTCTGTACTGCACAGCATATAATTAAAATGTTCTTCTCAACTCAATTTCAATATTGCATATGTCAGATTACAAGCATTATGATCAAAAGGATGGAGACGATAATGAATGTGTTTGTGCATACTAATTGGAGGAATTGTAAGGGAAGTACATATCAGCATGTGAGTGCTTGTAACCTGAGGGAAGACATGGTCACCAATAGAAAGTGCTGCAGCAGTTGCAATATTGATGGCCTCTTCTCCAATTGTCGTCAGATAAAACGAAATTCTTCCTTGCCTTTGCGCTTCATAAAAGATTGTGTCCATGGTTTGAAGGGTAACCATGTCAGTGTACATTTTTACAGCAAGTTCCTTGCTGACCTAATTAAATTGGTCAACCATAGGTCATAAGGATCTTGTGTGTCAAATATATACATTCAGGCAAACAAAATAAACTCCATCTTCTGGGAACTTCGGAGAGGGAAGGGAGAGTCCAAGTCGAAGTACCTGTACAAAATTGCTGCCAATAATCAGCTGACCTTCATCATCAAGGACACGATAACAGCATGCCCGCTTCTCTGGGGATTCAGATATAAACCTCATTTCAGGAGTGAAGCCAACCTTTCCTCCTGGAAAATCCAAGACCTATTATTCAAGATAGCTTCCGTGAGTAGAAATAAAAGCACATCTGCATAACAATATGATTTGATATCCTGTTTAAACCTTCAAGGGCTCATTTGGGAGCAATTAAGATATATCTAATTATGATTACACGACATTTTGAATAGATTAATCTTTCATATGAACAGTAGAGTGATAAGTCATCTTCCCCTCACATCCTTCCTGAAACACTCAAAAGTCATGGTTATTATGCACACAAGAACATGACTTGAAGAACTCATATCACACCCCAGGACATCATCATCAGATAAATTGACTTTTTTCCCAAAACACATTTGTAATATTTTGAAGTGTTCAGTCTCCTGGTACCCAGAAAACATCTAAACTTCACTATTAGTACTAGAGTGCTTCCTTCAAGTAGTCATCAATTCAAGTACACACGACATATTATAAGAGGAAAGTACATGATACACCTAATTACTTATAATTCTATACTATAAATTTTAAATTAAATCTGCTTGAGAATTTTTATAGATGAGAATGCTTATAGAAGAGCCCATTAACTGAATGTAGATCCAATATAGAAGCTGAGCCCCCAGGACCTTATCTACTCAACTAGAAGCATCGAATTTTTTCAATTTACAATATCACATCATTAGAGTTCAAATTACGCTAATTAGATATATAATAAAAAGCAAAATTAAGGATCAATAATTAGTCCGGCCAATATGTGCTTGTTCAGAGTTTCAAGAGGCATGAGACACAACTAAATTTCCAAATCCATACAAAAACAACACGAGAACGATGCAATGAAGAAAAGTTACAAGTTTCTTTTTTTCCTGCCAAGAGATTTTGCACAGGAATTGCACATGAACAAATTTAAAGTTCCACATCAACTAAAATTAAAAAAATTAAAAAAAATAGAACTAACCATTTCCTCAACACAAACAAACTGAAAAATAAGAAAGTTGAAATATAAAATATAATCAGAGATGAACTATGACCCATTTTCTACGCAATTCCTGATAAAATTTTCTGCAAATATCATTTTCCTTTCTATATTCACGTTCCATTGTAAGCTTACTAATATACCTTGTTAGCGTCAGCATCATTGCGAGAACTCAACTGTTTTTCGGCTTTTGTCGATTTGAAACGGCGAGACGATAAAACGATTGCTTTCACAATCCAATCTGCATTCGAGTTCCCCAGATTTTGAGCAGTTGGTGCTGGAACTGGAAATTCTTGATGATGGGATAAAGTAGAAGCCCAAGGAGTCGGATTGATTGTATCTAACAAACCCATATTGGATTTGAGAAGGTTGATAAGGTTCAGTGATTTTCTAATGCAGAGAGCCATGAGAGGAAGGACTCCAAAGTGCGAAGAAGAAACCGAAATGGATATGGAAGAGACGGCAGAACTCTGTTTGTCAGTTGATGCCAATCATGGTAGATATATATCCCTTCGGTTTTTTTTAGGGGGCAGAAGGGTATTAAAGTGACACGTCAGCTTTTTAATAACGTTTACTCCTTGAACACCGGATAAGTTCCTTCTTTAACAATCAAAGTGGTGTTTTTTGTTTTTTTAATAAAATTAAAAAATATAAGAAAGATTGTAAATTGACATATATTATATTTGTTTTATAATAAATATAATTTTATAATCTAATCTATTACATCAAAATATGTTAATTTAAAATTTTAATTTTATAAAATATTGAAATATATATATATTCTATTATGTGTAATTAATTATGGAAAAACATATATTGTATTCAGATTGTACAGGTTTTTTGTCTTAAATAATTTATTTACCAATATTTATACTCCAAAATTATTAAAAAGTTATATATGCAATCGCCTATTAATAATTTCCCATTCCTAATAGATTGTGCTACTGAGGGGTTATTAACCTATAGTCAAAATGGCATTAGGTTAATAATAATAAATATATTATTAATGTTATATATATATCTTTATATATATAAAGTTGCTATCTAACAGAAATTCTCGTTTTAATAAAAAAAATTATTTTTTTGTTAAAATTAACACTTTCCATCTATTTTTGTTAAAATAAATACTGCATTTAATGAGAAATATTATTTTAAATACAATCTATTAATTTTGTTAATCACCGAAATAATATTCTTGACATTAAATTTAATTACACCACTTCAATTTTCTATAAAGATAAAATTTTCATTTAAAATTTTTTTTTATGTAAAATAAATATAGAATAATAATAATAGTATAGAATATATAACAATATATATAAATAAATCATTCATAACAATATAATAATACAATCCTCACTTAGAGATGTTAATTTATACGTTAGAGAGTTTGATTTTATTCATGAAAATTTATTCCTATTATATAATTAATAATTTCATTCTTTAAAAATTATTTTATAATTTTAAAATGAATGTATTATTTATTTATTTTTTGAGATGATAAATATATGGTATATACAATTAACTATAATTATATTAAATTGGTAATAATAGACAATAAATATAATTAATATATTATATATGTTTGATATTTAATTGAAATATATATGATCTAATAAATTTACATATTTAAAATTAGAATTTCATGTTATAAATTATAATATAACATTCTTTTATATAAATTATAAACTATAATATATATATATATATATATTTAAAAAATTATATTATTTCTTAAAAATAATCACATAACTAAAAAAAATTGTGGATGATTAAAGTTTATGTAGATCTAGAAGAATTCAAGACTAAAAACATAGGTATTTTTATATCCTCTCTTTTGAGCCTGTGCAAAATGACGTAAATATTAGATCATCGTCTTAGAGTTATAAAAATATAATATTTTGAACGAATCTTTTATTAAAATTTCAATCAAAATTATCTCAAACAAATTTGATAAAACTATAGGTTATGTTTATTTATGAGACTATCTTATTATTTTTATTAATACTTTTTTTTATGATATATGAAAACGTGTAATTATTTATCATCCATTTAATTATGAATAATTTTCTAATTTTTGTTAGAAATTAAACTAGATAAACGTGCTTTGCACGTTATTTTTATCTAGTATATATATATATATGCACTAGGTACAAAAGTTGTGTCTAAATATGTTTTTTTTTAATATATTATTTAATTTATATCTAATATATTTATATATTTATATTAATTATTTATTTTATATGTGGGGGTGAGGTATGGTAATATGCGGTACGTAAGGCGCCCCCATTTATAGCCCTAAAAGTCGGTAGGGGTATCCCGCCTGTCGGGTGGGTTACACTGCCACTATATGCATGATGGTGCGGAATGTGGACAAGGCAAGTGCGGGTATTCAATGTCCAGTTCTAATGTTATATTCTTTCGAAGGAACAATTTTTTTTTATTTTTTTTAATTTTATTTTTAGTACTTTGATGAGACGTCTGGGCTATACTATGATGTCTCAGATTTTCAGCAAACGAGAATTGTATTGACACGTAAGAGCTTGCATACGTATAGGTAATTATTATTTTTATTTTTCAAATCCATAAATCATTTCCATATTTATCATTTTGTTACACATGTAATGAACTGGGCCAAGGGATTCACGGACCAGGGGCGTGAAATGTCTTGGGCCAGGGGTTGCGGGGGGTTGCGTACAAGGGCCATGGGCTAGTTTTTTGCATTTGTGACGTAGGCCTCTTAAGGCATAATAATGTAGCCATTTATCATTTTACCCTTTTGTAATTTATACAGACTTGAGGCAGTGGATATTTGGCTATAAATAGCCAGTGCATGTATTTGTCCATTTTATCGCAAGTTCCAGAATCTAATACCAATCAGAAGTTCATTTCTCTACGTCTCTCTCTCTCTCTGCTTCCTTTCTCAATATTCTGGAGATTTCTCACTCTCTAAGTGAGCAATTAAATCCTAATTCTTCTATAAATACATCGGTATTGTTACACATAGCAAACAATTTATTTAGCAAAATATCTGTAAAATAACTTATAAAAGTAATACTGTTTAACAGAAATATTCTCCATTAAAAAATAATTGTAAAAAATATTATAAAAAAATTGTACCTCATAGAGAATTTTCCAATTGATTTTTCTTGTTTTATGTGGCTGAGCAAATCTTCTAAGAACTATTATAGATATAAATAGATTATATAAAAATAATATCACAAATTTACGTAATTTTAGAAAATTTATTAGATTTATTTTACAATAAATATAATTTTATAATTTAATATATTAGATCAAATCATGTTAATTTATAAATTTATTTTTATATAATCTATTTTTATATTTAGATAAATCATGGCAAGAATGTTACTACTAATGGAAGGATGAATGACTCACGAGAATTGAGGCTTAGCACTATCAAATTCAATAATGAAAGGAGGAGTATGGCCAAAAAGGAGAAGCGTTTGACCATAACATATAGGAGGATGGGTATTTGGCCGTTAAAGGTCAAAACAATGGCAACTCGAACACTGTCTTATCTTTTAGATGCGTGGATAATCAATCCCATGTGAGAAAGGGATTGTTCAAAAAGCATGGCAGGCTTAAGATCCAGACAGTAGCATTCAGTCAAAAGTTTTTTCCAGAGCTAGCTAGCTTGGCAATACAAAGAATCCCACGATCTCAAAACCAAAAAAATAAGGTCAATAGACAAGGCTGTGCTGAGAAAACAATTTATATATGTGTATATGTATATATATATATATATATATGGAAAACGCTAAATATATTTAAGAAATATTAATAAAAAACTTACTTCTTCACATATGATCAATTATTGATATGTTGAAAATGGTAAAATTTGAAATTAAAAAGAAAAAAAAAAACAAATTAAGTCTTGTAAGTAAAAGTGTAAGTAAAACTTTAAGTATATATAGCACTACTATTATAAAATAAATTGACTTGTATTAAAGATACAGAACAATAGCATCATTGGAGTAGTTACACGAATCCCTTTAAATATAACAAGTTGAGCGGACTGATTAGCCTGAGAGAGAGGAAAGAAAAAGACTTCAGTTGTATTTAGAATGTCTAATTATATGAACCTTGCTACTGAAACTCCTTATGAAAAACTGATTTCACCAAGATCATCATCTAAAGTTGACAGATACATTTCATCTAGGCTTGAGAGCTCTGTTCCATTATCTTCATCGTCGCTGCAGCATAAACATTCAGCAAAATTGCCTTTCCTCTCATGAACTCGGCATAAAACCCATTTGGTACGGTCCTATAGCGACCAATAAAGAGATGAAAATAAGGTGCGAAATATCACATAATGAGAAAAAAAAAAAAAAAAAACAGTAGAATGGAATAGTTAAAGAGTTTACTCAGAAGCACTACTTTTCGTTTTACTCTTCTGTTGTAGAATCGGCCACCACTCACCCCATAGTTGCAAAGGTGGTATTCTTGCATTATCCAAGCAGTTTCATAACCTTCTGGAGCTTGACCAATGTAATAAACAAGATGTTTCTTGATTCCCACTTTCTTTCCAGCAATTGTGAGTACAGGTTCATCAATATCTAAATCCATCCAATACCCTTTCTTTGTAAGTCGATTTTCTGTCACCTTGCTGAAGAAGTAGAATGTATTTCCACTGAATAATGTCTTGCCTGCATATATAAACGGTAGAAGTAAGTTAATATATGGTACACAATGATATCTGAAACTTTGAGCAGAAAATAATATATAAGAATTGATGAGATAAATTTTGAATATAAACATGCCATTGATGAAGTCCAAAGGATCATGCAGACAAAGATCAAGATCAGGAATTATGTTGGGATGGCAAGGTAAGAGTGAGGCCTTGGGATAGAGAAAGTGAAGGACCAGTTCTTCATCGGTTGGGCAGAATCGAAAACCAGGAGGAAGGTTGACACTGTCATCTCCCATCTTCTAAGTATAAAAGCAAGTCCAAAGAGAATAATATCTTGGCAATTGAGATTCGAAATCCTTGGTCAAGTATATTATATATATAGCGTTTGGAGAGAGAGAGAGATAGAGTGCTTGAGTTCAGTTCAAAGAAATGAGTTGAGTTAGGTGAATAAGGGCCGGCGCATACTGTATGTATAGTGATCATCAGGTAAATTAACTTCTTCAAAATAAAATAAAATAAAATAAAAAAGAAGATAAGGATTAACATCATTCTTCCACATGAAGCAATGTTAGATTAAAAAGAAAAAGAAATGTTTTAATATACATTTTATGTACTGCACGTCATGATTGAGTTATGATATTTATATACATACATATATATATGAGACAAGCGCTTATTCAAAACTTTCTTAATGCAGATCTCTTGGCAGAATGGTGAGCAATAATGCTTGAGGGAAATATTCATGCAATCCCAATGACAAAGGAAAAGTTTTCAGACAAGAAAAAAACGACAAGAAAAAAAAAAATAAACGATAGATAAAAAAGTATATCATATATCAATGATGCTAACGTGAGGACAGCATGACATAGGCCTTAATTACTTTATATATTCACTGCTATTAATATTGCAAATTAGTAGTATCTGTCTCCATACAGATTGGTTTAGTGTGCTCAAATTAACATTTCTCCATTAATGCTTCTGCTGTCACAGTATATATACCTCTGCCGACACACTAATATATAATGAGATGCCTACTTAAAGTTCAAACTCTTCTTGGTTTTGACAGCAACGAGAAATATAAATATGGGAAGGCATTTCCTTTTCCCTACAAATTCCATCTATTGTCAGCATACAATCAAGAAAATGGAAGATATAATAATTATATATGTTGTCATGTATCGTGCCCTGATGATCTGCTGCTGACTCTCTTTTTTTTTTTTTTTTTTTTTTTTTTTTTTTTTTAAAATTCTTGGAATTTATGATTGCTAAGTTGACATTAATGAATGATAATTTAAGTAAATTGTTTCTCCTATTATATATAATATAATATTATATGTATGTATATGTTCTTGCCGCGAAGAGCCACTTAGTCCACACATATTGGTTGACATATCAATGAAGTTCGTTGTCGTTTAAATCCAAATCAATAACAGGTCATGATATCATGTAATGAATTTTCAGTCATGGATGTTAGGTTTTTTATTTGTAGTACATTTTGGCAATTCCTACTGTCAAAATATGGCGTACTTGGATTGTAGTCGATTGTAGTTGAAACAACATGAATAGAAAAACATGATCTTTTAAACATCCTGTAATTGGGTTGATGCTAGTGAGTTCATAAGTACCGGCCGCGGGAATATGATACCATCGGATCGAGTTTCAAAAATTCATATTATAAATTGGTAATGGGTTCATCGATGGGGCAGGTACTGCACTATAAGATAAGAAGTAATAGATATATGAAAATAAATTCATAATTAACTCATGTGACTTTACATGATGCATTAAATCTATTTTATAAGATTAAAATAATTTTATAATTGAAGTACTGTATCAATCTACATCACTTTATAAATTTATTTTTATATAATTGTTTTGTGGCTAAGGTATTTAATATATATACACGTAGAGAGAGAGAGAGAGAGAGTGTTTGGAGCCACTTAAATTGAAAAACCTCACTTCCTTTCTTATTTACTCTATGATTAATCAGCTTAATTATGTCTTACAGAAAGGCTAGCACTAGTAGTACTGGCGGTCCTAATTAAAGGACCCCATGGGACATGCATCCTCGTCATGCCTTGTTATGAGGTTGATTACGAGTCATTTTCTTGCATCTAACCCCCGGCCCTTCAATTTACGTGTACCTTTGTCTTATTCTTATATTTTTTAGACAAATATGATCAGTTAGCAAACCAACTCGATCGAAAAAAACAGATCCGCCCATGCTTATGCAGTTAGCCATGGCTTAAATATCTATCTTTATCGCAAAACCATCATTACAATTTGCTAAAAGTTGGAATTTTATGTTCACTCTATGCAGTTGGCAGGTCACCTTTAAGCATGGCTTTGATTTTTCTCCTGTGAGAAAAAAGGTGGGTTTAGCTTATAACGTAGCTAGCATGGAACTCCATGTTTATCCCCCCAAGCTTAATCATCATGACTATCTCATGTTAGAAACCCATGATGCACAGAAATTTAATAATATATAGAGTTCTTAGAAGCTAGCTAGAGATGTTAAAGCTACTTCATTTCTCTGCAACTTTCTTTTCCCTTTCCAAGCTTTATTTTGTATAAGATATGCATGGTTTCTTTTTCCCAACCTACTCCATATATATATGGGAGATGCTGGGGACCGGTCCGGCTGTCCCAGCGTCTAAAGCATCCCAACGTTAGTTGGGCTGCTTGATGATGAAAAATACATTAAAATAAAATAAAAAATATGATTAAATAAAAAAATGAAGATTAAAAATATAATAAAAAAATAAAATGAACAAAACATAATAAAAAATACAATAAAAAAATAAAAACATAATAAAAAACACAATAAAAAAATAAAATGAAGATAAATTTAAGGAGATTCGGCCATGGAGCGAACGGAGCCGCCGCCGGTGGCGGTGGGCGACACCGTACGGGTCCGAAACGAGTTTAAGGCTGCCGGGGGCACACCGGAACTCGCCGTCGTAGGTGTGAGATCGCCTGAGTCAGCTGGTCCTGATGGCAGGGGCGGTGTCGCCCACCGCCACCGGGGGCGGCGGGGCTGCTTTTGTTAGGGGGCAGCCGGTCTGGCCCCCAGGATTCCTCTATATGTATATCCTTTTTCTTCTTGAGAATGATTAGAAAGTACTACAGCATATACCAACTAAAGTGCTATAAATCTTTGATTTCTTGGCTATTTTCTTTCCTTTTCATATGATATAAATCATTCGTTTAGATAGTGAAAATTTTATCTCATCTATTTTATATATCTCATTATTATAATATTTTCAAATTTATATATAAAAAATAAAAAATAATTTAATTTTTTCAAATATGAAAATAATAATAATATTAAATATAATATTATAATAATATTTTATTCAATTTTTAATTTATATATATTTCATCTCATCTCATCTCAACTCATTATTCAAACTATAAAATAGAATTGCCATCGGCAAATCCAATCTTAACTCAATAAATTTATAAAATATAATATTGTACTATTCATTCATGTTCATGTTCGAAACTAGTTGTTGAAGACGAAAATCAAACAGCCCCCTTGATTTGGTGAAAACTAATGATAAAAGACAACCAAATGACAGTAATTAAATTGTGCATATTGACCATAATCTTTTAAATAATTAATTTAAATTGTGTATATTAAGGGCACTTAAGTGAACGACCGAAAGAGGAGACATATCTTTTGGGAAGTGACGTCTATGTTCCACGTGCGACATCATGAAGAGTACTTTTCCAACGTTCAAGGTTCAAAAACTTTCGACAGATCATTTGAATATTTTCAAATCTTATGGTCATTTGTTACTACGTACGTACGTCTGTTTCCATTGAGGAGCGATTAATTATATTCAAATTATCGTTTATCTTTTATGTCGTGATTAATAATTATTATGTAATATAAACGGTATATATATATATATATATATTCGACATAATATTAATCTGAGCATTTTTAGACTCCATGAATATAAGATCAGAGTTATCTATCTTGCATGAGCGCATAAAGAGATTATTGATTAATTAAAAGCACAGAACATGACCACCTATAAATCTTCATTCTTTTCGTTCTTTTCATTGATGTAACCGTAGTTTTTTTTTTTTTCTTGTTTTACAACTTTTACAAGTCATGTGGAAGGGGGGATTCAACGGACCTAGGCCTAAGGGTCGACTCACGCTACCTAGACCCATGAGCAGATGGGTAGGAGCGACCCGTTTGGAGAGTCGAGCCTGAACAGCATAGTGAAATTGTGAGACCTAAAAGACGGGAAAGCTGGGGCCAGAGTAGGTATATGTACGAAAGCAGCCGCATTAATGACAATGTGATGTAATTATACAAATTGCAGGACCGCATTAATGACAACGGGACGTAATTATACCGAGATCAACGTCACATTAATGACAATAAGACGTGATTATATCGAGCACAATGCTGCATTAATGACAATGGGACACTCCTATGCTGACAGATGACGTCTGAACAGTAATCCACCATCGCCTTTGTGAATCGGACTGGGCGAGGAAATGCCTATAAATACTGACCAACTCGTTTGTAAAAAGGTTAGACTCTCTGAACTTTACTCTTCCATTCATTCTTAAGCACATAACCAAATAACTGATTTTAGCAGCAGAGCGGTCTCGGACCCTAATCCAAACTTCTCTCTTTGGCAGGGTGAGGTTGACTGGACCACCGTAGAGGGCTGTACGGCAAAATACGTCATCAACAGTGGCACCGTCTATAAGATTTCGATTCCATAAAAGCGTAGCTTTCGCATGCCAGCAACGATGCAGTCCCTAAAGACTCGCAATGAGGAACACTTGAACAAAGCCATGGAATCAAGACTGTCCCCCATGGAAGAGACGATCAGGAAGCTAACTAAGGAAAATGTAGCACTGTGACAACAAAGCGAGGAGTGCACCACCCAACACGAAACCAACCTGAATGAGGATGCGAATTCACGGCGTGACGCCTAGGAAAACGCTTCGAAAGAAGAACGATGTCGGATGAATGTCGAGCTCAAGGAACTCAGCAACAAGTATGCTGAGATGGCTAAGCTGATCGACCTGTCCTAGAGGTCGAGCTTGTCGCAGGGCAGCACGGGGACACCATCTAGCTCTAATGTGATTGTGGTACCCCTCCCATCAAAGTACAAAGTTCCTCAAATGGAACTTTATGACGAATCTGGGGATCCCGTGTAACACTTGGAAGCATTTAAAGCACACATGAGATTACACGACTACCCGGGATAGGTGGTATGTTGAATCTTCCCCTTAAGCTTCACTCCCATATGTGAGGGCTAAGGGTGTTTTCCCTGTGGGGGTCCGAAAATGCCTACCAGAATGCCCACGTATGGGAGGATCGAAGTTGGAATGCCCATCGCACAAATTTGACACTTCAATGCAAACACCAACGACAACAAGATATGTGAGCAGCTAGACTTATTGGAGGATCGAAGAGATGCAGCCCTCATCCAACTTGCTAGCAACAAAAGAAAAACAAAGCGATACTTCAACAAACGAGTCAAGCCCCATAACTTCTGGGTCGGGGATATGGTGCTGAGGTAAACGGGCGTCACCACGCCTGAAGAAGGAAAGTTAGGACCACGCTGAGAAGGACTGTATGTGGTAACGGCAATTGGCCATCCTCGTTCGTATTGACTAAAAGATAGTGAAAGAGTCGAATTGCCTCACCTACGGCACGCAAAACATTTGAAGAGATACTATGTATAAATGTCTCCATATGTACGTGTACTTTAATTTGACTTTTGTACATCACAAGTTATCAATGAGAGCGGGTGTTACAAGCATTACAATTGTTAAAGAAAACCCTCAACTCCCGCAGGGTAAAGGCTGGGTACCAATCACAAGCCCTCAACACCCTTTCGTGAAGTCAACTCCCGCGGGGTTGAGGTCGGGTACCAATCTCGAGCCCTCAACACACCCACGCAATGTCAATTCCCGTAGGGTAGAGGCCGAGTATCAATTATGAGTCCTAAACATACTCACACGATGTTAACTCTCACGGGGTAGAGGTCAGGTACCAATCTCGAGCCTTCAACACATCCACACGAAATCAACTCCCGTGACGTAAAGGCCGGGTACCAATTCTGAGCTCTCAACACACCCACGTGATGTCAACTCTCACGTGGTAAAGGTCAGGTACTAATCTCGAGCTCTCAACATACCCAAGAGGTAGAGGCCGGTTATCGATCCCGAGCCTTCAACACACCCACATGATATCAACTCCCTTGGGATAGAGGCCGGGTACCAATTTCTAGCCCTCAATACGCCCACATGATATCAACTCCCATGAGGTAAAGGTCGGGTCCCAATCTTGGGCCCAGGTGACTCATCTACTTTCTAAAATTCCTGCCAATGTGTTCTTGGCAAGTATTCACAAGGTACAAATAAGGAAGAAATCAAAACCAAAAGCAAAGCAAGTAGACCAACAAGTAACAAAGGACAAATTTGTCTTATATATTTCGATAATTACAAATGGGAGACATAGTATAAAATAGAGTCACCCAAGAGGGGGGTGAGGTGGTGGAGGGGAGTTTGATTCGGAATAAGGGGGATATCCAAGCTTTCCTATATTTTTGGCAAACCTCTTCACAATGCGATTCAACTTAAGTGACCTCGGGTTGAGGGCCTCGACATTGAGCCCAGGGTCCAATATGAGCTCAGCCGTCAGCCTCCGCAAGCCCTCTGAGTAACCATAGCCCCAGGTAGAGTTACGAATGGTGGTAGCCAGGGAAACTTGAAGCTCCAACTCGCGTAGCCGACTATTTTTACTTGCCAAGGCAGCTCGAGCATCTGCCAACTTGATCTCCTGGGCAACACGGTTACACTCGGAGGCAACCAGCTCCTCCTCTCGAGTGACACGAGCTCGCTCTGAAGTTGCCAAGGCATCCTCCTTCGAAGCCAATTCTCGAACGGAAGCCTCCAATTGTAGCCTCCATGCAGCCAACTCCCTCTCCACGAACGCCTGATCGAGCTGCGTGGTCGATCGGGCCTCAGACAAATTGGCACACCTTTGGTTGGCAACCACTAGGGATGCCTGGGCCTCGTCCAGTTAGGCCTGTCTAGCTTTCGATTTTTCGCCCCCAGCTCCTCGACGGTCTTTACCAAACCATCACAAGTGCGCTTGGAGGCTTCGAGTTGACCTCCGACCTGCTTCAGCTTGAAGTTGTTGAACCTATAGACGGTCTCAAGCTCCTAGTTGAACTCTTTAAGTTCCGCCAACTCGGTACCCACCGCCTTAGCCACCTGACAAGCAACTTGAACACAAGGAAAAGTATCAGCTGAACCCAAAAAAAAAAAAGAAAAAAGAAGAAGAGAGAGATACAAAAATGGGGTGGCGAACCTTGCCTCAGCTAAGAGGGGCTCCAACACCTTAGCAACCCACTCTGTGGCATCAGATCAGGACTACTTGAACAGAGAAGGAGATCCTAAGCTGGGATCCTAGCCTGGACCACCACCCGAACCCTCTTGCTACCACAGCTCTGATTCAAAGAGCTTCCCAAAAAAAGGAACCCAGCTGCGTGGGGGGAATGGGGAAGGGGGCACGGTGCAGGGTTGCCTCTAGCCTGAGGTTGACCCCACCTCGAAGACTGGGGTTTGCTCAAGAGATGATTCATCCAGCACCACGATTGGGACCTCACCTCCACCGGCCGTCTTGGTTGTCTCCTGCTCACCCTCAGCATCGCCTGAACATTGAACGTCCTCCAAGCCCCCTCGGCCTGAACCCGACCTTGATCCCCATTAGTGTTAGAACCCAAACTGGAGCTAGAATCTTCCTCCTCGCCCCTACCGTTGCCACGATTGTCTTTGTCACCACCCGAACAATTAGGGTCACTGTTCTCCTTGTCCAAGGAAGACTCCCCTTCAGATCCAAAAGTGCGCTTGGGAGAGAGGGCGGCCGGTCGGGAAATTGGCTCACCATCATATCCTACTCTTTCGACTCTCCACAAAAGGCCTCTTGGAGGGCCTTAGCACCAGAAGAAAATGAGTAGGGTGTTCCAGGGCCTGCTCGAAGGCCTCATCTATATCTTTGTCACCAAAGTTGACTTGTGCCATTTGGCGCGCCTCGACCTGAACCACAGCAACCATCTATCGTGATTCGGATCGAACCTCCTCCACTTCGAAAATCTGCAGTTCAGCCAACGAAGCGGGGGATGGAGACCTGGCCTGCCTAGGAGGCAACCTATGGTGCCGAGGCCCACCGGTGGAAGAAGGGCCCTCGTCATGACGACTCTTGGTTCTCCTTTCCTCCCGACCATTCTAGAGTGTGGCACGCTTGCGAGAGGAACGGGGAAGATCCTTGGAGAGCCCCAGGACTTTCTAACCCTCGGCGTAAGATTTGCTAGGCTGAACTAGATACTTCTGAATGTTCTCCTCGGTGAGGAGATTGTCCGACCATAACAAGTCGAGATCTGCACGAGCCCAAGCCAGCACGGCCTCCACTCAGTTAGTCTCCCAGGCGTAAGGGCCACATCCAAATAATGAGCAGGTGAGAGGTAGCCCTAGACAGCTTGAATCGGAAATTCTCCCTCTCCCTTGAGAAACTCCCACCTGCTCCCCGAGACGAAAAAGAATTTCCGGTAGTAGTCTTTGGAACTCGAGTGCCTATCCTTCATTCGAATCAACTTCCTCTCTTTGTTCGGATCTGGAAACCGTTAGATTTTCATCACGGCGAACCAAATGGTACAACGAAAAGAACTCCCGAGCCGTCAAGTTGGAATACACATCGTTCCATGCCGAAAGCATGATTTGGAAGGCCACACAACTGGCCAATAAGAGTCGCCCTCCATTCGGAAGAATCTGGGCCGGGCTAAACCCAGAAAGTGAAGGACTTCCCGAACAGGTTGAATGAAGGGGAAGCTGAAGCCCTTCGCGAACATTATGGGGAAAACCACGACCTTTCGTGCCTTCCCCGAAGCGTTACAAGCCCTCATGTTCTCATCGGGCGCTTCCAGGTTGAGGCGGTAAGGAGCTTTATACTTCTTCTTCAAGGGGTCAATGTCGAATGGGAAGAAAGTGGAGGTACAGCCGTGACCGGCGAAGGAAGGGGAAGGGCTAGTAGTGGAAGCCATGGCAGCGAAGCTTGGGAAGGACTAGGACTTGGAGAATGGGGAGAGAAAACAGGAAGATGTATGTCAGTCTTATACCTAACTAAATAGTTGAGTATTGGGAGGGGGAGCTATAGAAGAAAACTGAGAACTAATCTATATACTAAAGTGAGTTATTTAAAAATTTGTGAGGGCCGATAGCCCTTCCAAGGAACCATCTGATTCTACTTCTATATGTAGTTCCAAATATTTTAAGGGTACTACTATTGTGTCGCTTGCATTGTACTACTTTACTTGACCACTAGTACAAAATGTCCATTCATTTTGTTATTTATTTTTTTAATTTTTTGTTGCAACTTTTTTATTATTTTAAAATATTTTTAAAAATATAAAAAAATTTCAATATACTAATAATCTTTTTCTTAATCATTAAATAAGAAATTGATTAAAAAATAAATAAATTGCATACAGTATCATAATAAAATATAAAAAAAAATTGGGCATACTAACATTATTCATATTTTAAATGTATAAGAGACTTTCACATGACCACATACACGTACAGACGAATTGAGTGAAGAATGAAGATATTAAAATGGTCATTTAATTTTTTATTCTTTTTCCTCTTTAAAATAACAATAATGTGAGAGGGCAGTCCACACATCGGTAGCCCCCTCACATGAATAGTACAACTACAATACAACTGCATTGTTCATGTGAAGGGCTGCCAGTGTGTAAACTACCCCTAGCACATCTCTTAGAATAACTGTACAGACATTTTGGAATTGGCGGTAAAACTTTAACCTTTCATGAAAGGTGCAGGCTTGGAGTGAGTTTAAGGGGCAAAGTTGTAATTGATATAGAGAAATCTTTCTTGATCTCGGTGGAATTACATCACTTGCTTTTTGTCTTCAGTTTTTTACTTCCAATGGGTTTCTTCCACTGAAAAAGCTCTTGGGTATACATGCTTGCCGATTGCAGTGCACTAAGCTTTTTGCCTTCAGTTTTTTACTTCCTTTGGATATCTTCCACTAGAAAAGCTCTTGGGCCATATTGTCGATTGCAATGCACTGAGGTTTATTCCATTGTCACTCCTATAAGATGAAGGCAACTGATGAGACTCATGGGGCTACAGTACAACAGGTTTATTCCACTGTTTTCTTACCACAAGCTCCTTATTTTAGTATTCCGGGAGTGGTGACTAGTTTGCTCTAATAAGCCATCTTATTACCAAAACTTAGGTCATGTTTAGATTATTTTCAGAACTTGTTGTCTTGGTTTCATGAAAGAATATTTGTTCATTATAAATAATGTTTCTCATATTTCAGACAAGTTCCACGAGACTTTAATGCATTTATTACAACTTTTCTATGAATAGCAACTTGTAGTTATTGTCTATATATGTTGATGGGTGTGGTCTTAACTTCTTTTTGTTTTTCTTTCGAAACAGGGGCTGTTACTCCTAAGTCGAAGGTAAGTGACCTATAGCTGGGGCCGCACTGTGGTTTATTCTATTGTTTTCTAACTACAAGCTGCTTGTTTTAGTTGATCGATTTATGAGTGGTGACTGGTTTGTTCTAATAAGCCATCTTATTACCAAAACTTAGGTCATGTCTAGATTATTTTCAGAACTTGTTGTCTTGGTTTCATGAAAAGAATATTTGTTCATTTATAAACAATGTTTATCATATTTCAGACAATTGTTACTTTAATGCATTTATTACAACTTTTCTATTAATAGCAACTTATGGTTATAACTTTTTGTGTATATATGTTGATGAGTAGTGACTGGTTGTTCTAATATGTTTTGTCTAAAACATTCTTCAACTCCAAGACACAAGTAAGCCTTTCAAAATATGATGAAATTTATATATGTTATCAGGTTGCATGTTTTTTGGGTTAGATATTTCTTGGCTCTTTTATTATATTTTTCTGCAACACCCATTAATGGTTTTAGTACCCAATTTGGGTATCAATTATAGACACTGATGTTATCAATTTAAAATATGTACATTGCAGTTGGGAACATGACTGTAACTACTAGAGGTAGAGGTCAAGGTCGTGGTGCATGCTCTGGTCAAGAGAGATCTACATTAGACAACAACGTTAGAGGTAAAACACCCATTGTTGCAAATCAACTTAGAGATGACGTGATGTCAGATGGCTCGGATGACTTGACGATGCCAACGAATGTCGTCCCAAGCACAGAAATTCAGGAGCAAGGGGTCGACATGGATTTGCCTTTAACGGCAAATGGTAATGTTTATTTAATTAGATTTTTCATCTATACATATTGTTGTTATTCTTACTAATATGTGGATTAATTTGGGTATTAATTTCACACTTGGTTGCACGTGTAGACTATTAAATGGTCGAAGATGGAGTAGTGCCACCCACTCAAAAACGTGGACGCGGAGCAAAAAAAAAACGTAGAGTTTGATAAGCTTCGAAAGCGTGAGCCGATAGCATTTACCATAAATGAAGGTAAGACATCACTTTGTTGTGAGAATTGTACAATATTCACAACAAGGTTGACATGGTTGGTGAAGCACCATGTCGACTTGAGTCACCCCAACTGGCAAGCACTACTAGATAATGAGAAAGAAGAAATGTTAACACGCGTTCGGGTAATGTCACATGAACTCATATCTTTAGACAAGAATTGATTGCTCAATTACATTAATTATAATCAATGTCTAATTAACACATTTGGCCCTTGTTTTTTTTATAAGTCGACTTCATTCGCAATTGGACTAAGAAAAATCATCGGGATGCAGTTACCAAGACACTCAGGAAACGTTTCAATCATATTCGATATGATCTTCATGAAATTTACAAGACTTATGCGACTCATGTTGAAGCACTTGCAAATGTGCCAGAATTGGTGAAACCAGCAACTTGGGTGAAGTTATGCACTCAATGGAATGGCTTGGACTTCAAGGTAAGTCCCATGGACATTGAGAGATCATGAAGATCTGCCATTTTACAATCCAATATTTACAATTTAATTATTTTTTCTAAAGCTGTTTGTATGTTATTAATTAAATGTCCTATTGTTTGGAGACATTTCTACAGCTACTTACTTTCCCCTATTATCTATAGCCATCTAATTTGGTTGAGGGATGCTGATGGCCATGTGATGCGATGGTGCATAGTAATGAAAAAAGCTGGAGATGGTTTATGATCTAGTTGTGTTTATATATTGTTGTTGTGAGTTGCCAGTTATGTCTAAGAAATATAAAAGTAATTGAGAGAAGCAACTAATTAACCATACGGCTGGACGAAAATCCTTTGTAAGATGAATGCAAATGAGGGTAAGATTTGTATTTTTTCTATTTCAATAGACAAATGTATGTATTAACACATTCACTTATTTCAAAATTATATTTATTTGAATATGTGATTGAATTTCTAGTCTGAGAATGATGGAGATATGGTTGATTTCTTTGAAGCGGTGAGGTGGAGTAAGAAGAAGGGGAAATTTGTGACCCCAACGACGGAAGAAAAATATGTGAGTGACTTTGATTGTAAAATTCCGACATATTCTTTCCTTAGTATTCATGAGATGTACATACACATTTTATTCCATGGTAAAAGTAGTAACATAAAAATATTAATTTTGTTCTCTTGAATAGAATGAAATGGTTACCAAGCGGGCTGAGTTTGAACCTGAGAAGAGGATGAAGGATGATGCTACATCAATTTTTAGAAAGGTATTGGGCCACCAGTCCGGGTATGCAAGGGGGTTGGGAGAGAATGTTATCCATGAGTCATCTAGACAGAACAACGATGAAAGGTTTGCAGCACTAACTGAACCTGCAGAGAAGCATGAGAAAGATGCAGAGCATTACAAGAATCAAGTTGACGATTTACGAGAGAATGTACAACAACTGTTAGAGAAGCAAGCGAAGTACAAAAGTTTATGACATGGAATCCGTGAGGTAGACCCAAGGAGATTCTCCTAGAGAGACTCAAGGATCTGCTTAGGCAGAACCTTTTTTGGGAAAAGGCATTTTTTGTGGTTTTTTGGTGTGGAGATGATATTTCACTTAGTAGCAGAAAAGTGTCTCCATCTATATAATTAAACTTTTATTCATATTAGATTAGTGTGGGGCAGGGAGCTATTTTTTGAAGGGATATTTCACTTATTCTGGGCTGCTCGAAAGGACACCTTCACTGTGAAGGTAGGAATCCCATGCCAATACCAAGGAACTTTGTGACAGTTTGCACTATGTTATCTAAACAGATTTTGATTTTGAAGGCCTTATATGAAATTTAGCCAGACACAAGGAAGAAGGAGCTGTAGCTCTAGGTAAAGCCAAGTTTATTGCAGGGTAAGTTATCTTTAACACCTATACATGCACGGCAAAAATCTTATTTTACTGTTATTTGAAGTTAATGTATGTGAACAAATTATACATACCTATGGGGGATAATTCTAGTTGAGGAGAAATGTGTACATGTAAAATGTGCTTGTGGCTTAGAAAAAAATAATGTGCTTGTTGTTGTAGTAGTCTTGATCATCTCTAAAGATAGTATACTGCATTGAAAGTGTGGGATCAAATTTGGCCCAAGGCCCAACAGCCAAGGGAGCCCACCAGGAAGGAAAAGGCCCAACAGCGATGGAAGCCCACCAGGAAGGAAAATCATACTAAGGGCCCAATTCTGGAGAATGCAAAATATATATCAAACCCGTCGCCACCTTTATCGGGATTTTAAGCAGATACGGAATATCAACAAACTCAGAAAGATATATCATGCAGATACCCAATCACAATAATTACGGAAGGCGTTACAAGGGATATGTATCGCCCCAGAGGCTTATAAATAGACCAGGTAAACATTAATTATGAACATTAAGAATTTATCCCGTAAATACGTGATCACTAACTTGAGCGTCGGAGTTATCTCGGGTGGAAAGCCACCATCTTCCCTTAATTCTTCTTGCAGGTAACGGGAGCAGGAGGCCGGCGAGACACGTCCTCAACATTAGCGCCGTCTGTGGGATCCGACTTTACAGACGATTAACGTGGTTCTCGCATGCCAACTGTGACGCGTTCCGTAGCAAGCCGAATGACAGGAGCATTAATGGTAAAATGGTTAGCAGCGGCGGAGGAAAGAATGAGAACAACATTGGAAGCCTTGGAAGCACTTCAAAAAGAGAACGAGACCCTGCGACAAAGGAACGTTGAATCCAGCAACATAGCCGTACCTCCTGTCGATGGGCAAGGAGAGCAAGAGGCGGATAGTAACGCGGGAGTCGAGCTTGAGCGCGTGGAAAAACAGAAGCTGCACGACGAGTTGAAGGATCTTGCAGGCAAATATGAGGAAATAGCCAAAAAAGTGGGGGGACATTCTTCGGTTGACAGAGCATTTTTCTCCGCCGCCTCTGCACGCCCCTTCATTTGACGGGGGCCGGGAGTCCCTCACTGATGAGGAGCTAGACCAGATGCTCCGTGACGACTCCCACCCCGCATGGGTCGGGTCAGCTCATCCGGGACTATTGCCCGTATCTGGGCATGTACCGGATCCAACAGTGGGTGTGGCTCACCGGAAGGCTTCCCTTCTTCCTGTATTTGCCCAGGAGGAAGCTGCTGCCAACATGGCCAACCAGCTAAGGGAGTGGTTCTCCACGGTATTATTCGGATTAACATTACTTCTTGCTATTTTTTTGTTTTGCTTGCCTTTGTTGCCTGCCATTTATTTGGATTACCTTTTCTTTCTCTGCAGGGGGTTGAAGGCTTGGCGGCACAGCTCGCAACTGATTTCCTTGTTCGGGAAAAAAGAATCACCGAGAGGTGGCGAGCGGACAGGGCCAAAATGGAGGCCCTGATCGAAAAAAATAGGGAGCTTGAGTCACGGGTCGCCCAAGCAGAAGGCGTCGTGGATGCTCTTCAAGGGGAGCTCGAGCTGCGTGAGGGAGAATTTCTTGAGCTTCGTGATGCTGTTCGCCTCGCTCAGGAGGCGAAAGCCAGAGAAGACTTCTCCCGCCAGGTCCTACAGTCGGAGAGGGACCTGGTGATGGTGCAGCTTTGTGAGGCCCGGCAAGGGTTTGATGCCGAAATCGCCCGCTTGATTTCTGAGCTTCGCGCCAGCAGTGGGGAATTGTGCTCAGCTCGGGGGGAAGTTGCAGGCCTCAAGGAAATGTGTGGTGGGCTGACCAAAGACTTGCTGGGGTGCCCCACCTTGCCGCCTCCTGAAGAAAGCGGCGACCCGTGATGAAGGGTTGTTTTATTTTGTACATGTATTATCATTTTTTGTTGTTGTATGTTGTCACCATAACTTGTAACTAGACTTGGATTGTATTTTGCAATAGATTTTTTTCCTCACCTTAGCTGTCGCGTGTTTGTGCTTGTTACTGTGTGCGTTTTCTGTTTTTTTAAGGTGGCTTGGTCATTTGACTCTGCGCCCCTTTATTTCGTTTGAAGGTGGCGTGGTCATTTGACTCTGTGCCCCTTTAATTCGCTTGAAGGTGGCGTGGTCATTTGATTCTGCGCCCCTTTAATTCGCTTGAAGGTGGCGTGGTCATTTGACTCTGCGCCCCTTTACTTCGCTTGAAGGTGGTATGGTCATTTGACTCTGCGCCCCTTTACTTTGCTTGAAGGTGGCGTGCTCAGTTGACTCTGCGCCCCTTTATTTCATTTGAAGGTGGCGTGGTCATTTGACTCTGCGCCCCTTTAATTCGCTTGAAGGTGGCGTGGTCATTTGACTCTGCGCCCCTTTATTTCGTTTGAAGGTGGCATGGTCATTTGACTCTGTGCTCCTTTAATTCGCTTCAAGGTGGCGTGGTCATTTGACTCTGCGCCCCTTTATTTCGTTTGAAGGTGGCATGGTTATTTGACTCTGTGCTCCTTTAAATTCGCTTGAAGGTGGCGTGGTCATTTGACTCTGCACCCCTTTACTTCGCTTGAAGGTGGCGTGGTCATTTGACTCTGCGCCCCTTTATTTCATTTGAAGGTGGCGTGGTCATTTGACTCTGCGCCCCTTTAATTCGCTTGAAGGTGGCGTGGTCATTTGACTCTGCGCCCCTTTACTTCGCTTGAAGGTGGCGTGGTCATTTGACTCTGCACCCCTTTATTTCATTTGAAGGTGGCGTGGTCATTTGACTCTGCGCCCCTTTAATTCGCTTGAAGGTGGCGTGGTCATTTGACTCTGCGCCCCTTTACTTCGCTTGAAGGTGGCGTGGTCATTTGACTCTGCGCCCCTTTATTTCCTTTGAAGGTGGCGTGGTCATTTGACTTTGCGCCCTTTATTTCCTTTGAAGGTGGCGTGGTCATTTGACTCTGCGCCCCTTTACTTCGCTTGAAGGTGGCGTGGTCATTTGACTCTACACCCCTTTATTTCATTTGAAGGTGGCGTGGTCATTTGACTCTGCGCCCATTTAATTCGCTTGAAGGTGGCGTGATCATTTGACTCTGTGCCCCTTTACTTCGCTTGAAGGTGGCGTGGTCATTTGACTCTGCGCCCCTTTATTTCGTTTGAAGGTGGCGTGGTCATTTGACTATGCGCCCCTTTAATTCGCTTGAAGGTGGCGTGGTCATTTGACTCTGCGCCCCTTTACTTCGCTTGAAGGTGGCGTGGTCATTTGACTCTGCGCCCCTTTATTTCGCTTGAAGGTGGTGTGGTCATTTGACTCTGTGCCTCTTTATTTCGCTTGAGATAGCGTGATCTTTAAAGATGAAGTATTTCAAGAATCTAATTGATATAAGGACGACGGGATGGAATTTGATAAAATGCGATTGGGCAAAAATTCAAAAAAATATAGCCGGAATGACTACTGGTAAATGCAGATTGACGAAACTTTTAATAAACAAAGCAGGAATGACTGCTGGAAAATTCAAATTGACGAAAACTTTAAACAAAGCAGGAATGACTACTGGAAAATGCAAATTGACGAAAACTTTTAATAAACAAATCTGAAATGACTATGAGATTTCTACTGGTAAAACTTCTTCAAGTGCTCTACGTTCCATGGTCGAGGTAGCTCTTTCCCTTGATTGTCCTTAAGCCGATACAATCCTCCTATACTGTTTGTTACCACTATATAAGGCCATTCCCATTGAGGTTCCAATTTTCCAGGACTTTGGGTGGTCACCCCGCATTTCCTTAGAACCAGGTCTCCGACCTTGAAGGTCCGGGGCTTGACTCTTTTATTGAAATATCGCTCGATCTTGGCCTTTTCTTGCAACAGTCTGGCTTCTGCCTTTTCCCTTTCTTCCTCTACTAAATCCAGATTTTCTTCAAGCTTGCTGTTGTTTTGGTTAACCGAGAAGTGACTTGTTCTGTGACTGGGCAGCCCTACCTCCACCGGCGGGATGGCCTCTGTTCCGTACGCTAGGGTGAATGGGGATTCCCCGGTCGGCGTTTTGACTGACGTCTTGTACGCCCAAAGTACTCCCGGAAGCTCGTCTGCCCAATCCCCTTTCTTCTCTGTGACTTTCTTTTTTAGGATGGAGAGTAGAGCCTTGTTGGTTGATTCGGCTTGTCCATTAGCTTGGGGGTGGCCTGGCGAGGAATAATTGGGTCTGATTCGTAGCTCGGCACACCATTCTCGGTATTGGTCGGAGTCGAACTGCCGCCCGTTGTTTGTTATTATACTGTGGGGAATTTCGAATCGGCAAACTACGTTCTTCTATAGAAACCGTGTTACCGCTTTGCTGGTAATCGTCGCCAAGGGTTCGGCTTCCGTCCACTTGGTGAAGTAGTCTACGGCTACTATCATGAACTTGACGCCGCCTTTGCCTGGTGGAAAAGGTCCCACTATGTCCACACCCCACTGGGCAAAAGGCCAGGGTGCCGTGATGGAGGTCAATTCCACTGGCGGGGCGTGAGGTATAGGCGCATATTCCTGGCACTTGAGGCATTTTCTTGAAAATTCCTGCGCATCCTTTATTGCATTGGGCCAGTAATAACCCGCTTTGATTGCCTTCCTAGCCAGGGCTCTCCCCCCTGAATGGTTCCCACAGATTCCTTCATGTATCTCGGCGAGGACATACTGCGCTTCCTGTGGCGAGACGCATCGCAGTAGGGGGGCGGAGAGTCCTCTCTTGTAAATGATCCCTTCGATAAGCACAAATCTCGTCGCTTTCCTTCTTACTTTCCTTGTTTCATCTCTTTCCTCCGGAAGTTTGCCCGTCGTCAGATATTCCACTATTGTGTTGGCCCATTCGGGAAAGCTACGGTCTATTGTTGTTACTTCTGTGCCCACGGCGGGTATCTCAATGACTCTACTTTCTACTTGCCAGGGAAGGGGTGCCATTTCCATTCCTGAAGCCGTCCTGGCCAGCTTATCCGCCACTTCATTGTCAGTTCGCGGGACCTGGATTATGGTAAAAGATGAGAAAAGGTCTCGTACTTCCCACACCCGATCCAAATACTTCTTCAGTTTTACGCTCTTGGTGGCGTACAGTCCCAAGACTTAGTTGACAACGACTTGTGAATCTGATCTAGCTTTAACTTCTGTCACTCCAATCTGGGCGGCTATTGAGAGATCGGTGATCAGTGCTTCGTATTCCGCTTCATTATTCGTCACTCTGAATGCAAGCGTAGCCATGTAGTGTCTTTCTTCGCCGTTGGGGCTTATGAGGTGTATTCCCAGGCCGCCGCCGGTCTTGCAGGATAACCCATTTATGTGCATTACCCATGGTGCTCTTGCTTGCGCCGTGGCGGCGTTTTGAGCTTCCTGGGGAAAACCTGTGAACTCGGCTACGAAGTCTGCCAGTGCTTGTCCCTTCATTGCCTTCCTGGGTTCGTACTTTAGGTCGAATTTGCTCAATTCGATTGACCATCCTATCAGTCTTCCCGTGCAGTCTGGTTTCCTTAGGGTTTTTGCCAGCGGTGCTTTTGTCAGTACCCTTATTGTGTGGGCTTGGAAATACGGACGTAATTTCCTGGCCACCATTACCAAAGCAAAGGCTAGCATTTCAATCTTAGGATACCTTACTTTTGCTCCTCTGAGGGCTCGGCTTACGTAGTATACGGGATGTTGTTCGGCTCTGTCTTTTTTTATCAGGACGGCGGACACCGCGTGGGGGGAGGCGGCCAGATAGGCGCAGAGCACGTCACCCCTCTCGGGCTGCTTCAGGAGCGGTGGGTTGGCCAGGTATTGCTTCAGGTTTCTGAATGCTTCGTCACACGCCTCATTCCAAGGGTATGATTTACGCAACACGTGGAAGAAAGGCATACACTTGTCGGTTGACCTGGCTATGAACTTTCCCAGGGCGGCCACTTTCCCTGCTAACCATTGGGTCTCGTGCAGGTTCTTTGGTGGCTTCATATTGATTATAGCATCTATCTTCTCGGGGGAAGCCTCGATTCCTCTCTCTGATACTATGAATCCCAGAAATTTCCCCGACTCGACGCCAAAGGCGCATTTGGCTGGGTTCAGCTTCATCTTATACTGACGCAACACTTCGAATGCTTCTCTTAGGTCAACGATGTGTTGGGAAGGCTCCTTGCTTTTTACTAAGAGGTCGTCTATGTAGACTTCCATAGTCTGCCCCATTTGCTTTGCGAACATTCGGTTGACTAACCTTTGGTAAGTTGCTCATGCGTTCTTTAATCCGAATGGCATTACTTGATAGCAATATAAACGCCGTCTTTTCCCTGTCCGCTGAGTGCATTAGTATCTGATTGTATCCTGAGTATGCGTCCATGAAGCTGAGCATTCGGTGTCCTGCTATTGCGTCCACGACGAGGTCGATGCGTGGCAGGGGGAAACTATCTTTTGGGCAGGCTTTGTTGAGGTCGGTAAAATCTACACACATCCTCCACTTCCCGTTGGTTTTCTTTACCATGACGACGTTAGATAACCATTCCGGGTAATGGACCTCCTTGATAAAATCGGCGGAGAGCAGCTTCTCGACCTCCAAGCCAATGGCAGCGTATTTTTTCGCGCTGAAAGACCTCTTTTTTTGGCGCACAGGTTTATGTACTGGGTTCACGCCCAGTCTGTGTTCAATGATGGTGCAGTCTATCCCTGGCATTTCTTCGTGGCTCCAGGCAAAAATGTCTCTGTGCTATACCAGCAGCCGTTTCAGACTCTCTCTATCCGCAGGGGAAGAGTTTGTTCCTACGCGCACGGTTGTCCCTGGGCGGTCTGCGAACAGTGTTATAAGTTCCAAGGGTTCGTTGACCTCGGCATGCTGCTGAATTGGTTCGTTTCCGACCTGTATTTCCCCTTGCAAGGCCTCGACCATGGCGGGGGGAAGTGGCGGGAGGAAGGCTTCTTTCGGTTCCTCGATTGCGCAAACTTCGTTTCCAATTTTCTTCAACTCCTGTACATAGCACTCCCTAGCCAGTGCCTGCTCTCCTTTTAATTCTCCTACCCTGCTGTCGATTGGGAATTTCATCTTGAGGTGGTACGTGGAAGTTATTGCTTTGAGGCGGTTGATGGTTGGTCTCCCTAGTATAACGTTGTAGGAGGAAGGGGCTTTTACTACCAGGAAGTCGGTCATGGTGGTTGCTGTTTGTGCTCCGCTCCTGGCGGTAACTGGGAGTGTGATGGCTCCTACTGGTTGGATTGCTTCACCGGAAAAACCTTTCAGTGGTGTTGGGGAAGTTCGTAACTGCTCGGGATCAATGCCCATTCTGTTGAATGCGTCCCAGAATAATATATCGGCTGAACTTCCGTTATCAATTAGTACCCGCCTAGTCGTGTAGTTGGCTATGATGAGGGTGACTACCAGGGCGTCGTCATGGGAGTACAGTATCCCTTGCCTGTCCGCCTCTCCAAAGGATATTACTTTTGCGTTCTTGGTTCAGTTTTTGCTGTTTCGGTGCCCTATCCATTACATATACTTCCTCGTACCGAGCTCTTCTGGCGTGCGCCTTGCAACTGGATGTGGATACCCCGCCTCCAGCGAATCCTCCAGCTATCGTCCTGATTTCCCCGATTGGTTCTCTGTTATTGTTATTTCTCGGGGGAGTCCTATTCCTGCCGCCTCTAGTGGGAGTCCTGCTTCTGTCGCCGTTCCCCCTGTTGTTCGCCCGGTTACGATCATTGCGATGGTTGTTGCCGCGGTTTCTTCGCTCAGGGCTGAAGCTCCTTTTCCTTCTTCGCCCAGTTTCTTGGCGCCTAGTAGGTTTTGACCGTTCTGCGATCATGTGCTCCAACTCGCCTGTTCCCATTAGGTCGGCGACCCTCTTTTTCATGGTTGTACAATCTTCGGTCCAATGGGACGTTGTCTGGTGGTACTTGCAATACCGATCTGCTGTCTGATGTGGGCGCCCTTCGGCCTTGCCATCCTCTTCCTCTCTGACACTTAGGTTATTATGCATTAACCTGGTGTGTCGATCCACGTACCTTTCTTGCCTTCTTTCCTGCCGACTTGTTCCTGCTTTCTTGTCATCGCGCCCGCTTCGCTGTTCGCCCCTCCTGTTTTCTTTGCGGGGGTTTACCAACCCTTGCAGCGTGTCTTCGGCGTTGACAAAGTTGTCCGCTTGATCCATGAACTCCCTCAGGGTGGAGGGAGTCTTCTTTGCCAGATCGACCATGAAGGGGCTCTGAGGCCAAATTCCTTCCAGGAGGGCGGCCAGAGTAATCTTTTCGTCCTGGTCATCCGTTGTTAGGCGTTCCTTGTTGAACCGTGTGAGGTAGGTCTTGAGGTCCTCGTCCTCCTTTTGCTTGACTGTTAGCAGGTAGGCGGCTGGTCGCCGGCGCCTTCTGCTCGGCATAAACTGAGTTATGAAAAGCTTAGCTAACTCCTCGAAGCTGTCTATCGACCTTAGCCTGAGGGTCCCGAACCAGCCCCTCGCTGTCCCCTTCAGGGTTAAAGGGAAAGCCCGACAGGCGATCTCGCCTGGGAAGCCGTGGAGTGTGATGTGAGCTTTAAAGTTTTCTAAGTGGTCCACGGGGTCTCTGGACCCATTGTACAGTTCGATTTGGGGAAATTTGAATTTTGGCGGCAAAGGGATTCCCATGATGCGCTCGCTGTATGGCAGGTCAATTTGGCTTAGGCTTGCTCTCAGCATCCCACACAAAAAGGGCACCCCTCGCCGTCTTCTCTGAGGGCGCCGACAGAGGGGCGGGGATGACATCAGTGATCATGAAGTCACGCCCCTGAACGAAAGAACGGTTCGGAGACGTCAAGAACCGATCAATATGCGCAGGCGTCAACAGCTTGTCAGTCCAGAGATCTTCCGGATGATCTGCGGCCCAAGCACTGACAGCATCAATCCGGTCAAGTTCTCAGCGGGATAAGGGGGGCATGGTTGACCACAAGCGCTTACCATCCGGGATTGGGCGCCAGATAGCCCTAACGGGAAAATCCCTGAAGACCTCCTCCTAACTAGGGAACTCCCATCCTTGACCACTGATAAAAAAGAACTTGGTGGTCCACGCCTTGGCATTAGAATATCTTCCTTCGAACCTTGCCAGGGACTGACCTTTTTCCTTCTTGCGAAAACCTACCACGCATCCCTTAGTGGCCGCCCTTACATCGTAGAAGGCCAAAAACTCACGAGCGGTGAGATCGGGGTAAGGATCGCGAAGGGGCTCTAGTACCATCCAAAAAACGATGCAAGCGCATAAAAACACCCTCAGAGCAAAAGGGTGAAGTTGAATAGGAGCGAGCTCCAGAAGGTCTAGAATGTCTCGAAGGGGGCGGCAGAAGGGGAGTTTCAAGCCATGCGATAACAGGGCGACGGAAATGGCCACCCAACCCGAAAACCCCTCATCATCACAGCAGCCCGAATCAGGGGCTTTCATTACAACTGAACTGGGGATCTTGAACTCTTCCCTGATCCCAGCCAAGTGTTTCTCACGAACACTGGAGCGCCAAACGTAACCTTCAAAGGTCGTGCCCTCAGGAATATCAAAAGGCTGGACCGAACCGCTGCCTTGGTCTGCCATGGGAAGTGATGAAGAAGAAGAAGAAATGCAAGAAGCAAGAAGCAAGAAGCAACAAAAAAGCAGAGACGGAAAGAGTCTAATAACGAGAAAATGCAGAAAAGCAAAATGAAGAGAGAAAGAGAAGGGGTATTTAAAGTAACAAATGCGGCATACCAACAGGCGCAGATATGATGACCTGACATGAAGACAGAGGTGTAACCGTCAGATGAGAAGACGGGAGGACAGCACGCGCCCGATGATCCAGAGAAATGAGCGAATTCCCAAGTTTGCCTTTGCGGGAAATATAAAAAAAAAAAAAAAAATTTTAATTTCCTACTCCTCAAGGCGAAGAAAATTTGCGGGGTAATTGTGGGATCAGATTTGGCCCAAAGGCCCAACAGCCAAGGGAGCCCACCAGGAAGGAAAAGGCCCAACAACGATGGAAGCCCACCAGGAAGGAAAATCATACTAAGGGCCCAATTCTGGAGAATCCAAAATATATATCAAACCCGTCGCCACCTTTATTGGGATTTTAAGCAGATACGGAATATCAACAAACTCAGAAAGATATATCATGCAGATACCCAATCACGATGATTACGGAAGGCGTTACAAGGGATATGTATCGCCCCAGAGGCTTATAAATAGACCAGGTAAATATCAATTATGAACATTAAGAATTTATCCCGTAAATACATGATCACTAACTTGAGCGTCAGAGTTATCTCAGGTGGAAAGCCACCATCTTCCCTTAATTCTTCTTGCAGGTAACGGGAGCAGGAGGCTGGCGAGACACGTCCTCAACAGAAAGAGTGCATAATCATAGC
Organism: Platycarya longipes; assembly: GCA_036559045.1. Taxonomy (NCBI): domain Eukaryota; kingdom Viridiplantae; phylum Streptophyta; class Magnoliopsida; order Fagales; family Juglandaceae; genus Platycarya; species Platycarya longipes. Next base: position 32,874,328 of record CM071791.1, read on the forward strand.
TAAAATTTGTACCTCTCACGAGGATAGATTATTCAAGCTACAATGGGGTGGAAAATACTTCGGGGTTGAAAATTAATGGAAACATTCTATGCTATATATGGTCTTATTAGTAAGAGTTATTTAATTAAAGTGTAAGAATGAATTAACTTACATGTAAAAAAGCAACATATGTGATTATCATGAGTATGACAGATATAACCATTCTGGATAATATGAACCCTCTGCATATTAGTTATTGGAATTAATAATTCAACCAGGTATTATAGGACACATATGCACTGACTTCAAGTTGCTTGCTATGTATATATATATATATTGCTATATATATATTTACGTTGAAGGTAACGTACCTAGAAAACTAAGCTGAAGTAATGTATATGTTGTTAGAATTCTTTGTAAGGTCCATTCTGTTTTATGCATCCAAATGATCATTATTTGCATGCTTTGAGTATTACATTAATTTGTTTACAATGTTTTGAACTTTGAACCAGACCAGACCACGTATTGAAGGAAACGTGTAAAAGTAACTGAGTGGGAGTGATAATGTACAAGGATTTAAATTAATTGATAATTTTATGACTTGTCTATTCTAATTTTTGGTTTTCTTTTTGTCGTGGTCTTGGTGACATTTTTCATTCATTTTTCATTGTCATTACTACACTAACTAGATGTGGGAAGCTGGAGATGATAAAAGCTATCAATTTAGTTGAGTAATGCATGGCTGGCAGCATCATGAACACATGTATCCTGGAAGCCACCTGCTTGATATAAAAGGTATGGAAATTTCATTTTTATATAAATTATTTTAAATATTATACATTGATCAAGAGTTGTGGGAATTAGGCAAAATGCATATTTTGCAGCATTGAGATCGATGAAGAATTCTACCAGTTTTAAAATGAAGACTAGGTAATATTGGATGAGTTTTTAGATGAAGGTCGCATGTAGCTTCCATTATGATGATGATCAAGACTTGCAATTTACAACTTTGGTTACATTATATATTGGCCTGTATATTTAATTTTGTATATTTAACTTCATCTATTGTAGTCTGTTATATAGACACTTTGTGGGATGAATTATATAGAACAGGTTTTTCATGAATGAATGATGTTGGGGATATTTGAATCATCCATATGTAAATGATCAATTCATGATATATGTTTTTCCGGGAATTATATAAATGCTCAAATCTAGCATTTCCAACAAATTTGATGCATTTATATGATGGGGGATTTGGTTGATATTGAAAGCAGGATGATCAAAATCATATATTTGGATAAATTATAATGAAAAAAAATGGTTAACGGTGACAAGAAAACAGCAGAAATGTCCACTTCCTGTGCAAAAAAAAAAAAAATTTGCCAAAATACAGCCTAATCATGAAAATATTTATGCCAAGCTACGCTATTAACGATGACAAACTTGCCTTAATAAATTGCCGGTAATGAATGTTATCCTTGTTGGGACGATCTGATTTTCGCCGAGAATGAAGGAAACTTCTTGTGGCGAGATTAGCCGCAGGTCCTGGCAGCCGCAAAAGAATCAGTATCACAACTATTTGGCACCATCGTAAGACATATTAGCGACCATAAAAGACGGTATTTGTGGCCCCATTTTCTGCCAGTAAAGAAATTTATTTTCCGACTGATGAAAAGAACGGCGGAAGTGAGCATTTCGGGCGGCACCATTGCGGCACTAGAAATTGGTCGGATAAAATTATTTGCGGCGAATCCATATCGCGGGAAAAACCAATAGTTCTTGTGTGTTAAGGCTAGATTAACAAGAAAGCCTTCTTAAAATATTAATAGATTATCTTCAATTTTGCTTGAGTTGATACATATAGATATATGTGATTTACATGTTAAATTAACAAGGGGCAAAAAATATATTTTATTACTTACATAGATGATTTTTCAAAATATACCTACATTTATTTACTTAGAACTAAAGATGAATCTTAGATAAATTCAAAATCTTCAAGGCAGAAGTAGAGTATTTTCTTAATTGTAACATTAAGATTTTGAGAAGCGATAAAAGAGGTGAATATTTTAATAATGATTTTGATTGTTTTTGTGAAGATAGTAGTATTATATACCAATGCACAATACTTTATACACCACAACAAAATGGTATAGCAAAGAAAAAAAATAGAACACTTATGGATATGGTCAATGTCATGCTTGAATAATCAGGCTTACCTGACAATCTTTGGAAAGAGCTATATTTTTTGCAATTCATATTTTAAATAAAGTGCATTCTAAAAAGAATAATATGTCATCATATGAGTTATGGTCTAAATGTAAACCTAACTTAAATTATCTTAAAGTGTGGGGGAGTCTAGCGTATGTAAGATTTTTCGATCTCAAAAGATATAAATTAGGACCAAGAACTTCAAAATGCGTCTTTGTTGGATATGCTTCACATAGTAAAACTTATTATTTTCTGGATCAAATGTAATTATTGAATCACTAGATGTTGACTTTTTTAAAAATAACTATTTTAAAAAATCTTTTGAATATAGCACTTCCTATAAAAATAGTACTCTTGAAAAGACTTTCTGAAAATAAAAAGAACTTAGAAATTAGAAAATCCAAAAAATTAATAAAAGAAAAAGGTTTTGGTCCTAATTTTGTAACATATCTTATAAAAGGAAATTCTAAAACAATCTTACATGAGTTTGGTTTGTGTTACAATTTAAAAAATGACCCTTCTACTTTACAAGAAAATTTGAAATCTAAGGATGCTACTTTCTTGAATGAGGCTATTGATGATAAAATGGAATCTATAATGTCTAATAAGACATGGATCCTTGTAGATTTGCCTTTCGGTTCTGAACCTATAGGTTGTAAGCGAATTTTCAAGATAAAATTAAAAACTGATAGATCCATTGATAAATATAAGGTTAGACTAATAGCCAAAAGATTTAGACAGTCCAAGGACATAGATTATATTGACACATATGTACTTGTAGCTAGGATTTCATCAATTAGAACATTGATATCTTTGGCCTCCATATTTAATCCTGAAATTCATCAAATAGATGTTAAAATAGCATTATTAAATGGTTATTTGGATGAAGAAGTATATATGGAGCAACCAGAGGATTTCATTGTTTCGAGTCATGAAAATAAGGTTTGTAAATTAGTCAAATCTTTGTATGGTTTAAAACAAGCTCCTAAACAATGGAATGAAAGATTTGATAATGTAGTTCTGTCTAATGGTTTTCGTTTGAATGAAGTAGATAAATGTATTTATTCTAAAGTATGTGATAATTATTTTGTGATAATATGCTTATAACATAGGTGATATAATGATGTTTAGTGATAATAGTTCATGCATTAAAGATACAAAATTACTCCTATCATCTTATTTTGTTATGAAAGATTTGGGTGTTGCTAATACCATATCTGGTATTAAAATATATAGGAATGATAATACTTATGCTATATCACAAAAGTCATTACATTGATAAAATTTTGAATAAATTTAATCATTTACATGAAACAATATCTCGTATTCCATATAACCCTACTTTGAAGCTTAGAACAAATAAATATTGATGTGTATCACAACTAGAATATTCTAGTGTTATTGGAAGTTTGAAGTATGCAAAGCATTGCACACGTCCAGACATAGCTTTTGTCATGAGCAAATTGAGTAGGTACACAAGTTGTCCAGGCGTGGAACATTGGAAAGCAATTTCCATTGTTTTGGGTTATTTGATAGGAACTAAGTCCTATGCTCTATATTATGGAGGCTATCCATCTGTAATCGAGGATTTTAGTGACTCTAATTGGAATTGTGTGGATGATGGATCTAAATCCACAAGAGGGTAGGTGTTTACCCTTGGTGTGGCGGCCATCTTATTGGGATCCAAGAAACAAACTTGCATAACTCACTCAACAATGGAGTCTGAATTAGTGGCTTTAGAAGTTGTTGAAAAAAAGACTTTGGTTAAGAAACCTTTATAGACTTGCCTATGTGGCCAAGTCCAATGCCTCTTATTTCCTTACATTGTGATAGTCAGGCTACATTGTCAAGAGTGTATAGTAAGTCATACAATGAAAAATAAAAACATATAAGTCTTCGACATAATACTGTGAGACAATTGTTGGAAGAAGACATAATCGGAGTAGACTATATAAAATCAAGTAGAAATTTAGCAAATCTTCTAACAAAAGGCCTAAATAAGGATTTGATTCGTAAAACATCGATCGAGATAGGTCTATTACCTATGAAATAGATCACTAAAAGATGGCAACCTAACTTAAATTTGGAATTCTAAATTCTAGGTTCAATGGAAAAAATAAAGTCCTATTAGTGATAGTAATGGCACTAAATTAGACCATTGTTTATAAGAAAAAAAAATATTATTATTTAGTACTAATCCTGCAGTGAAAAAGAAAAGATTGAGCATAACTGTTAGTGAGTTTGCATAAAATGTGTTTTTATGTAGGAGCACCTAGAAGAACTTTATCTATGTGAGTATAAAGTCAGACCACTTTTGTCGGGGTTTGGTAAACTGCCTATAGCACTCATGAAGTCGGGATAACACGTATGGCCTTTAATGTGTGGCTATAAAGAATGATAGAAATATGTATTGACATGCATTGATTTTCCGGTTTTATCACACGATATGATAGTTCAAAGATATTATGTCTACTATCATATTGATAAAACTTTTGCTACATTTATGTGTCAACATATAATTGTGATAGTAGCATTTAAATAAGTGGAGAATTATTAAATTATTTGAAATACGTGGAAGAATATTAGATTATATTTCAAATTATATTTCAAATCTAATTTTTAAATATTATTTTAAATGCCCTATCCAAATTATTTGAAATACGTGGAGAATTATTAAATTATTTGAAATACGTGGAAGAATATTAGATTATATTTCAAATTATATTTCAAATCTAATTTTTAAATATTATTTCAAATACCCCATCCAAATTTTTTGAAATTTTCTCTATTGTATTTTTTCTTAATCCCACATTGATTAGACAGTGAAATATTTAATGGTTTATAAGTGAATGTATTTCACTATATATAAAATAAATAAATGGGTAGACATTCTCTAGAAATATCACTCATTGCGAAGCACTAATCGCACACATGCACGCGAAGCATAAACGCATTGACACTTTAGACACACTCAACACTTCGCATGCACGCATCATCGCAAGTAATGAAATTATTTTATTAAACGAAATGATGTGTCTGATAATTTTTTTAACAGTTGTCAGTTAACTGTCTGTTATAGTTATTTCGGTTATTAAGACAATAACTATTATGACGATTTTATTATTCATCTTTAGACTAACTGTTAAATTCGTAATAAAACTGAAACGTTGCGTTTGCTGTTATCGCATCTGATCGTTCAAAAAATTAATGTTCAGAATTTGTAATCTACACACTATATAAACAATATTGTATCCTGAGAATATAATTACTTTTGATTCCCTTTTGCAAAACTCTACGAGTGGGAGACAATATTTGTCTAAAAGACATATTAACAATTGTCTCACTGTTTATCTCTTCCAATCTCTATTCATATTCTGATTGTAACATATCATACAGGTTTAGACATACTCACAACGAATGAATATGTTTCACCCTTTGAATCACTTGCTTAACCTTGGTTGATGGTTCCTCATACAAAATGGCAGGGTTGTCAAACTCGGACGCCAAGCTCTTCTCCCCAAGAAAAGCACGGAATGAATCGGCCACCGAGTATGAAAGTGACTCGAGGTTGTATCCCCCTTCCAAGAAAAACACACAGCGACCCCCACATAGATCTTTGGCAAGGAGTTTGATTTTGGATGCAAGCATGTAGTATGTTCCTGTGGTGAACTGCAGACTGGCTAGTGGATCCAATACATGACCATCATACCTAACAAGTTCAGTTGCAAGGTATGCAAGTGTCAAATTCGAATTTCAATACTGGTGAATCTCTAAAATGTTAATCCAGAGCTAAGTAAGCCTAAGCTTCATTTCTCCCACCAGCAAAGTCTAGAAAAGGAGAAAAAGGCGAGCCATATTTTGAAAACTGAGCTAATTAGTGCACGTGCCTCAGATGTGTTCATTGTCATTGAGAAAGAAAAATTAAAAGTTAAAGTGCAAATTCAACATAGCCAGAAAACTTCAAATCGGATGGCATAGGATAAAAAGTATACTTAATATTAACTTAGTTAAACACCTTACAAAATTACTTTCCAGAAATTTCATTATCTGTTATTATTTTTTATTTAGGTGCAATGGATATAATTATTTTCCTTCAACCTCTCTAATATTTCGATAGGTTAGAAGTTGGCGTATGAACAGTGGTTAACAGACGTTAATTCAATGAATCAATCCACTATCCTCCCTTCTTTACCAAGGTTCTAGCTCCACCTCTAGCAACCTTTTCTTGGGATTTCTCCTGGATTAATGACCAACATGCACAACAGTTTATTTTAGAGTCAATGAAATAGAAAATGAAATAATTAAGAAATTCCTTCATACTGACTTGACATCTACAACTCAAGAGACAGATAATTATTAAGAAAAAAGGGATGGTGGATTGATTAGGTCTTTGAGCAAACATTGTTTTTCATGAGAAGCATGCATTTCCTTCAAAAGAAATAGGATTCTCACCCAGCAGAGACAAGAATTATGTCAGGTTTAAACCTTTGAGCACAAGGTGCAATGACTTCATCAAACACAATTGTCATGGCAATGTCACCTGAGCCTCCTGGTAGAGGCAGATTTAGTGTTGTTCCTTCACCATCTCCCCGGCCTACCTCATCAACTTTACCAGTACCAGGGTAGCTTCCAACCTATATTAAACAAGACCAAAATTGGACCAGATTGGTTGGTGAGAAATGAACTTTCAAAATGTTAGCCATTCAATGGAAATAGTAATTATTAAATTGAAAACAGAACATCTATTATGCAGTCTTATTCGGATCCGGATAGTTTTTTTTTTTTTTTAAATGAACCTCCAGGAAACTTCATTACTAACTCAAGTATTACAGCTTCACTATGAAGGGATCTGGATAGTATAATAAAACGAAAACGTACAACAGAAAAGTATTTTGAAGACAGAATATTTTGAAATCAAGAAGTTAGCATGATCCTTTTCACTACAGTCACTAAGATGCATATTATTTACGCTTTCTTATATATGCATAGCTACTTATGTACCATTACCAAGGGTTGATCCAGATGTATAGAACCTTTTCAACTCTCTCAAAATAGAATCTATCTGAACACATATGACATGGTTCCTTTGACACGGTACAAATATCTTTCCTATTTTGGTAAGTTCCAGGCTATATACATCTAAATGGATACTTTTATGTACTTTTTCTTGGCGATAATAAGAGGAAGCCAAATTTTGGCATTCATTTTTTCATATTAGGCATGGAAAGATATACCATGGAGAATCCACAAAAGGTTGTCTTCCACAATGGAAATCTGGAATTTCGAGTCAAGTGTTTACATAATCTTTTCTTCTGTTAAAAAAAATGATTCATCGAAATAATGATTTCAAAACAATGGCCCCACTATGGACACATATAAATATATTTAAGTCCCATCTAAGAGTCTTTAGACACTGCAACTGATGAAAATTCATAATTGGTGAGAATAATGAAGCTGCTCAAAGATTAAGCAAATTAAGAAGTTTGTGTCCAAATGGCAGGGCAAAACATAAAAAACAGTTCAAGGCCAAATTATTACTTACTTGGTGAGTTGAAAGGAAAAATATATCTGGATCGTCATAAAAAGCATCATTTGTCCCATTCCCATGGTGAACATCAAAATCAATGATAAACACACGCTTTAACCCATGTGCACGTTGGGCATAACGAGCCGCAATGGCCACATTTCCAAAAACACAAAAGCCCATAGGCCCCAACGGAATAGCATGATGTCCTGGAGGTCTTATCAAAGCAAAGCCCACAGGTGGATCCGGGCGGTTCATTGATGCAGCAACCTGAAGTAAGAAATATAAAATTTGGAAACATCGCTAGAATTAAACTGTCCAACAATCTAGAAGAACTTAAAACTAGAAACTACTTCCGCAATCAATCAAATTTCAGTGCAAGTATAAACATTTGAAGGAGCAAACATTAAGATTCCATCCCCTTCACCTAAACCACATTGCATTGAAGCAAAAAGAAATGTTTTGTTTCAGCAGAGAGCATAAAATTTTAAATATAATCAGTATCATTAAGAGACTGACGTGCCAAGTCAAGACATCACCACTGAATCAACTAAGGCAATTCCTGCTCCAGCTGCAACTAATGACTCGTGAAAAGTCTGCACCAACATTTTCATCATAAGAAAGAGTGGAATGAGTAACATATTGCAAATGGATGCATCAAGATTCAATTCAAACATGCACGAAATAGTTATCAATAAAATCACAAACCATTGATATCAGAATTTTCAAATTCATGGAAAGAATATGGACAAAGAGGAGATGCTTGAAACTGAATATGTTATCAGAACTTGCTTCCAACAGCAGCATTTTTGTTTTTCTACCTGAATAAGTTATCATCGTGAAATGCTTAAAACTGAGCACACTAATAAGAAAACCTCGAGTCGCGCAGAATGAAAGTATACATCATAAAGTAGATTACTTCCAACCCTTGAAATAAAAATTGCAGGCCTGCCTCCCAAATACTGTGAGACACTTTTTTCAATGTGTTAATTCTACAGAAAATTATAACCCTTGTAAATCTACTGATCTAATTTAATCCTCGTTGTTTCAGCTCCCTTTGAGATTGGAGTGCATGCTTCTTTTAAGGGGGAGAAATTACTGGTATTTGATGTTGAAGTACCTTTGTAAAAAAGCTTTCCGGCATTAGTGTTCTAGATTTCTCCATACGAGTGAACTCTCTCTCTCTCTCTCTCTCTCTCTCTCTCTCTCTATATATATATATACATATATAGCTACTGGAACAAAGATACACTTACATATTGAGAAAGCATGAGTTTTTCATCCAAATGATTTCGAGGGACCATGTCAAAAACCCCTCAAGAGTTAGTTGTTAGAGCATGACTGCAATACAATTGTAAGTTAATATTTCAATAAAATTTAGGGATTTTGAATTAGCTTATGAAGTTTGATTGTCAAACCACATGGCAGTACAGTTTTAACTCATTTTCTTTTTAATATCTTCACCAGTTTTTTTTTTCTATTTCCCAACATAAATCTAATATATTCTATTTAAACATTCACTTTTATAGGGATTGGTCATAAAGTTTAACTCAATTCATACAAAAAAAGTAGTAAAGTTAATCAATTTAACCACATTTCCTCTTTGATCTCCATTATATTTTTAACTGCAGATACATTTCTAGATAGAGAATGATTGGATCAGCTTTTCCAGGTTAAGAAGAAACATCATTGAATTTTAAAATGAACAGATGCCTAATTTATTGACTTGCGATTAATGTGTAATAGGAATGATGAGTTTGCTGATTATCTTTTACATCATTGCAAGATTGTTTGTGCATTGTGGAGTGACATCTTCAGTCGGGTTGATTTGGCTTGGGTCTCAACAAGAAATTGTGAACCTATTTAATACTGAAGAAGTTTAGGTGGAAGCCCGCAGATTGCAACAATATGGGATATGGTTTCTATTTGCCTCATTTGGTGTATTTCGAAATAAATGAATCATAAATCTTTGAGGACTGCAAACAGACATTGGAAGAGCTCAAAACTTTCCTTTTCAATACTGTCTTCTATGGACAGCCTCAAAAGGCTTTAATGGGCTACAATTTCATGGTTTCTTTTTACTCCTTCAAGATGAGCATCTCTCTTGTATGCACCCAGTGCACTTGGTTGTACCTTAAGCATTTTCTAATGAAAATTTCTTTCTGATCAAAAAAGTTGAATCTGTTCAGGATACCATCAATTAATGATGACTTGCAACTTCTAGAACAGATGTCTCTAAAGGCTTAAGATAGAAAAGAACAAACATCTGACATAATCCAAAGAGTTCACTTACAGTGGCAGTTGCATATGTTGGTCCAGAACCATCAATGAATATAATACCCTGTTGAGAAGCCTGATCCATAGCCTATAAACACACATCAATGAACTATATGAGCATATGATATTTGCAGAGGAACAACTGTATAGGGAATGTGGACGAAACAATGGAGCATGGGCTTTGTGGAAGTCAGATATTTGAAACCTAGAAAACTCGATAATAGAAGGAGCACAAAAAACTCTATGACTCAATGTTAAGAATCCTCAAAAAGGTACTTCTATTATATGGTTAATGTCTTCAAGAGATAATACATACAGAGTATCCAACCACTCTGGGAGAAAATATTTTCTCTTAGGTAGGTACCTCTCTTCCTCCAGGAGTCTCCCACCATATCGCTCAACACCTCTTAATAGTCCAAGATACCATACAGAATAGTGGGTCTTTGCAACAGTCATATCCAACTTCTCATCTTTCTCTAATTCTATGGTCAATGTTCTTCCCAATCTCATTCTGCCAAGCAGTTGCCTTCCTTTCTGTATCTATATTCTATGCTTTATGAATTATTAATGCAACTCAGTATCTAACGACCATTACTTGCTACTATCCCCTCATTTCCGTTCTTATATTTATGAAACTCACATCTTAGATTTGGATTTCAACCTAGACTCGTGAACCTATATATTAACACATCATCCACAAATAACCTAACTTAATGCAATGTATCTTGGATAGATCAAGTAAGCTCATTTATGACTGACAGAATCACATATCATCAGGCAGATTCTCTCTCGGCTTTCCTGTGACCATGAGAAGCATTACTACTATATGAACCAGTCAAAAGATATGAAGATTCAGTACTAGATCTTGGTGGGAACCTCTTGGCATTCAAAATGCTTGTGATTATTGCACTAGTTTTTAGACTAGTTACTACATTCACATTTAGTAAGTCCCAACTCTCAAGCTTGCCATCAACATATGGCATCCTTCCTCCATTCTTTGGACTGAATGCCAATTCAAGAATTGCTTTGCATAGTTGATTTTTTTTTTTGTAAGTAATAAGAGATTTTATTGCCAAAAGAAATAGGCAAAAGCCAAGTACACAGGAAGATAATTGCTTTGCGTAGCTAATTATAAGAATAAGTCTAATCTATTGTTTATTTGAACAATATTTCATCACTTCGCTTCTAAAGAACAAAATAAAGGTTCTGAAATGTAACTGTACAGACCTTTTAGGAAAAAAGAAAAGAGCTATCATGAAGTCTAAAAGGTGGAAATGAGTTGGAAATACATACAAAAAAAGTATATGAAGGATCACTGTATACAAAAAAAGTATACTTCTTATGCTTTTTAATAAAGTTTAACTACTCATCAAAATAGAAGATGCAGAAAAAACACTAGAAGCTAGACAGTACAGAAAAAAAAAAAAAAAAAAAAAGGTGAAGAACATATGGCATCATATCCTTCCATTCCTTGAATCCATATAAAATTAGGCTGCTTTTCCACACATTATAGTCTGATACAGGGAACAGAACGGGAAAAACTAAGATATCAAACTTTGATGCTACCTTTTCAAGGCCTGACACATAGGCTCTGGCATGAACACTTGCAATATCATCTACTGAAGCCGGTTTAAAACTCTGAAGTTCGGTAATCTCTGAGCCACGGAACTGGGTTATGTCCAAAAAAGCACCATTAAGCATTACAAACAAGAAATTGTCTTATTCATAATATCATCATACTCCGTTTTCCATATAGAAAAATAGAAAAGATTGAGCTTGTCTCCAGTCTTAGAGGATACAGAAGGGGAGATGTCCTCACCCACCCATTTACACTCACTCTTTTCTGAATAAGATTCAACCATGTCTTTGATATTCATCTTTAGTTGGGTCTTGTGCATAGGAAGAGTGAAGAATTGATGTTATTTATATAATTTTATATTGGTCATTTTTCTAAAAATTATCTTGGTCTCTTCTATAAAATTATTTTGATCTTATAGATTAATTACTTATAAGTTTAATTTTAAACTTACAATTCGCATATTTTAAAGTTTATTGTAATTTAAAAATTTTGGAGCATATAAATATAAACATAGATATTATGTATATATATATTAACAAAATTTAATAACAGATTAATGGTATATACATATTTCAAGTAAAGAATATAACAGTCAAATATAAATTATATATACTTCAACAGGCATATGCTTGCACAGAACATATAAACAATCATAATAAATTAAAAGGCTCAAAACTTGAAATATATGTAAGATTCAGAACTTCAATTATATAAAAATAGAACAAAAAATATTTTTTTATAGTTTTAATTTTATTTGGCCCCCCCTAAAATGAATTCCTAGTTCCGCCACTGTCAGGGCAATTGAGTTGTGAAGGCAAGAAAGATTTAAGAAATATATGGAAGAGAGGAAAAATGTATGCAATTTATAAAAGAGAGCAAAATACGTTCTTATAGACAGTGTGGTGAAAAGTTGCATAGGTGCGGCTAAAAAGGGTTGTAAACACATATATAGAACGCCTTGACAATCCACAAAATCTGAGTTGTATGCATGCCGCTCTGAATTTAAGAGCATAATCTCCTTGTATGCTAATTAATTATAGAGATGATAATTAAAGGTTGGAGGCCATGGTTCCGTCGTTGACCATCAACACCATCTTGTTATCAGTTTTTATTTTATACGTAAAAGAATTTTTTATTAATAAAAAGAATAAATAAGGGTAACCCAAGATACGGTACTTGTATAAGAGAAAAACACCTAATCAAGAGCATGAAATAGATGCAAGAAAATGATAAAAGCTTAGCCCATAAAATCTATAGCAACTGCCAAGAGAAATAAAGCCAATGATTGGGCCACAGCTTCTCAGTCGTCTCATAACTCATTTATTCTGCATCTATACTCTTGCTTATGGAGTTTGTTATTCAAACTTGTTAAAGCCTACAAATACTGAAGAAAAATAATTCAGGAATGAAACTCAAAAGTAACTAGGGAATCATCAAAGTCCACACAGTTTACGAGGCCTAGCAGTTGCAGGGACTCTAAAATAAATACCTTTGGAGTCATCTCCATCTTCTCAAGGGCATTAACAATAGCAGGAACTCTAAAATGAGATTCTGGATGTGATTCCTGTTAGCAGTTATACACCCAGATTACAATAAGAGGTATATGCTCAACTTCAAACAAATAAGTAACACCACACTGATAATATTAATAATAATAGGTAGTAGGATTGGTATGATAAAATCAAAAATGCTAAAAACAAAACTGAAGATGAAATTACTTATTTTAACTATAAATTGAAGTGATTGAGCTTGAGAGCCAGTTGCATCAAGAGATCTCTTTCCTCTTATGTTCCTTTATATGCACATGAAAAAAAAAAAAACTGGAATTTCTTATTACTTATTGAAGTGAGCTCGAAAGCCACATGAAATAAATATATCCTCCTCTCTTCTTTTCTTCACTCCATCCATTTCCTCTTAAAGTACAAACATGCATATGAAACTTTATTTGAATTGAATACTTTCAACACAGTTGCTATTTGAAAGAGCTCTCAACAAGGCATGAAGGCTCCATATGAATGTAATCCTAGTTCAGGTCCTCTTTCACACGAAAATGGATAAGTAACCTCAACTAGTTTGTAGTGAAAAGCCTCCATGATTTAATCATATTATTTGTCATTCACTAGAAGTAGAACCCCGAGTATCATGTTCCAGCCCTCTCGGCAAAGCAGGAAAAGAAGCCATATCAATGGTGCTTAGCAGGAAGTACTCTTTCTTGGCCACTGGATCAGCAAGGCAATGAAGGATCAAAGAGGCGATCAGGTCATTTTTGGACCAAGAAAGACCTATGGAACTTCTGAAATGCCGAAATAATCATCCGACTTCCCAGAGTGGATGATATTGGATACTTCAATAATAGAGCACTTAAACAACATTTCAAAATTTAGACAAAGTGCACGAGTAATATTCTGGAATTAGTCTGCAGTAGGAACAGAAAGCAGTATTTGTCCAATTTGAAAAATTTTACATACAAACTATAACATAACTTTAATGACTTCAGAAGCTAAATAACTTTTTAAGAGAGTTGGTAGTCCAAATAATATGGGTAAATAATGATGAAAATAATTAACAAGTGTGATGCTGATTAGTGAGGTCTTAAAAACTTCCTACAATGAATGATCAGCCATTCCATTTGTGCTTTCAGCAACTAGAAGATGTGAATCTATGCTTTCTATATTTCAATCAGATACCAATTGCTTGGATATATTTGAAATCTTTGAGATAACTTTCAGAATAGGGATTGTCTATTCTGCTTGTATGATATTATTCAACATATTACGGTTTGATACAAAACAGCTACACACCTGGTTATGACCCATGGCAGGAGCTATAGCATAAATCAGCCTTGCATCACTGCTCTTTTCATTAGATAGAATATACGGATCCTTCCCTATACCATTTGAACAAGTAATGGAAGCACCAATACTTCTTAAGAATCTCCTTCCACTTCTCAAATTCTTTGGGAAAAATTGATCCTCCATAAATTTTCCATCCGCATCAATTCTAAAATGGCTCTTCCACTTGTATGAATGATGCCGCACCAAAAACATGTTCCTTGGCACATGCGCAATTCCTTGATCTGGAAAACAATAAAGGATAGACTATTGTGGGATATTACAACATTATCATATGCATTAATCAAGACTGCTTTATTTTTTCCCTTTTGGTAAGTACTAATCAAGAGACTTCCAAAAGGTAAATCTAGTAAAAAAGTTTGAGGATATGCCATATCCACCTTAAGGTACAGAGAAATTAGTTTGGGAACCATAATATCTGTAAACCTCTTCCCTAAATCATCCACTCAACAAGAAAATTAACAGCACAAATCTGTGCCATAGGCTATTAATATATTTTTTCCTAGCTCATTGTACAATATTCAGTTGCCATCTAAGTCAGGCTCAAATTTAGGTTTCATGCCAACCTTGAGCATTGATATGAGTGGACAAGTGAACAGCGAACGTGGTGATCATGAAACATAGCACCATATCTTTCTCTAACCACCAAAAGAAAACAGTTCAAAGAAGTCAGAATCTGAAAACATTACAAACAATATAAATCCTGTAAATAGATTGGACCAATGGATTCCACATATTCCCCAACTAGTCTTAGGTCAAAATGGAAGTGCTCAGATTAGTAATTTGCAATTGTCATCAGGGCAGTCACAGTTCATCAATCTTTTACAGAGTGGTAATTCTTCCACTTTTTGTATACTAATGAGACACAAAAGAGAAGTACTAAAATCTAATCCAATCAATTTCATAACTGCGCCATTTCTTCCAAGCTAGGTGTTTCCTCTTGTATATGTCTTGTGTGCTTGGAAAGTGTCTACCCTTCTTTTAATACTAGTAAGATTCTTACATATAAAAGAAAAAATAACTGCAATACTTGAATTAACTTCTGCCATTTAAAGCTAGGCTTAGATAAAAGTTATCAATTTTGGATTAAGAATTGCACAATTGTCCAACGTACAAGACTAATCACAAGAACCTGTCAAGAAAACTAATCTAGTGTCCTGCATCACATTTATACCAGAGCCCACTGTTCGTTGTCCTGCACCATACTCTATGGTTTCTTCTCCTAAAAAGCTGTATGACCATAAATCCGGAACACCAACAATTCAAGTATTCAAAGATATCCGAATCAAAAATTAATATTTTTTAAACAGCCATATAGAAACTCAATTAGTAAGAGCTTGTTCGTTTCAGGGGAGGGAGGGTTTACCAGCAGAAGATGGAGAACAAGGAAATGCTTGGAGCTGCATAGGGACGAATGGGCAACGAACGATACAGATTTAGCTATTCAGCTCTAGCTTTTATTTCTAAAGAAATCAACCATTTTACTCCGAAGAAAAAAAACCCTCATTTTTTGTGGACTGGGATTTGGGAATAACTTTCCGCCCCCATCCATTTTTGGTGTAGAATACATTTAAATGAAAATAATGATTATTTGTGACATAATTTCAATGGTCAAAACTTGTTCATGATGTCAACATCTCATCTAAAGATTGTAGACGTTCCAGTTGAGATTAAAGCCTCGCTTAGCTCCGCTTGAATTAGGAGATAGAGATAAGTTGATATGAATTTAGTTTATTTTTTAATATTATTATTATTTTAGAATTTAAAAAATGTATGTTAGAATTTAAAAAATGTGTATTGAAATTTGAAAAAGGAGTATAAGAATTTATATTTTGTATAAAAAAATTATAAAAATGTAATGATAAAATGGAAGTGGGTTGAGCTCATAGTTGAGATGAGCTCAACCCACTTTCAAATCCAAACGAGGCCTTTAGATGATGAGATAAAATAAAATAAAATAAAAATTGTGAATAAATAATAAAATTATTTGAGTTAAGATATTTTATGAGATTTTAAAAATTTTAAAAATAATTTTTTTTTAATATTTTTCAACTATATGTTTTTTTTTTTTTTTTTACCTAAACAAGCTTGAATATCTTATATATTGAAAGAGAAACAGTAGTATGTTTAATACAAACCAACTAAGGGGATCCTTTCCACTAAAAAAACAAAGTATCTAGATAAAGAGTACAAATATGCTACCACAACAAAGTTAGTAACTGCCCATTATACCACTGAGTGCGCGCATCAATTCACCAATCGATATATTTTAACAATTCTCCATCGTGGATGGAGAAGATGGATGTGATAGGTGTCTTCAATGATAGAGGAGATACACCAATCAGTTGAAAGAGGATATTCAATGGCTGAAATGACTAACTAGGAATCTCCTTTAAAGTAGCCCGAGATTGTAACCTAGAGAAAACCATATTCATGGCTGGTTGGAATGCTGATGCATCTACTGCTAGAGGATTCGATGAAATGATTTTTTCAGCTTGCATAGCCAAAATGTCACCATTGTGATCTCTGCAAATAACTGCTATAAAAGAATAAGAGTCTCGAATTGTAACATCAAACGAAAAGCTATGGCGATCCAGTGGAGGGGGCTGCCACTTTTCGATCCTTCATTTCTGCTTTCCTTATCAAGCTTTTTTGTAGTCTTGATAGATGTGATTCAGCTGAGTTTTGGTTGCATCTATAAAAAAACGAATCGTGATTGTGGACTATTATATCATTTCTTTGTCTCCAAACAAAGACCATAATTATGACCGCAAAAAGTTGAAGAAGATGAGCTTCCGAATCCTATAGTCCTAACTCTTTGCTCGGTGAAATAATTTCCTGACCCAGTTTGGAACAATGTGATATATGAAATTTTATATATTTAGAGGCCATGGACTTTGGATCTACAAGATCCTCACTACTCGACATTTTATAAAGAGGTGGAAAGATGACTCTTCAGCTAAGTTACAAAAGGGACACTCTTTAGATGTTGAGTTAGAAATAACTTCACTTACTCTAGATTTGGTAGGGAGGATATTCCAGAGCAGCTTTCAAAGTAGGAGTTTGTGGCGCTCGTGAAGTTTTAGGCTCCAAAGCAGTTTGAAAAGATTTTGGAAGGCATTCTATCGAGATGATTTTGGCATTATTCATTTTCGTTTTTGCAAAGATTATTGTGTTATCTACAAAGAGTAAATGAGAGACTGGTGGATTATTTCTGCTGATTTTAACTCCTTCCAAATTCTTTTGTACTTATTCTTTTAACGAAATTATTGATAAGGCCTCAATTTCTAACATAAAGGGGAAAGGGGAGATTGAGTCTCCTTGTCTTGGTCTTCTTTGTACGTGGAAGAAACTCCTTGGGAAGCCAATGATAAGAATGGTGAAAGTGGAAATGGTGATGCATTCTTTAATCAAATTTATCCATCCAAAATTATATTCCAATAGATTCATTACCAAGAATAGAAATCTCATTCTACAAGATTAAAAGCTTTTCTCATATCTAATTTAATGATCATCAATCTTTTTTGTCTGTTTTCTTCTTTAGATCATAGTTTTAAATTCCATTTCGTTCTGGCTGGAACGGCAGGAATTTTTCGTTCCGGTGCCTCAACCGATGCACTATACCTGCTTGTTCCGTTTCGGTTCAAATTTTGGCTCGTTCCAGTCTGTTCCGGTTGAATTCTGCCCACTCCGGTCCAAATTTTTGTCATTCAGGTTCCTATTTCGATTTAGACTATTTTTGTAATTTTTTTTTGTATTTGAATGACATTTTTTTTTTAATTTTAAATTCAGATGGTATTAAATTAATTATAGAATATAAAATATATTTATATACTTTGTAATTTTAAATACATCCTTTTTTTCAATATCATTATTTTTTAATATTTTATCTATTTATTTATTTTATTATATTTATTTTTGTATTTCAACTCAAGTCTGTATTTTTTCAACTTATAATCATTTTATAAATCTTCATTTATTCTAATATGTACACATATATATGATACACACTTACATGTATATATCTTTATTATATTAGTTGTTAGTTTATATATATATATATATATATATATATTTATTATAATATATAATTAATTATGAAACAGCACACCGGAACGAACCGGTATCAAAATATTCCATTTCAGTACCTTAATCGGAACGATCATCATAACAAAATTCAAAACTTTGCTTTAGATGGTGAAAAAGTTCATGCGCAATAATAGTATATATATATATATATATTTTATATTGCGCCCTTAAACAAAAGTGATTTGCAGTGGGGATATATTTCATTCAGAGTAGCTTTGAAACGATTGTCTAAGATCTCGATAATTATTTTGTAAATTACATTTGTGAGGCTGACTAGTCAAAATTGGCTCGGGGTGTTATGTTGGTATGGTTAATCTGCCTTAATAGTTCTCCACTCTTGAAAAAATTCTAAATAGCCTCTACTACGTTTTTTTATGATATTCCAATAGTGCATGTAGAAAAGTATTGTCATGCCATCTAGGCCCAGCACTTTATGATTTGAAATTTGTTTTAATGCACTAAGGATTTCTTCTTTACTTGACACAGCTTGAAGTCTCTCATTTTCTTGATCAGTGATCTTTTTCTCAAAAAGAGTATCCAGATTTTGCGAGAATTGTGAATTTGATGAAGTGTATATGGAGCGAAAATGATTAATGTAAATGGATTCAATTATAACGGGGTTTGTGAACCAATTACCTAGGCCAAGCTTGATTGAATCAATTGCGTTTCTTCTCCTCTTGATTGTTGTGGATAGATGAAAGAACTTTGTGTTGAAATTTGTTGATTGAGCCATGCAATTCTTGATTTTTAGCGCTAAAGGATTTATTTATACTCTTTTTGCTTGTATGTCATTCTGCAGTTGCTTTTCTGTTTCCTAATTGTAGTCGCCCATTAATTGACTTTGAACTTTCAACAATTCTACCTCTAGCATTTGGATGTTATTTTGAGTTCTCCCAAAATGATTTTTATTCCACAATTTGAGGGCCACCTTTGTTGCTTTGATTTTTTGGTATAGAACATAAGCCGGGTTTCCAAGGATTGGTGTGACGCCCCCAATTTACGCTTGAGATTTAACGTAAATTAAGGTGTCTAGATAAGTAATACTTGGCTACTCACCATCGTACTTAACAAAAATAAAATGCATATATTACTTAATTCACAGCGGAACAAGTTTTAGAAATAAAACTTTCTAAAGATCACATGGGAAATATACTTACAACATTCACAATATTCATTAAAACTTAACATTGTACTTATTTACATACACAAGACCCAAATTGTAGCAAGTTAGCAGCAAAACATATTACATTCATCCAAAAGACTTTCCTTCACCTCACTCTTTTTCCTTTTTAACCTCAGGGAATTCTCTCGCATAGCGAAACCTATCCATACTAACACTAAAGTCTCGCTAGAGTAGTTGTCCTTGTGGAGTCATACAAACTCCACGCATGGACAACGAGCCATCAAGTCCTAAGGTTAAACAGCATCTTGTACGTCACCTCTTCTCAGCAAAAGTGGATGCGTCAATGCTCCAAACTCCGGTAGGTTGATTACTGATAGGAGGTCCGAAGGAAACAAAAGAAATGTCCATATAAGGACTATAGTCGGAGAGTCCCTCAGGACTCCCCGAAGTCTCCTGCCTCGTCGGGGCTGTCTCCTTGCTGGTCATCGAATCTTATATAAAATTGATAAGCACAAAAATATATAAAGCCACAAAAGATTGAGATTTCATTTGAAATCTCAATAAGTACATAAAAACCTTAAAGGAAACAGGGAAAAAGCAACTATAATAGAAATTTACCCTAAGATACACCTTATAAGACCACTGTCTAACTAGTACTTTTCTTACTCAACCGAATACATAATCTTATACTGAATTACACCGTTTTCTTAAAAGTTCTTATTCTTTATTATCACTTATGGGCGTTACGTCTCGCCGTCCCCATTACATACACTCATCAATCATCCGTCTCCATCGTGATGAGTCTCGTGTCAATCTTCCGGGCATTACGTCTCGCCGTCCCCGTCTTGACACAGATCATATACCGATATCACTGTGGGAGTTACGTATCGCCGTCCCTGCTATTCAGATCAGTTTCACGGGCGTTACGTCTCGTCATCCCCGCTATTCTGATCAATCTCACGGGCGTTACGTCTCGCCGTCCCCGTGAAGACCATACATTCTTATAACACGACAGGCGTTACGTATCGCCGTCCCTGTCGGCACGTCCGTCATCCGGGCGTTACGTCTCGCCGTCCCCGTCACGACATGACTAACTTATTCTTGTACTTCATTTTCTTTTTAGTTGTTCCTTTCTTATTCATATGAGTTTCTCACTCATAACCATTTCCATTTGGAACACCGATTTTATTCTGGGAAAAACCCTGAGTCTAAACAAAATAGAACATCTCGCTCGAGCGGGATGTCGAGCGAGTATCGAGCGAAGTCTCGGGTTGGAACTCGCTCGAACAGAGTATCGAGCGAATCTCTAGCGAGGGGTCATATTTTGCCTTCGCTCGACTCACATGTCGAGCGAGGGTCGAGCGAGATCATGGCTCTAGGAGTTTTTCTACTCAAAACATGCTAATCTTTTTACTACACTCTATTTGGCTTCTTAAAAACTTAAATCTATGTTCTTACAATTATAATGAATATTTTTACAAGACAAGTTAAAACCAACCTTATTCATATGTCACTTTGTCACTTAATCATGTTCTTAAGAGTTCAATAATAGTAAATATAGTTCAATCACTTCAATAAACCATTTCCATGCTTAAGTTAAGCTAGAATATGGACTTACAAATTCTTCAAAGCTCAAGAGAATGGATCCAACCAACTTCTTGCAAGCTTTCTTCCAAACTCACTCACTTAGCTCACAAATGAACTCTTTAAGGGTTTTGGGAGGGTTTTCTGGTGTATCTTCCAAAGTGGAATGTGTTCTCTCCTTTCTAAAGGAGTTTAGAAAGCTCTCAAGGCTCTATTTATAGGGTGGTGGTCGACCAACATAAGGGAGAGAAAAGGAAAAACACCCTAAGGTGTACTAGTTGCCAGATTTGCATGGATGATGAGGTGTCTATCTAAACAAATCTCATGATGAGGATTAAGCCTCCCAAATCCTAGACTTTGCAGCTGGATTAGTCATCCAAGGGCTCACATTTGAGATATTTTGACTGCCCATTTTGATCCATGGCTGAGAAGTGAGCTAAAGGGATAAGATGTGAGATGGCATTTCACCTAACCATACATGCACCTCTCATCTCCAGCCCTTTCCTTGTGTCACACGCCCTCTCCAGATTTTTCCACCTATTTGGTTTCTTTCTAACTCCCTTAAGTCTCCATTTAACAAGTTCTAGAAGGTCACTTCTTAGTTTAGTTAAGGTAGAGCCAAATTTGATCCACTTAGTCACCTATCAACTAAATTTTGTTTCCCCCTTGTGTTTCCATCACACTAACTAATCACTTGGCTTCCAAAGCAACTTTTCATCCATTTCCAACTATCCCTACACATGTCCTAATCCCATAGAATCTCAAAACCAATTACCTAATTCATTACATGCCCCAAATTAGTTCAATTCATCCAACTCGGGTTCCATTTAAGCCGATTCCAAAGCTGCCTACTTGATTCCCAAATAAGTTATTGATCCCTTCCGAATCTCAGAAAACTTAAAACATAAAAGTTTTAGATCTATTTTTCAAGGTTCTATATAAATTAGAATCACCTCATTTAGACCTCATATGAATAACTTATGCCCATTTCACTAAAACTCGACAGATAAATCCGAGAATGCATAATTTCCAATACCAAGTGTTATCTCACATTCCTCAATTAAATCTCCCACTCTAATTTCCTAGTAAATAAATACATCAAATAAATTTCCTTAAAATAATATCCATAAAATAATTTACCTCAGAAAATTTGGGTTATTACAATTGGTGTGCTCCAAGCTTCTCTAATGATGTTTTGGCTGAGCGGTTCGTGAATCCAGAATTCTTCAAACTTGAATGTTGAGACTGATTTCTTATTTTGAATTGTGTATAACAAGAGAGGATGATGGTTTGAAGCTGAGGATGCAAGATGTTGAAGGGTGGCATCCGGGAAGAATAATCTTCATTCTTTATTTGAAATGACTGTATCTATCCTTTCTTTGATTAGTGCTAAGCCATGTCGGTTATTGGTCCATGAAAATTGAAGGTCAGTGTAGCCAATGTCTATGAGATCATATTTGTCTATTAGAGCTTTGAGTCCTCTATTATGAGTATTGATAATAGGTTGCCCCCCATATTTTTCAATTTGATTGACAATATTGTTAAAATCTCTTATGTATATCCAAGAGCCTTTGAATGCTTGATGTATTGACTTCAGATGATTTCAAAAGTTGATTTTGAGACTAGGTTGAGCAGCAGCATAAACATAAATAAAAAGCTATGGATGATGACAAGGATCTGAGTACATCAAAATAGAAATAACATTTATATGATTATTGGCTGGTTCAATATCTACACCTGACTGCTACATTAGTAGTAAACCTACTTTTTACATATAGTAAGAAAATTGATAAAATGGTGGAAACCTAAATTATTTACAAAAGCTATGGTGTGATCATTTATCACCAAGATTTTCGAAAAAAAAAATACATCTAGATTATATTTTCTAATTGCCCTGAGACAGGCCAAACCCCTACAATTATTATCTTCATTTGGGCAAAGGAGGCTTCTTAAAGCCTACCTTAGAAGCTTTTTTGGACTTTTCGGAAGATGGAGAAAGTGTCCTGCCATACAGGGATTATCGAGTTTTGCCTTTTGATTTAATTTTTCTCTCATAACCTGACTGCATGTGTAGTAAAGTAAGTGCCAAAGATGAGTCTTCTATTGTTATCTCATTTGATGCTTCCTCATCTTGTCCACTATTTTTATTTTCACTTCCACTTGTTTTTTCTTTCTTGATGGTTCAGTTTCATCTTCCCTAGACAAATCACTCAGCCTCTTTTTCTAACTAAACACTTTCAATTCCTTGTTTAATGAAACAACCTAAAAAATGGTTATGGATTTGCTAGTGTTCGGTTTAAGATAGGCCTATCTAAAGGGTAACGAGAGGAGATGGTAGACTTGGTTTCAATGGAGTTAAACAGGTTCCTACATGCGTGGGACATGAGACACTCAATGGGGTGATGATGGGTAAACCATGTGAGGTGGTGAAGAGATTGAAAGGATTTTGATGCAGAGTAGGGGGCGGGTTTAGGTGGAGTCTGCATAAGAAGGCTACGTGACAAGTTGCATGACTGAGGGGGATGCGTGCATGGGGCCTCAAAGGATGGCTCTTTTGAAATTGGGCTCATTATTTTGTCACTGAGAAAGATTAGGTTGATAAAAGATAAGTGGGTTTTACTGAATTAGAGGCCCGTAGCCGTGATTTTTAGATAGTCATGGATTTCTAGTTGGGCTTTGGAGCTCGGATTCGGGAACAAAGGAGACGAATTGGTTTGTATTTAGGTTTAAAAGTGTGGCGAGCCTAGGGGTATAAAAAGATGGGTCCGGGAAGAGGGGACCAATTTACATTTAACCTGATTGAAAAAGACTTGTGCTGAGATTCCAAGGGTGGGGTTGAGTTGGGCACACCTTTTTGGGTCATTGAGAAACTGTTGAAGCTTGATAGAGGAATGGACCTGGTTACATTTAACCCGGTTAGATCGGGTTTGAGCTGGTTCAATCCGGAACTAGTTTTTAAAAATACAAAATCGATAAGATTTGGTCTAGTTTCGGTTCTGGTTCTTTTCATTATAAAATCGGATGTGACCGAATCGGACCGGTCCTAGTAATTGTATATTTTAAATTATTTTTTAATATTATATATAATATGTTTTTACATTTTATATATTTTATATATATAATACATAATAACATAATCATATATAAAGAATACTATAACATTTATAAAATAAAAGTTTAATTTTAAACACGAAATTAAAGCAGTTTTTTATATAACAGTTTTTTGTTAATCTAACATATTTTTGTAATAAAAAATAAATTTTAAGCCAGATTTTTTTTTTAAAAAAATATAGATATACTTTTAAAAATTTACAATTTATTAGAACCGGAAACTGGACTGAAACTAAACCAGAATCGATAAAGTCGGTATTAGTGATTTTGCACAATCGGTAGTATCGATTCGATTCTATATTTTGGCCAAAACTGGACCAAACCGGACCAATTACACCCCTAAACTCATGCGTGGTCCAATAGGCCTTAAAATCGTGCATAGCTGTGCAGATCTGTCTCCATTGAGCTCTCCATGGGTTGTACTATCTGGGAGCTTGGTTGCTTGATAATTTATAGCTTAAAACAACTCGTTTTCTACTGATTGATTTTCTAGGGATTATGTTCTCAGGTCTTGAAGGGAAGAATAAATAGTTAGTACTTTTGGCGCCTTGTGATTGATCTTTAATGGAGGTAGGCTGCACAGTGAACACATTTATACTTTTTGTTGAGGGTAAAGACTCTTTGTCACTGTAGCTAAACAGTGCTGAGGGTTGGACTGGAGCTTCTAGAGCATTCTCGAGCGATTTGACAAAGACAATGCTTCGAAAGGAAAGGTGCAGAGGTGGTTCTTCAATTTCTTATTCTTCCTCAGTGTTGCAAGTATACTCATTTAGGTTAACAAATTGAATTTTAAAGCTATTTTGTTGGGAAGTGAGTGAGCTGAATTATTATTGCATATTTACTCATTTAGAATTAATAAATTTTGATTATTGCATAATATTATTATTAATTTTAAATATAAAAAATAATTAAAATGTATATTAATTGTGATTTCAATTGATTAATAGTATGTTTATACTAATTTAATAAATTGTGATTTAATTAGATAATATTTCTTTATATATAAAACACATTTTTATATTTGATTTTTTATCTTTACCTTATTTGTTTTTTATTTATTTTAAACTTCACTTTTGGGCTTGGACCTTACAAGAAGGCACTTCGACTTTGGGCCCACGCGAATACACTCATCATCTGGCGGGAACCGCACGGCAATTTAAAAATACATGAGAGAGGGCCCCACGTTTGCTATGGACTTCACCTTCGATTTTAAAATTCAATCATTTATTATATTTTATATAAAAATTAAAAAAATATATAAAAATTAAAAAAAAATATAATAATAAAATAAAATGAATTGATATAAATTAAGCATCCAAATGGAAAGAGAGTTCGTTCGATTCCTCACCTAGGCGCCGCAGTTCTATTCCACATTCCATTGATCGCCGCAGCTAGTTTTCAGTAGAGGAATTGTTCATTCGGTTCCTTTTCAATTTACACTTTCAGCACCGTACAAATTAGAGAATAAAGGATCACAGCATTCGGCTTAGAACCCACTGGCAGTCGCACACTTCAAGTCCACAATAGCGCGCATAACAGCCGGCTTTGGAAACGCAATAGCGGTTCATCTCTTTTGATTTCTGTCTCCATTCATACAACTTGCTTTTTTTATTCTTTAATTGTATCTAATTTCAGTTTACATTTTATATTAATTATTTTTGAGATTATTAATTTAGCATTATTTAATTTTGATATTTTGTTTTTAGCACGGTAAATTTTGATATTGTTAATTTAATTTTCTACTTTCATCATTAATTGGTTAATTCTTTTATTTCGCTTGCTTTATAATTTGTTGTTTGGTTCATTTCATATTTTATTTTTAATGCATTGTTAATTAATTTAGTTTAGTGAGTTTCTTTTTTATTAATTAATTTAGTAAGTATAATTTAATTTTTAATTTATTGTCTTGCATCTTAATTTCTTTACTTTTCATTCTGACATCCAAAAATTCAAAAATATGAATTTGGTCCATGACCTGTGCTTTTTTTTTTTTTTTTTTGTAAATATTTTCACCATTTTATACGATTTTAATTTTAAGCGACTTTTTATGAAGAGACAATTTAAGAACTTGTTCCTAATTATTACACAACATACAAAAACATTTAGGATAGTTTTAATACTACTCATTTTCGAGTGAGTCAGGAAGTGTTGAAGGTCATCAATTCTTTGCCTTTCTGATTGATTTTGTTTTGCTCAAAATCTTGGTTGAAATCTTCCATAAGATATTTTTCCCTTACATTCATACCAAATGCTTGTTGAAAGCTAAAAGTGGGGTTTGGTCCTATGTATTCAGCCCTCAACCATGGGCCAAATCGCATTCAGTTCATATCTGCCAAATGCCATATAATCGCACATTTATATTAATAAATGACATCCATTAATCTCTTCAGATATTAATTCATCTAAAGTCATATTGTATTTATACATTCATGAGGTGGTGCACTATACTCATATCAAGTACGAACCAGGCTACTAATTAAATAAGTCGCACATGACTATTATAACAGTTTTGAGGAGTCTATTATTACTAAGATAAGGCGGAAAAATTTTGGATTTAACTTACATTGCTGCTACTAAACCTAATTTTAAATGACCATATCTTGTCGCTGATCAAAAGCTCTTTCTCTTTTGCATAAGCCACTGCATCCATGCGTCATATGCCTAACATAAAATAGTGAAATAGACAAAAAAAACTATAATGTGAGCAGCATAATGTAATTTCCCTAATTGTACTCACTTATAAGAAAAAAAATAATTTGAGCACATTTTAAATATATTGGGTGAAAAGATGACAAAACCCAATCAATTACCATTCTGTTTGACAATATGTCTATATTTTTTGTGTGTATATATATATATATATATATGACATTTGGCCCAACATGATAATGACTATGTCTTGAGCTGAAAAGGCCGAAGAGAGAGGGAGGGTGCTAGAATTTGGACTTATCTAATTATAATTAAACCCTAGAATTATTTATATTAAACAATTATGCAATGGATGGAGTGGTTTCTGTACAATATATGCAAAACTTAAGACAACAATATATTTTGGTTCATAAAGAAAATAAAAAGTTACTTATTTAACAGTTAAGATCTATTTGTCAGTTCAAGAGCAAGATTTTCTAAGAAGATTTCACAAATTGCTCGAATCAAATTCATTATAATGAGATTTTTTTGTCAGCTCAATATTTATAGTTTATGATAACAA
The DNA here is from genome assembly GCA_036559045.1 of Platycarya longipes. Lineage (NCBI taxonomy): Eukaryota > Viridiplantae > Streptophyta > Magnoliopsida > Fagales > Juglandaceae > Platycarya > Platycarya longipes. The sequence goes on from CM071791.1 coordinate 32,901,871, forward strand.
CAAATTTTCTTGGAAAGAAAACTAGACTATGAAAATGGAATCCTCAAAATTAATATCGTTTTTGCAAATGGAATCCTCAGAATTTGGTAAGAAGACTACCAATGATAAAACCATCAAACTTAAAACCCATCTAGGTTAGATTCTATATCATGCAAAATTTAAGAAAAAATTAATATCAACTTGTATGCCTTTCTATCTTCTTCATTATAGTGCACTTTGTTATACTTCCAAGATGATAGGGTTCCACCAACATTTGCTGCCGCTCAAAAGCAATAACAAAAATTTACATATATTTCCATCCAGCACTTACCAATGATAAAAGGCCATTTATGCATATTTTCAGTTGTTGACGTTGTTGATGTGTCCATCTGTTTAATCATTTTCTTCTTGGTGTCCATGTGAAATCCAAAAAAATGAGCACTTGAGGAGGCTTCCATTAAATCCACAACTTTTCTAGAACCCATGGATAAAGACCTACAAATGAAATTTCACAATGAAGGGCAAATGAGGTCATAAGCAAAGAAAACATCAGCAAAAATAAAAAACTTGGATTATTAACAGTGTATGGCTTTTCAGAAACAAATTCACAATTAAAGTGATGACTATATCTGACTTAAAAATTTTCTCTTATTTAATTTATTTTTCCTGATCATCAATTAAAAAGCAGATGTGCAAGGACATATTTGAACAAGTCTATAATTGATACATACTGGGAAAAATATTGAAAGAAACCATAAAATCTTCATGAAAAAAAGAAGAAGATAACATGGTGATATAATCAAACATCGAACATGTTTTTAATAAGTTGAGTGAAATAATCAAACAATGAACATGTTTTTAACTTCCTTGTACACCAATACTAAAAGATTACACGTTTATTCTACTTCTCTACAAACCAACAAAAAGAGGCATGCCATATCCCAAAAACACAAACATTTGTCTACATACAAACGCAGCCTTACTACAAAGTCAATCCAATAAGGCAGCCCCTTAATTCAAAGGAACATGATTGATTGTGTTTAAAGTAACAAAACAAAATAAACTAGTCCTATATATTTCACGCATGTGTGAATCAATAACGTCTATATTTCACCCATCTGGTTGGCCTATATAATCAATTCCCACCCATTAGTGGGATTTTTAGGGCATTCTTAGACCTAATAAAATGTATACTAGGATTTAAACTAACCATTTATATTGTCAACATGACAATAAATTGTGTAAATAAAGTAATAAACCCTCACCATTACATGAATTTAAAATAAGTTGTGTGAGGATTATGGACTTAGCATGAATGGCACTTGCATTTTCAATAGAGATTCTTCGACCCCAAAGAGGACATCTGTAATGATACAATTATCAGGGTAATGCTTACCATATATGTGTAAAATAATAATCAACTAAAAATGTGAAGTTTAAATAACCACTGCATACAATAACTTAAGGAAACTTTTACCACTAAAAGATCTACAGTTTAGGCTTACAACTAATAAATACTTGAGACATCATTTGGAGCTTAAATTGGTAGAATATGTACACATAAACCTGTTTGGGGAACTCATGAAGACTCTTCAAAGTCTTCACCTCATCGCAAAAGCCATTCTTGTACCATCACTCTTAAGGTACCTAGAATAACCATAGGAAAATTGTGTCAACAAGTATTTAAAGATAAAGGTGAAATTTTTTTGTCCAATTCAAGAAACATAACTTATGATTTAACTGTACTCCTTGCTCAAAAGCTTCTCAAAAATTAAAAGCCCCCCTTGTTATCTTAAAGCACTAAACATAGGCCCCCTTTATATATATATATATATATATATATATATATATATATTATATCTATTGCCCAATTGTCATATTGTCTAATAAAAAGTACCCAAAATATCATTGTCAAAACATACAACCCCATTAGGTATCGGAGGAAATATCTTCACACATAAATAAAAAGTTTCAAATAGTAGCTAGTTTTGGAAATGGTCAAGAGTTATCATTCCAACCATATGGAATGATAATCTTGTTATCAGACTCATTATAAGAGTGCAACACTAAAATAAAGTCAATGTATGATAATGCTTTGCTACAAAGTTCTGCATCAAAGCAAAATTAAATTGTAGAAGGCAGGAACCAATAAACCTTTAGCGCGCAGACTATTTTGCTACTTGGGTGGCTATAGAGTTACCTTCTATAGAGTTGTGCTACAACGAACAAAGGCAAAATGTCATCCCAAAATAATTAAAGAATCTCAAATGAAAATTTTAAAATACAAGCAATAGTTTAGGTGGACAAAATAAACAAGCTACCAAACTGCTTGTTGCCTGGATATCTTGTTAATTTAAAGTATCTACTAACATGAAGACCAGCAATGCAAATATATTATATATATATATATATATAATCAACTCATTTTGGCTAGCTGTATGCATGAGATCATGAATATCATCATACCTACACTAATTCAAGATTTTCAATATGAATATTAATGTTGTATGCGAAAAAAAATGCAGAAATTAATGTATTGCAAATATTATATTAACACCAAGGCAAACATATACAATCACAGTTTATAACTAAGTAATGTACACTAGACATACTCTATATATAGTAGTTGAAGTTATATGCATCAATTATGCATTTATTCAACAACTAACACTGTCTAAAGCAATATATTACTACACCCAATATAATTATGTGTAAATTATATATAGACACTCACACACACACACAACCATGTCCCTTCTCATTATCCTCACTTCTAGTACAATAGTTAAAATCAAAATATTTTATTGGTTAGGAGTCAAGGGAAGATTAGTGGAAAAATATAAAGCAAAAAAGTGTAGCTTTGTGTGCTAGGATCCAAGTGGAAAGATTAGACCTAGATAATAAGGAAACTAATCAATGAAACCATGATATGATATTATATAGACACGCATATCTACTCACTTAAGGAAACCAATCAATGAAATATTAATATATCATATATATATAGACACACATAATCCCAATCACATATTAGAGAAATCAAAAGCAAAAGAGAAAAAGATTCAAAATGCATAAATCTTATCTATGTAATTACAGATTAAAGAGTTGGCTGGCCTTATCTTCATTTGTTCAAAGATCAACATTGATTATTGTATCTAAGAATCATAATAACCCTACTGCTAGAAAGTGCTAAATACTAGTGAATTAAGAAAATATTATGTTAGTTTTCCAATATTAATCGAAACTATAAGATCAAACCAGATCCATCAGAACACAGGCCAGCAACTAGATTGTAGAATTAATATATACCATTGCACATGCAGATCATACTACGTTTTGTATTATTGGAAATGAGATGCAGCTACATTCATCTTTTCCCTTGTGATCATTTGTCTCCGACCAACCACTAGTACTTTGATCCATCTTGTCATTGATCTATATCATAAGAAGAAAGTGCAAGATAGTGCAAACTAAGATTGATGATGATTATCATACTAGCCAACTAGCTAGCTCTAGAAATATTGAAATACAAGTCCTCCATGCTGATTGGCTTATAATGTTAAAAGATCAACATTTATTCTTACCAATATTTAATATCCTAAAGCAAGGTTGTCTGATGGTAAATTTCATCCTGTAATTTTTTATATATGTTATGATATAGCGTACTTTTAGAGTGTTTTTTCATAAATTGGATAATTTCAAATTTCATCCTATAAAATGAGTGTTTTTTTAGAAACTGAGATTAGCGCATGATGAATACGAAAAATTCTAAAGAAACTTGGTTTTGGTTACAACATGGCATAAAATAATCAACCAGAAACTGAAAGATAAGAGCACTCCTATGTTTTGTGGTTCATAGTTTGTTAACTACTTTAGCCAAAAAAATTGAGTAAAATCTTCAACTGCGTGCTTAATTTCTACTTGACCTAAACAATTTTATAAAATTGGGTATAAAAAAAGGTTCTTAGAATGGACAAACTGAGCAATCGGGTGGAGGAAAGGACGAGGTTTAGGCACCACCAAGAACCCTCTGATTCCTGCGAAAAGGGTTGTACCGAGACAATGTAGAAATAGAGGATTAAGAAACAACACAAGCTATGATTTTTATAGAATAAATTGCAGAAAACCTAGGAAAACAAAGAGACTAGTGTTTACCATACTGATCGAAGGAAATGCAACACAAATTCCTTGCAAAAACCCAAATGAGGTGGAGGAACCCAAGAGTCTCGGTCGACTATCTGGACCTCCGGTTTGCTCAAAATCCTTGCAAAAACAGAAAAGCTTCAATGAACCACTCGCGTGGCCAAGAATATGTAAATGCAGAGGAGAAGCCGAATGTAGGCCTCGACCACGAAGGCAAATGAAGTGGATCGAGGGCCGACTAATTCATTTGGGGGGTGATCAGAAATGGAGAAAAAGCTGTGCGGGAGTGGGTGTTTCTCACTAGTATGGCAGATAGCACTAGTTAGGGCATGAGAAAGTCCATGGGTTTGCGGCAGCTCATGGAGGTGGGGTGTTGGGGAAAGCTTTCTGGCTTGCGGGGAATGGGGTAGTGTTGGGGGGAAATTTTAAGTGAGTAAATGTTGGCGCTTTATCAAACTTGTGAGGACTATTTCATCGTTCCAATAGGTTTTTAAAATTTACAGCGAAATTAGTTTTCGATAAAACATTCTATATCGCTGCAAATGACGAAAGTAAGCTAGTTCCGTTCCATTGAGTTTAAAATCACGCGACGAGTTTAAAATCGTCAGCAAAAATATCAAATTAGTTTTTGGTAAAAATATCAGTTCCGTTCCATTCCAACAGAATATAAATAGCTGCAAAAAGTCAATTTTCTTGTAATACAACTTAATTGAGTTGTGTTATACTCAAGTTCAGTAAGCTTTGTTACGTTGATGAAAATTTTAACTTTTTGGAACAAATCTTGACAATTGAAAAATGCATTGATTGTTATTAGAATTTATTTCCTTCTCTCTCTCTCTCTCTCTCTCTCTCTCTCTCTCTCTCTCTCTCTCTCTCTCTCTCTCTCTCTCTCTCTCTCTCTCTCTCTCTCTCTCTCTCTCTCTCTCTCTCTGTGCACATCAATTAAACTTTTTTTTTTCTCAATGCATGTTGGCGTGTTGGGTGAAAGGACTATAAGCCCGGTTAGTCCACAGTTGACGTCCTACCAACTTTACAAATTTTCATAAAAATATTTCTAAACTTATCATAATATTCAAATACATTTTAAATTCGTCTAAGTGCATCCCGTAAAATTTAATTAACCATCTCAACTTATTAAATTTATAAAGAACTCAAATCAATTCAACTTAACTTGATATCAAAACGCAACCTAAAAATGGCATGATTTAGAATAACCTCCGAAAGAGTTGATCATGATAACTAGGTTTTTAAGATGAGATTATGACCACGAAGTTCCATAGAGCCTGGTACATGATTCTGAGTTAATTTGTCATGTGGTGTCTAGAAGGTGAAGAGGAACATATTAACTTCAATATCTTCAATGTGAAATTTGATCTATATAAAGTTCCAAGCTTTTTTGATGCTTATGTGAATAGCTAAATTGTTCAGTTGCCTATCGGCCACCAACGGCCTTCCTAGTAGGATCGAGTCTCAGGTTTTTTTTGCATTTCCTGGTGCAGGCTGTAGATCACCTAAATCCTGCCACGACAAAGCTTCAGTTTGTGTGATGAGGTTTTTCATATCCATCTGCTGGCAAGAGATGTTAATAGGTTTTTCATGGAAGAAAAGATGGAAGAAAAATAGAAGTCTAAAGGGAGACACTATCCAATGTAGAGATACTCTTGTGAGAGAGTAGTGGCGATGCTGCTCCATGGAAATTAACTATATGGTATTTTGTTTTCTTATACGTGTTTTTTGTTAATCTTGTGCTTTTTTAATATTCTTTTTTAACTTTATTTCTGTTTTATTTTTATGTTTAGTTTGTTTGTTTGTTTTTTTTATTGCTTTTACTTCATTTTTTGAGTTTTTTAATGTGTTTTTTTGTTTGTTTTTGTTTTCAAAGTGATTTAGGTCTTTTGATTTTTAATTATTCTTTTACAGTTTTCTTTAAAAGTGGCACGTCCATCATTACGTGACATATATATATATATATGAATATATGTATATGAATATTTTAAGAGAAATGATATCTGTAATTATAATATATGCATTTGAAACAGTGATGAATCTGAGATTTGTTTGAAAATTTTATTTTTTTGTAATAGTAAACTCTTTTTTTTAAAGGGTGTGTGGGATTTAGTAATATATCTAGTATTTACTCATTTCTACAATATATATTATCTCAATTTTTTTTTGTAGACCATAAAATAAGTGATTATGCAATTAAGTACTAAACGTATTTAAAACATAAACCTAAGATTTAAAACACCTTTAGAAAACAAAAAATCATTTTGAATATGATTATGAAATGCTCATCTATTTAGGTCTGATTTAGATAGAAAGATGCTTCCATCTCATGATCTCGAGGGGCATAAATCAAGATTAAATGTTTGGGAGGCTATTGACAAATTGTGTGGTATTTGTGAGTATAAGTAATATGTATTTTTTATACGTGACTATATATAAAAATAATAATCATATGTTATAAAATTATGTAAAAAAAAGAACATGTCTATACATCATCTTCTAAGATAATTTTTCTTAAAATTTTCATAATTTATAAGAAACCATTACAAAAAAAAAAAAAGGAAAAAAATATCAACTTAAAATTTTCTTTTAAAATTAAGCTCAATGACCAACTTTCATGGGTGTTAGTGACGTTAAAAATTAGAATAAAACTAGATGAATATTTAAATTTTGGAGGAATAGTTTTAGAAAAATTTGGGGGGCAATTTTTATTTTTTGTTTTTAACTTGGGGGACAATTTTAATTATATATACTATATACACATATAATATACAAATTTTTTGAAAATTTTTTGGGGGGCTACCAAAAATATCCAAATATTACGAACACAAACATTTTTACAATTTCAAATATTTAACTTTTTCATTTAATTATTAATTAATTATTACAATTTTTTCAAACTTTCAAACAAAATACAAAAATTAATTTAATTTTTTCAAATTTGAAGACAAAAATAATATTCTAATAATGTTTTAACTTTATAATATTTATATTCAACATTTTCTCTAGTATTTTCTAAAATTCTATAAAATATTTTAACTCAAACTATTTCTAATTCATCTTATCCCAGCTCAACACAAATATCTCACCTCTAATCACAACCCATCCCAACTCACTATTCACTTCAAAATTAGGCTAATGGTGTAGAACCCTTATTGGCCTGCCTTGAAGTTCATAGACTATCTTTAGATATTAGAAGAGGCACCATGTGTTAAGAATATATAATTAAAAATAATTAAATATGCATTATCTCATCAGTTTAATTTTTTGGAATAAGTGATAATTTTATATGATATTAAAGTAGAGGTCTTAAGTTCGAATCCTAACTCACCATTTTATTTAATTAAATAGCTCATGTGTCGACAGTGGTAGAGTCATCGAGGCGGGGGGGAGGGGGAGGGGGATGTCATCATGGCCCCCCTTCCCATGGGCCCCACCCCTCCTTTAAACAAAATTGAAAAAAATATTATATATGATTTTTTTAAAGAAAAAAATAAAATCTATTTTTTTTTATGATTTTATAGGATAATATTAATTTTATTTTGTGTTAGTCCCCTCTTTAAAAATTATCTTGGCCCCTCTTTATAAAATTAATTTAATTTAAAAACAAAATACATCTCATATAAAATAAATTGATATAATAACATAATGACATGTTTTTATAATAGATAAAAATAAAAATAAAAATAAAAAAGAAGTTGAATGATTTCTAATGTATTTTTAATATATTTTTATTATGATGAAATGTTCTTGACATATTATATACTTTTTTAATACATAAGTTGTATTAAACATATTTTATTTTTATTATAAATCTTATTATCAGATTATTCTATACTATATAAAAATTGTATATAAATAGAATAAAAAATATTTTATGTATTTTATTTTAACTTTACTTGACTCCCCTAAAGCACATTTCTAACCTGCCACTCCATATTGGACTCACTTATAAAAAAAAAGTATGACTCACACCTGAGTGTTAAAGATATATAATACAAATAATTATTTGAAATGTTGTGTAAGTCTAATATATCTAGTGGTTTGACTAGAAAGAGAGATGATATACATAAAATCTAAATGTATAAGTTTAGCGTAAGTCATTTTACAAAAAAATGAACACCACTATAAAAAAAAATGTGAAAAACTTAAATTATCTTTTTATAGAGTACAATTTTTTATTACAAGGCTTGTACCTTTAGAATTTGTGGCTAGCATTAATCGGACACAAAGCATAATTTTAAATTTCGTATTGTATGGTTGTCCGGTTCAGAACACATGGTAATTTTGTATCAGTTGATATTTTTGTCATATAGGATTTCGGCTTTTCACTTTTTTTTTGCTATTTTTTTACCTCAATTTAAACTAAACTAATTATATAAATTTATATATATAATTTATTTATATATTGAGTATTATTTTAAAATATAATTTATATATATAATTTACTTATGTATAGACTATTCCAAAACGATATACAAAATAATATCAATATCAAAATATTTTATTTTAATATCTTGATCAGTATGTTTACCGATGTAGTATTTAAATCATTGGTACGAAGTGGTGCCTGTGGTGAAGATTGCATTGTGGGACACGCACTACAAGAAAAAGTAGTTTTTAGGACTACTTTTTATTTTTGGTGAGCTAAATCTCGCCCGAAAAAAGCTATTTTATAATTTTGGTTCAAAACCTGTCACAATTTGTGATATCGCCAGAATTTATTAGCTATTTTTAGCGATTTTTATCTATTGTTTTTTTTTTTTCCACTTATTACATAAGTCGCCCACTTTTATTTTTATCCGCGCCTTATTTTCCCAGTTTCTTCCCCGTTTTTCCTCTCTTTCTTTCTCTGTCATTTTTCCTCTCTAACTTCTGGGATTCTCACTGATGACGGTAAGCTTGTCTTTCAAAATTTTGGCTTCATCGATCTCTCTCTTTGTAACTCTTGCTTCTCTCTCTTGCTTTTTCTCCATTGATTTTCCTAATGGTTTTTCTGATTTCAATTTTGCAATTCCTGTAATCAATTGCAAAGACGTGTTACAGTATCAATCAATGGTGGTAGATGAGAAAGTCGTGAAATTGGAAAGAAGCGAGTCTGAGAAGTCGAGAACTCCATTCCTAGGGTTCTTGAAAGAAGAGGAAGAAGCTCAAATTGTGATAACACCACAGAAACAAGGAAATATTTCCACTGCCGAGAAGGCAACTAGAGAATTGTGACTCATCTACGAAGGTAGCTGCATCTACATCAATTCTACATAAAGGTAAAGGGAAGCGCAAGCCAAGGTCTTCCTTATTTGGCGACTGCATGTTCTGTGCAATTGCGATTAATTAAACATCTTAAAACATTAATCATTCACCGTTTCTTCTCTGTTCTTTTTTCTGATTTGTTGGGGTTGGATGTCTTTCTGATTCAAGCTTTCGAAAAATGGAGTTTTGACCCACAGACAGTGATGTTCGTTTGTATAATAAGATAAACTAGCAAAGAGTGAAATCGAGTCTGTCGTTTGTAATCTTTCTGATTTTCTTAATTGAATTGTTCAAAATAATGTTGTTCCTTACTACCACATCTAATGTTAGAAAATAATTGTCTATTCTAAAGCATCAATTACATGTCCAGCGCACAAATTTTTCATATATGGCCTAGTCTAATTGCCTTCCAACAAAATATAGGTGTTGTGTGTGTAATGATGATGTAGAACAAGTGATTGGCGCAGCTAGTGATTATGTAGGAACAAGTAACCTTCTTTTATGCTCTTTGTTTATTTAAGGTTTTGTGGTATTGTACATTTTCTGTTTCTTTGTTAAGGTTTTGGGATTCTGGGCTTTCTTATTGAGTTTTTTCATTGGCTTTTTGCTGTATGTATATATATATATATATAGGTGTTTCATTGGTGTGTCATTGGTGCTTTTGGTACAACGGACTTTTGGATTGTTAAAGTCTAGAGCGTCTCTATCATCAATAGGAATATGAAATTACTTCTGTTATTTTTCTGTTACATAGTTCACAAAATAAAGTAAAGAAAAAAAAAGGATGCTAAATAATGTTTCAAGTGAAATGTTTTTCTTTATTCTAAACTTAGCCCAAGTGTCTAATTAAGGATTATAAGACATTTTCATTTCTAAGTGATTTGATATATAGCATAAACTAAAAAAAGATACATAAAGAATAATGTAGGAAAAGAAAAAAGGAAAAATAGAAGTCCATAGGATATTTGAGGGAAGAAGGCATAACAGATGATATGTTTATCTCTGTTGTATCCAACCATCATGCTGCTATACCATTTTATGGAGATGTTTATTGATTCTCTAATATTCTGAAACGTAAGCTTAGTTAGCCTTTTTGGCATTCTATTAATTCAACTATTAATTTTATAGGCATCCTGTAATCACAATGTAAGCCAGTATATCTCTCTTTTTATTACTAATGAAGAGTAAGAATAATTATTTTATTCTAGTGTTATTGATTCCTGGCTTGCTCTCTTTTGATTTAGCATTATAAATATGCTCTGATTTTATGATCTAATGGTGCTCTGAATTTAAGATCTAATGCAAGTGAATGCCTATTATGACTAGGAAGATATTATTGACTCTGATGAAGAGTTAGACTTGGCATCCATGGTAACTACTTTTGAAGAAACTTCATAGCTCTTTTTTTTTTTAAAAATTTTTCCATCTATCTTCTCCATGAGTTTGCTGTTTTTTAATTATATGTTCTCATGAAAGGCTTTTTTTGCATTGCAAGCTCCCATTTTCAAATCTAGGGTTAGTTTTACAGTAAAATGTTGTATTCGATGATACATTCATATGATATACAGCAATCTTTGGAGAGGTAGTTTTGGTAGGATAATTATTGAAGAATAGGTAAAGTTCTTAAATAGTTGAGTATTTTAAGCTATTATGTAATAAACAGTAACTTTTAAGAGTGTATCAATGTTAGCACCTTTTGGCATTTTATTGTTGTAGTTCTTCTTGTGTTCCTTACTACCACATCTAATGTTAGAAAATAATTGTCTATTCTGAAGTATCAATTACATGTCCAGCTTACAAAGTTTTCATATATGGCCTAGTCTAATTATCTTACAACAAAATACAAGTGTTGTGTGTGTAACGATGATGCAGAACAAGTGACTAGCGCAACTAGTGATTATGTAGGAACTATGAGCGAATCACTTAGTCATTACTGCCATAATCTTTAGCTTTGTGCCCTGTTGATCTATACTTCAATCTTGCTGCAGGCAAAGGTAATTAAAAATCATAATTATTTTTATTTTAACTATAGCCAGTTGTTCTCTTACATTCTGTTTTCTTTCATAAGCATCTTATGGTCTTTCTTGTTTATTGGGACTCTATATTATTGTGTTGCTTCACTAGTGCTCCCAATGATCAACTACTAGTTTCTCTTTTATTCAAGTATTCTTATTTTCTTCAACTTGATAATTTTGATCTTGTAGTTCTTAAAGAAGGGTGTAATTCTAGGGAATTGAGCTGGACATTTATTCAAGTATTCTTGTTTTTCTAGCATCGTCTTTTTTTATATTTATTTTAGTGAGTGAGTTAGTTCTAACTCATAGGGGTTGACTCAAGTGGTAAAGACCTTGGACTTGAGGTAATGCTCTCCCAAAGTCTAAGGTTCAAATCTAGTGAGTTAGTTCTCCTTGATGGTAGCAGTAGCCTCAGTATTGTAGAATGATCATTTTGTTTACTACAATGTGCTTAATGCTTGTAGGAAAACATTGATTTTTATTCATTTTGGCTCCCTCTTTGTGGTGGGCTTGGATGACATGAACATTGAAATAATGAGGAACACCCTTTCCAAGGCATATCTAGAGAATTTTACAGGTTTTGCCAAGTGAACATTGATTACTAAATTAATATATATTTTTTTTCATAGGCATTTTATAAAGCTTTTTTGCATGTCTTATGTCTCTTTAATTCCGTGTGACATTCTAGTATAAAAACTTGGTGGTGCCACAACAGATATCATGTCTGACCTCCTCTTCTTTGAAGCCAACAGAAAGGCTGTCAATATTACCATAAACATGTAATCTTGTATCAACTTGTTTCACATTTATTTTTTCTTTTTATGGACTCTTATGGTGAATCTTTTGGCGTTGACAAACTTGTTTCAAAGAGTTTTTGCTTTCAAGTTTTCTCATGGTTGATCACTCCAAACTTCCAAATGTTATCTTTAATCATTTGTTTTTCTACAACATTGGGACTGAGCAAAAGTTATGTACTTCTCAATAGAGTAAAAGTGATATGTCTTCTTGTTTAAAAGTACTGGACAAAGCAAATTAAAGTAGATGATTAGGAATAGTTTGAAGTTGGACCATATTTAGAATTATGAAATGGCATTATAATTCATTTTTGTTTGTGTCTTGATAGACATCTCATATGGTCATATCGCTTATCTCTCTGTTTTTCCCTGTTGAATAGAGTAAAACAATAAAAATCACCCCAGAATGCTAGCTATCTTAGATCTCATTGGTTTTCCATGTTAGTTAGGTAGAAAGTCAGACTCATAGCTTCAGAAGAGAAAGTTGAGGAGTCAATAATTTATGGACAGTATAACTTTTGGGTAGTTTTTGAATAGCTTTATTCTGTGCTTGCAATATTTTGTTAATCCAACTTTTAATGCATTATTGTTCATCCTTTGAATTCAAATTGGAAAACCATCTAGGTAAAAAAAATACTATTTATATGTTGTTCCGAAATAATGTTTTTCAATATTCTTTGGTTAATTTCTCATTATCCAGGGGTTAATTTGTTAATATTAATTTTTGTCACTATTGCTTACAGTTATCCACATCTGATGGGGAAGCTAATTTAGATAAAGTCTTCTCAATTTCCATTGTCATGAACATGTACAAAGTATGGTCAAATTCCGTTGTTCTTTTCTCTAGTTAATAATTTAATGACTAAGATTGTTGCTTTCTCTAATCCCTGACTACCCATTATTAAACTTCATGCTCACTACTTCCAGATACATTGCAGTAAGCAAATGATTTTATATTTTGTATTGTAGCATCTTATATGATCGAGTTCATATGAACGGCATTGATAATTAATTAGTACTTAATAATTTGTATTGTAGCATCTTAATAATTAGTTGTTTATCATAAGTTCACTAATATGGTCTTAACATTTTTTGCATTAACTTTGACAATGGTAATTTTGCCAGCTTTTGGAACTGAATTAGAAGAGATGTTAACTTTGAGTGACAAAATGTACAAATTGTTAATACAACTTGAACATGATGTTAATTATAGTCATTGTTAGAATTTCACAATTATATAGCAATTTTTACTTCTTTAAAGTTCTTGGATATATTATATATATATATATATATATTTAACTTTAAATTTTTGTGAACGATTGAGTTTGTCTCAAATTTGCTTCAAATCCTTTTTCTTCCATTAGAATCACTAGCACATTAGAATCTATCATTATTTTTGATAAGTTGGAAAAGTTAGAGTCTGGAAGCAATTGCAAATTTGCATATAGTAGCTTAGAAGGCATTTATTGCTAATTATACATATTAGTATTATTGACAATGCTAAAATAAACAAAATTAAATTAAATTAAACAAATAAAATCGCAAATAACAGAAAATAGCAAAAAAACAAAAAAACAAAATTGTGGCAAAAATTTATTGCCACAAAAAACATTTTAATGAGAAAATTGCGGAAATGGGTAAAACTTTTGAGATGAATTATTAGTCTATTGCGGCGACTAATTGTAGCCGGAAATAATAAAACATTTGTGTCTGATGCTACAGTAGCCGAAAATAGCTTTTCTTATCTCTGTATTAGTGGCTCTTTCTTGGCCGTCGTTTCTAGCCGGTACTAGTTATTTCCGGTGCGTTTTAGACTATTTGTGGCGACTTTTAGTCGCCGGAAATAACCTTATTTTTTGTAGTAACGTTCATGCTAAAATCGGCTAGATGTGCATACATATGAGAAAAACTGAGGAAAAATACACCAATACCGTATGGTGTCGGAGGAAAGTGAAGGCCGAGATGGGAATTTTGGGTGCGGGGCCCAAATCACAAGAAAGGGAGGTTGTGTACGTGTTTTCCTGACGTACTTGCCTCGTAGATTTGTGCACAAGCCATGTGCAATTTGCAAATTGTTTACGCAAGGTTGGAACATAGTTACATGCCAAAAGCTTGATCGATGGGTCTCGATCAGTTTATATTTTGCGCTTTGGGAAATGAGAAAACCAGCATATTAATTTATCAACCCAGAGAGAGAGAGAGAGAGAGAGAGAGTGTACTCAAGTTTTTGGAAGACTATAAGGGGCATGAAAACAAGAACCAGGGTGAATTATCGAATACACAAATAAACTGACAAGATTCAGAAGAAATCGCAAATATCTTCATCATCCAACAGGTCTGATGACCAGCTTTTATCGCTGCAGCCTTCACTGGAAACTCTTCCAGACCTCGTGCATCGAATGGCTAAAAGGCCACCACTCATCTCAAACAGCATTACTCCACATGCTGGTTACCATTTTTTTTAAGCCTGCATTAATCTTGTTTTCTAGTGGGATCTTGGCATTGAATTGGGCTTTAAATATTGCATGGAGGATCGATCTGATTTCGTATGTGTTTTTTGTTTTCTTAATATGAGTTTAGAAGTACCTACTCTACTTTCAAATGTCCAATGCCAATGGATCCATTAATAATTTCAGATTTAAGAAAAAATGAGTTGAAATTTCAGGAACATCACATGATCACGTGATCATCATCTGACATTGAATATTTGTTATTTCAAGATTGTAGATCATAATATAATCACTAAGCAACAAATAAATAAATAAATTCTCGTCTCTGACTTGGTAGGACTCTTTGCTTGTAAGTTGTGATGATTTAGGGAATCCTCTAAACCAAGTGACAGTAAGGCTATAGAATAAATTAACTAATAATCATTAGCAATTTAGCACTGTCATTGCTGGTGAAGATGATGATCTTAAATTAATACATGATCTTTTCCTGATGCAAATCCGACCGACCTGACCTGCCCTTGATGAATTATATGTTATACATCAAGAGGTCAACAAATCGAGGACACCAATGCCTACCTCTAGATCCCTAATACGCTAGCTAGGACCATACATAGAAACTTTCGAGTCAACCAATAATGGGAGGCCTTAGCCAATTCCAAAAGATTAATTAATGGTATAATTGAAACTTGTTTGAAATTATTATAAAAAGTAAAAATTTATTTGGAGTTGTATATTGAATATTAAAAGAAGCAGTTAACAATATTTTTAAAGAATAAATAGCATGTTTGAAAATTTTATAAAAAAATACTTTAATTAGTTAAAAAAAGTTGAAAGTAATCTTTTTTTAGAAAGTACTAAATTGAAATTCTTGTAAAAAAAATTCATACGAATAATTGTATATTTTCAAAAAATTATTATAACTAACTTTAAAAGCGCTTTATATATATATATATGTTTATCAAACATTAAATATCTTTTGAAATATAGAACTTATTATTTAAGTTACAATCTATAAGTCTTAAAGTTATAAATTACATTTCTTACTACAATCTTAAATATGCACTAAGAATTTTCTTTTCTCAAACTACGTACACCTATGCTCATTTCTTATAAAACTCGTCACAAAATTAAATAAAGAAATCAATACAATAATTATAAACTTCACTATCCTCCCAGGAAGCCTCAATTTATACTCTTGTAAAAACTTGATATGTATATTAATGTAATAAATTAAGGGTCTAAGCCATTGGCTGGGGCAATCAGCAATCAATATGGCATAAGATCACTTTGTATTCTCCTATGAGTTTTGACTTATATTTAGCTATTTTTTTTCATCCGAGCAAGTCATTTCGTACAATGACCATTCACTTTTATCTGAACATTACATTTGGGATCGAATCCAAGCTCTAATAAAACTCTCTCTCTCTCTGCCTATTCATGATCTTAATTTAATGTAATATGCTCTATCTTAGCATCTTATTACTTTTCAAAAAAGGGGAAAAAGCATTTTGACACGTAAGATGAATGATTGGTGGGAGAGAAAACTGCATTAGCAAGCTAGGGGGGCTGGGTTCACGGGCAAAACTGTGGGATAGAAAATGAGTTGTTGAAAGTGGGGTTCACAGAGCTGGGCTAGCTGTAATTGACCACAGAGATGAGAGTTCACGGGCGCTACGTAAATCACATAAAAAAATAACACTTGGTGACAAAAACAGCTGATGAAATAAGATAAATATTATTCAGAAAGAACAAAGAATGGAAAACATTGCTAAAAGTATAGGACAAGAAAGCTCCTTGAAAGCCATCACAAACAGATCTTCTCTTTTGCTCTCATCCACAAAAAAAGATTCTCCATTTCCAGCCACTAATTAAGATTAAGTGCCCTTTGGGGCCTTAGTTTATTGTGTGGGGGCACTTAACGTAATTAGAGGCTGTAATTTCTTTGGCTGTTGACTCGGAAAGGTATATATGTTAACTTGAAACGTGGACAAAGAATATACACACATCATGCATGCATGATGATTGCTGTGTACTGCTTGACGTGAAATGTCGTGCAAATGCAATGAGTTGTCTGTGGAACTTACTAATTAAATTGTATAATAAACGTTTGCAAAGTTAGTGTCGTAAGAAACCAAATTGTTGAAACATTATTTTTTCGAACACTCGACAAAAGAGTGAAATATGATCATGTCCTTTATAAATTGCGAAGAGGATCGACTAGAAAGGTTTTGGATGGTTTTGGGCCACAAACAATGTTTAATGTGATTTCAGCCACAAGTTCGGGCATGAATGGGGGCCACTGTACTATTATTATCCAATTCCCAAGGGCCCTACACATAATGCCGATCTAAGTGTTATGGGGGTGGCACCCAACTGCATGTGTTTCACGTAATGACATGCTTAACCCTACTATTCTTTTGTATTCTGATCAGATCAGATGTATTCAAACTCTTATTTTCAATTGTATATATGCATCATCCTCGTTATGTTGGTATATAATACATGTTCCAACGTGGGAAAGAACAGTCCTTGAAAATAAATTATCTCGTACACCGTCTACTTGTACTGAAAACTTCGATCTGAACGACTTTGTGTGGACATAATATACACACAGGCACGCAGTCGGCCACGTACAGACAAATTGAAATGAGATGTACTATAAGAAAAAGAAATTTCATATAAGAAATATATAAATTAACATTATTTCATATAATATATTATTTATTATATATAATAAAAATAATTTTACAATTCAACACACTACACTAAATCATGACAGCTTATAAATTTACTTTTTATATTATATGATATGAAAATGTACTTTTCTCAATTAAAATGAATTAAAAATCTGAGCCGCACCCTCTAATGACCAGCCACAAAAGGTAAATACTGTGTTATATACGTTTATAAGTTAATGATTTTGTAGCCTAAGAATTTTTATTTTTTATTGTATATATGCTTCCACATTTCAATCTATAATTAAAGTTAATTACTTAATCCATTTTACTATTGGCTCAAAATTAACTTAGATGGAAGATTAGGAAGAAAGACATGATCATGAGTTTGTTTACCAGCTTTGAGATATATATTAACCGTTGCGTCCTAACAAATTGAGTAATATTGCTAGAATATTTGAAGTCGAATA
Organism: Platycarya longipes; assembly: GCA_036559045.1. Classification (NCBI taxonomy): domain Eukaryota; kingdom Viridiplantae; phylum Streptophyta; class Magnoliopsida; order Fagales; family Juglandaceae; genus Platycarya; species Platycarya longipes. Next base: position 32,919,653 of record CM071791.1, read on the forward strand.
GAGCCTATCATTAGAAATTATTATTTTTATGTAAATTCCATTGTTCCAATAATCATATTACGACGATTACTTTTATGATTCATTGTTTAATGCTTTTTGAAACGCATATTTCCCTACCCCCACCCACACATGATGATCGTGTAGTATTATTGAATAGTAGGCAGTCATGGCAAAAATTGCAAATTAGGGCCCATGCAGGCATGCTTAGAAAAAGCTCAAAGTCTTTTTTTCTTTGTTTTAATAATCCTCAAAGTTGATCAATAATATATACGGGCCTGATAATTATTGTATAAATTTGAATGAAATTAATGTTACATATTATTTGGTTTTGTTAACAAACCTAATGAGTCATGATGACCAGAAACAAGAGGTTTCACTTACCATTCCCACGTGAACTGTACAATTTTCCAAGACAAAAAAATATCTATACAGAAGTAGTAGCAATAACAGGTGCACGTGAACCATATATACAAACACGAGGAGCCAAGCGTCTTTGCATTTGATCCCCAGCTTTGAATCACTCACTCACTGTTTTCACAGAGTGCAGTTGGAGCCAAAACCAGGGATTAAATAAAGTTGATAAAACTAGAAGAAAATGAGTTGGGAGTAGTTGTTTAGCAGTAGACCAAACTGTGCTAGAGAAGCCAAAGCTTTCAGAGAGAGAGAGAGAGAGAGAGAGAGAGAGAGAGAGAGAAGATTGCATCCTCAATGAAGAAACAGGGGTGTGAGATTGAAGCGATAGGCATTAACTACCAGATTCAAACACAAAGTAGAGAGCACCCATTTAAGATCTTCAGCAAAGGGCCACAAGAGAATCAACAAAAGGTTGATCAAGAACCAGATCAAGAACAAGCCAAGGTTGAAGAACCATGCCCCAGGGTGCGCCAAGTCCTGAAAGGCGTGAATTGCAGGGCAAAACCATGGGAGATTCTGGCCATTGTGGGTCCAAGTGGAGCTGGGAAGTCGTCCCTGCTAGAAATCCTAGCAGGGAAAGTCACACTACAAAGTGGCTCCATTTTTGTGAACCAAAAGCCTATAGACAAAGTTCATTTCAAGAAAATCTCAGGCTATGTCACTCAAAAGGATACCCTCTTTCCCTTACTTACGGTTGAAGAAACCTTAATGTTTAGCGCAAAGCTGAGGTTAAGGCTTCCAGCAGCTGAGCTGAGATCCAGAGTGAAGTCATTGATTCAGGAGCTTGGCCTGAATCATGTAGCTGGAGCTCGTGTCGGAGATGACAGGGTTCGCGGGATATCTGGTGGAGAAAGACGCCGTGTTTCCATTGGTGTGGACGTAATACATGATCCGAAAGTGCTGATTCTTGATGAGCCAACTTCAGGGCTTGATAGTACATCAGCACTCCAAATCCTTGACATGCTTAAGAGCATGGCTGAAACCCGTGGCAGAACCATAATTCTCAGTATCCACCAACCTGGGTACCGGATTGTGAAGTTGTTCAATTCAATTCTACTGTTGGCTAATGGCTGTGTCTTACATCATGGCACCGTGGATCAGCTTGGCGTGAACTTAAGGCTGATGGGACTAGAGCTTCCTCTTCATGTCAATGTCGTTGAATTCGCCATTGAATCCATTGAAACCCTTCAACAGCAGCGAAAGTTTCACCCAGTTCAACAGAAAATGCTACCAAAGTTGCCATCAACACTGCAACAAAAGAAAGGAGACGATCCAGGTGAGAGTAGATCAAGTGGTAATTTTACTCTACAACAGCTCTTTCAACAATCCAAGGTTATTGATGAAGAAATCATCCATACTGGAATTGATTTTCCTCCCGACTTTGCAAATTCTAGATTGCGAGAAATCATAGTTCTCACTCATAGATTCTCCAAAAACATATCTCGGTCGAAGGAACTCTTTGCTTGCAGGACGATTCAAATGCTGATCTCAGGTCTTGTCCTTGGTTCGGTCTTTTATAATCTCAAAGATGACTTGGTCGGAGCCCAAGAAAGGGTAGGTCTATTCGCATTCATTTTGACATTTTTGTTATCATGCACCACAGAAGCTCTGCCAATATTTTTGCAAGAGAGGGAGATTCTTATAAGGGAGACATCCTGCGGAAGCTACAGAGTCTCATCCTACGCCATAGCCAATGGACTTGTTTACTTGCCATTTCTGCTCATCCTCTCCGTTATATTCACAGTACCATTATACTGGCTTGTTGGACTCAATCAGAGTTTCATGGCCTTTCTACACTTCTTGTTGTTAATTTGGCTAATTCTGTATACAGCAAATTCAGTTGTGGTATGTTTCAGTGCTCTGGTGCCGAATTTCATCATAGGGAATTCCGTGATCGCAGGTGTCATGGGGTCATTCTTTCTGTTCTCAGGTTACTTCATATCAAAACATGGGATTCCAAGTTACTGGATTTTCATGCATTACATATCGCTGTTCAAGTATCCGTTTGAAGGGTTTTTGATAAATGAGTTCTCCAACTCAGGAAAGTGCCTGGAGTACATCTTTGGGAAATGTATGGTGAGTGGTGAAGATGTGCTTAGAGAAGAGGGCTATGGGGGGGAGGAAAGTAGGTGGAGAAATTTGATGGTTATGATATGCTTCATATTGGTTTACAGGTTTAGTTCTTATGTGATTCTTCGATGTAGATGCTCCCAGAGAGGGCTCAAGGATGCCCTCGTCTGACGAACATGGTGAAAAATTCTGTGTCATCGTTTGTGTTCGTTCACATGTCTTGGTGTTTACTTAAAATAGCACCCGAAGATGAACGGCCATAAGAAATAAAGAGAAGATATGTAATTTCTACCACCAGGTTGTACAGACAAGATATCTTTCTTTTCTTTTCTTTTTTGTTTTTGCTTTGGGAAAAAAACTGAAGGTTGGTTGTTGTGTTCCATATTTTTAACTCTCTCTCTCTCTATCTCTAACACACACAGAGATATCCCAGCTTCGTTTTTTCTTCTCTTCACGATTACTGTTTTTTACTCAGTTACATGCTTGCTGGACACTACAAAATGTGCTGGTATGTTCTGAACATGAGTCGTATAAGAGATTATGGAAAGCTTGATGGTTCAGGTAACAAGGTTTCTAAAGGATTGGTCCACTTATCTCTCCAAGGCCCTTGAATGCTTAATTTTTTCTAAATAACAGGAGTTCTCGGAGCATTTTGAATTGCTAACAATGTGCAACTGTAAAGTGGAGTAAATTGACTGGGACCAGTAATCACCAGTGTGCGTGATTGTAAATGTAGCACAGATGAAACAATGCAGAACTTAGTGGCATGTAAGTAGTCTGAAACCATAATTAATTTATTAATCTAAGCGGTTGGTCAAAGTATATCATGATGTGCCATAGTTAACTGCAATAAAACTGGGTCCAATTGGCTCGATTGCACTACGTACCAACTGCAGATGAGCATGCCATCAAAGTCTTGGCCAGGCGAATGTAAGTGATAACAGCTCATTACAGGATAAATTGTACCGACCTCCCTCCTTCATGGTTTGGAGGGAAGTACGTCCTTAAAAAAAAAAGTCATAAGTATCATACCAAATCCTATCAATGGAATTGCTTTTACAATACAAGCCATCTAACTAAGAGATTTATTCAATCATAAGAAAAAGCGTGACAGTGATTGGATTGATGATAAAATAGAATCCTGGGTCTTGAACAGTGATTTGACTGATGATAAAGAAAGAGAAATCTTGGTTAGTTCTTCACCTTAACGACAGAGAAAAGGATAACAGGACAGTAGCCTGTAGTTTTATTGAGAGCAGACTTGGGCCTTTGTTTATTTCATCCTCAATAAAAATTTATTTATTGACTGAAAAAAATATATTAATAGCTCTCACTTATGATGAAAAAATGCGATGATTACATTAAGACTGCCTTGACAACATAAAAATCAAGGTCAAGAATGAAACTTGAGGGGAAGTGTGCCCTTTTCCAAAACCTCAAGAAAGATCAGGATAAGAATAGCAAGGGAGGTGGTTTATTGAATAATGGTAAGACTCGTAAGAGTAACAATTATGAGAACTACTGATAACTGCTACTAACCTGTTTTGTTCTGCAGAATTGAGGAACAGATCTATTAGATGTTGGATGAAGAGACGAAAGCATTTGAATTCAACCAACAGCAGCATCTGCTGGCATATCCGTTTCGTAACCTAAGATTACTTCAGATTCACTGTGCCCATCACAAGCCTCATGATCACCAGCATTGGGCACATAACCAGCTCTCTTCATCTGTCCTGTGAGCATCTTCAAAAGTGAATAGATCTCCTTTCTCTGAGGATGCTTTTTATCTTTAGCCATGAAAACATGCAAATCACTCTTGAGTTTAATCCAACTGCAACCTGGCTGCTTGATAACTCCCTCTCGCCTCATCAGCTTCCTTACCTTCCTAACATCCCTCCATTTTCCAAGCTCAGCGTACATGTTTGAGAGAAGAACATAGGGTCCCGAGTTCCAAGGCTCAATCTCTAAAAGCTTATCTGCAACAAATTTTCCTAACATTATGTTCTTGTGGACCTTACACGCAGCAAGCAAAGATCCCCAGACAACACCATCAGGCTGCATCGGCATTGTGTGTATTAAACTCTTTGCTTCATCCAGGCATCCAGCTCGGCCAAGTAAATCAACCATACATGTGTAATGGTCCTTCAGTGGTGTCAAACCATGTTCCGTTGTCATTGAGTGGAAGTAATGGCGTCCCTCTTCAACCAGCCCTGCATGACTGCAAGCACACAAAACACCAATCATTGTGACATGGTCTGGTTTCTCTCCAGATGCCAGCATTTTCTGGAAAAATTGAAGAGCTTCAGCTCCATAACCATTTTGTGCATATCCCACTATCGTAGCATTCCAAGAGACATAATCCCTTTCCACCATATTTTTAAATACCCAGCTGGCATCTTCAATTGATCCACATTTCATGTACATGTCAATGAGAGAGTTCCCCACAAAAATATCACTCCCCTCTTCAGATTTAAAGAGAAATCCGTGCTTCAAAACATGACAGTGAGCCTGTCTCCCCAATTGCAGTTCAGCAAGATTCGCACAAGCATTGAGTAGATTTCCAAAGGTATAATGGGTTGGCCAAATGGATTCCCTCTTTAGAAGGAGGAAGAGTCTGAGCGCCTCTTCATTCTCCCCACTCTGTGTATACCCTGCAATAAGTGAATTCCAAGACACTATATTCCGCTCCATCATTTTTGCAAACATTAACCTTGCAACTTTCACACTTGATGCCCTTGCATACCCACTTACCATGGAGGTTTCAGACACCACACTCCTAATAGGCATCCTATCAAAAACCCCTCTAGCATCATTAATTTTACTACATTTTGCATACATATCAACCAGTGCATTTCCCAAAATTAGGTCATCCCCAAAGCATTTCACAACGCGCGCATGAATCTGTAAACCCTCTCTAATCGCTAACAAACTTGCACAAGCACTGACCACACTAGCTAGAGTAACCTCATCTGGTTCAAATCCACAAGCCATCATCCTCGCAAAAACCTCCAAAGCCTCACTAGCCGGACCATTTTGCTCATAGCATGTGATCAAGCTATTCCAAGAAACTATGTTCCGTTGACCCATCCCATCAAAAACCCTGTGAGCACAAGCCATGTTCCCACACTTAGAATACATGTCGATAAGAGCAGAACCCACGTAAACATTGGTTGAGTACCCGGACTTCGAAACCAAAGCATGAATTTGAATACCCATTTTCAAATCCGTCACGCCTGAACAAGCACTAAGAGCACTGCCAAAAGAGTATCCGCTAAGTACAAAATTCTCCCTATGCATCATAACAAAATACTCTAAAGCCTCTGTAAAACGAGCATGTTGTGCAAAACCTGATATCATTGAGTTCCACGAGCACTGGTCTGGATCAGGCATGGACCAGAAGACCTCCGAAGCCTCATCAAGGTAACCCGATGTAGTTAACGCATTTATAATTGAATTCCAACTGAAAGTGTTCTTGTCAAGCATTCGGTCAAACAAGTTGCGCGCATCTTCCAAACAACCGCATTTTCCATAAGAATCAATAAGCCTATTCTGGATAAAAATTTCAGAGGAAAACTGGGTTTTGATGATACGGGCGTGGATGCGGCGCACGTCACCCGCCGACCTCGATTTGACGCACGAGTCCAAGAGCTTTGCGAAGGGAGACGAGTCGAAAAAAGAGAGGTCGCCCACCACGAGGTTCTTGACCAAGCCATGTCTAGCCATTCAAATACAGAGAAGACAAGTTCGAAGTCATTTTTCCTTGAGGGATGTAGATGCTCCGAAAGAATATGAAATCAGAATAGAAACAGAGGAAGAAGAATAAGATGAATGAAAGGGTGGCTCTTGAGCTTCCATTTACGTATCGAAAGATTTTAAATTGCCGTTGGCTTTATGGATTCCGCGTCTTTTGCATCAGATGACCGTTGGGGCAACCCAGGATGCTTCAAATATCTCAAAAGATGTTTGGGGATATGCCACCATAGGGACCCAGGCAAGCAACCATACTACACCAAACTCATGCCCGGCTCTCTTAAAAAAGAAGAAAGAAAAAAAAAACTATGGCCTCGTTCGTATTTGAAGGTGAACTCAACTCATCTTTATTTTATTATTATATTTTTATAATTTTTTATATAAAACATAAATTCCTATTAACCTTTTTCAATTCCTAATACACATTTTTTAATTTCCAATACACATTTTTTAAATCTCAATACACCTTTTTCAAATCCCAAAATAATAATAATATTAAAAAATAAACTAAACTCATCTCAACTCATCTCAACTCGTCTCATCTCCGACTCTAAGCGGGCCCTATATATGTAATATGTTAAAGAGATTCTTCATTAATAAAGGGTTAATGTTACAATGTTCACTTTATTTGATACTTTTTCTATTTTAATTTTTAATTTTATTTAATGATTAAAGAAGTGATTATTAGTATATTAATATTTTTCTTTTATATTTTTTAAAAATATTTAAATACATTAAAAAAATATGAAAAGAACAATAACAAAAAAAAAATCATTTTTTCCTATTTTTTATCATTATTTTTTTATCATTTTAAAATATTTTTAAAAATATAAGAAAAATATCAATATATTAATAATCACCTCCTTAATTATTAAATAAAATTAAAAATTAAAAATTAAAAAATATCAAAATATAGAAAATATCAAATGGAAATGTTAAATAGAAGTATCATAGTAGCATTTTCTTTAATAAAAAGATGGGTTTACCTCAGAGAGCATTACAATAGGAAAGACCTCAGTCAATCTCATAAGTGGTTATTAACAACGTCTTGTGGAATATGGATGTTGGTCCAATGCACTAGTAATTTTCTGGCTAAATTTCAGGATTTTAATTCTTCTCAAAATAAAAATTCAGGAATTTATTTTTTATTTTTTATTTTATTTTTTGCATCAATTCAAATCAACCACTAAAACTATGAAAGATTCTGACTTTTGTTCCAGAATGAGAAATGATTGCATTAAAATTCAAATCAAAGACAGATAATAATCACATATATGTGTAAATATCATATAATTATTTTAAAAAATAATAATAAATATGAGATCTACATGAATAATAATTAATTTTTTAATACTTAATTTTTCTCCTTTTAAAATAACTATACTATATTTATACTACGTATACGTAGCATTAAAGTTCAGAGGCTAATCGAAACCTTTTATCTTCAGTCTTCTCCCGTCGATGCGGACTATTTCACTGACAACATTAGCGTTCATGTTCTCCATCACTTCCTCTCTCCATGTTCCGTCCACCTACTGAAATAGTCATTGCTCATGCTCACCAGTGATATCGTCTCGGCCGTGGATCATTGCGCATCACTCATTTCAAGATGCACCACGACCAGGAATCTAAAACTGGGCATGGCCCTGCATTCACACCTCATCAAAACAGCACTTTTCTTCAACCCCTTCCCAATCAATGCTCTCATAGACATGTACTCTAAATGCAATTCCGTAGAAAGTGCCCAAAAGGCCTTTGATGACCTTCCCTTCAAAACTACCCGTTCTTGGAACATCATGGTCTCCGTGTACTCTGGAAGAGGTCTATTTAGTAAAGCGCATAAACTGTTTTATGAAATGCCGAGACCAAACCTTGTTAGTTATAACTCGTTGATATCTGGTTTATCTTATCATGGTTTTCACAAAGAGTCTATTCAGTTGTTTCTAGACATGCAGAAGGAATATCATTGTTTAACCATGGATGAGTTCACACTAGTCAGTGTAGTTGGTGCTTCTGCCTGCTTGGGTGCTTTAGCTTTATTGGGCCAAGTTCACGGAGCAGCAATTGTTTTAGGCTTAGAGTTGAACATGATTATTCATAATGCCTTAGTTGATGCTTATGGAAAATGTGGTGTACCCAATACTTCATATTCTATTTTTAGTCGAATGTTGGTAAGGGATGTTGTGTCTTGGACTTCGATGGTTGTTGCTTTTTCTCGGGCGTCTAGAATTGATGATGCTTGTCAAGTATTTGATGAAATGCCACTTAAGAACACTGTCTCTTGGACTGCTTTGCTATCAGGACTTACTCAAAATGGTTGTGCGAGAGAAGCATTGATTCTTTTCCAGCAAATGCTGGAAGAAGGTGTCTGGCCTGTTGCTCATACTTTTGTTACCGTTTTAAGTGCTTGTGCGGATCTATCACTTACTGAAAAAGGTAAACAGATTCATGGGCATATCATTCGAAAGAGCACCAGTAGCAACTTTGTTAATGTGTTTATGCTGAATGCTTTAATTGACATGTATTGCAAGTGTGGAGACATGAAATCGGCTGAAGCATTGTTTGAATTGATGCCTGGAAAGGACATTGTCTCTTGGAATTCAGTAATAACTGGTTTCGCTCAGAACGGGCTTGGGGAAAAGTCACTTCTTCTATTCCAGAGAATGATAGAAGCAAAGATAAAACCAAATGCCATCACATTTCTGGGTGTGCTATCCGCCTGCAGCCATACTGGTCTAGTATCTAAAGGAGTCGAAATTCTTGACTCGATGGAGAAGAACCATGACATAAGTCCAAGACCGGAGCACCATGCAATCTTGATTGATTTGCTTGGGAGGAAAAACAGACTTGAGGTAGCAATGGAGTTGATTGGGAAAGTGCCTAATGGCTCGGACCACGTTGGGATGTGGGGTGCAGTATTGGGCGCTTGTCGAGTGCATGGGAATTTGGGTCTTGCCAGACGAGCTGCGGAAGCTCTGTTTGAGTTGGAACCCAGCAATGCTGCAAGATATGTTATGCTATCAAATATTTATGCAGCATCTAGTAGATGGGTTGATGTCAATAGAGTGAGAAGGCTCATGGAGGAGAGAGGTTTGAAGAAAGAAGTGGCTTATAGTTGGATTGAGGTTAGGAATGCAAGACATGAATTTGTGGCCAAAGAAAAGTCACATAGTCAGATAGGAGAGATATATGAAGTGATTTGGAAGTTGGTAGATCACATGAAGGATGCTGGATATCAGCCTTATATAGACAGTATTTTTCTTCAAGATGAGGATGATGGCCTTTCTTGATTTTCTTAATTACGTGAGAACTTGCAAATGCATGGATACTTATTGCCACTCGGATCTTAACTTATCAAAACATTTTGCAAATGCATGGATGCAAGCCTACTAAACAAGATTAAGAAAAAAAAAAACTTTAGCCAAATGTCACAATCCTTTTAGCATGAGCTGGAGGCGCTGGGGTGTGGAATTCATTGTATAGAAGATCCAGATTTACTGCCGATTTAAACCAAAGTGGCATCAGCATATCGCAATGAATAGGGGGCCTAGTGCATCATGAAGAATGAAGTGTTTGTAAAATGTCAGAGTTCTCTGTTTGCGATAAGTTCTTGTTATACGTTGGAACCAGCCATGAGACTGCATAAATTCCAGAGCATGATATTAACGAAGGGTAATTTTTTTGTCAGGTAACTTTTTATTTAGGAAAAATATACATTTTACCCTGCAGTTGATGTATTTACACTCCAAATTAACAAAATTGACTCGTTACATTATCAAAGTATCAAAAAGTTTGATCGATGATGTAATATTAAATATTTTGGTTGTCTCTAAGGCATTTTTGTGAATTTCCCCAATTATTTCTTGAAACAAAATCTCTTTTTTAAACATTTTCTTCTCTTTCCAAAGATCCATAGGGGGCTTACCCACTGTATCAATTATAGCTATTACCTGGCATGAATCCCTCTAGTAATTTACCAGGCGAAACAGATTTTTGCACTGGATGATAAATGGAGGGCATTGCCCTTTGACTGGTTTTTGTTGGATTGAGTTGATTAAGACAGCTAAAGAATAGTCTGTGTGGAAAATGGTCATATTTTTGCTCTATTTTGTCTGATTGAATTTTGAGCAGACAACAAATAGTCATGCTTACTGGGACACATGCTTTGTGTCACTCTTGCCGGCAATTCGGCTTTGGCTACTTGTATTCTACTTTTCTACTTTTAATAATTCATGATTTTACTTGAGGGATTGTGGACCTCTATTTCAATTTATTTGAGACAAATAGTAACAATGTACCCGCCACCCACGCCGCTTCAAGCGAAAGATCTATACTACCTCCTGCGATGGTTCCATTATTCCGTTTTTAACCAACATTTTTTATCCATCTTGCTGTAAGATAGCGTCCTTCGGGACATGGGTAGAGACCAAGAAATTGATCTCAAATGAACTTTTTTTTTTCTTTTTCTACTTTCTTTTCAATGTTATTTGCTATTTTGGAGTGATTGTTGAAAAATCCCACCCCTTTCTCATGTATCATGTTTTTAGTATTATGAAATATGCTTGCTTAAAAAGAAATAATAATAAAAACAAAAAAACTGGGACACATGCTTGTGATAACGTTGATCCATAAAACTTTGAAACAGACAACGTGACCCATGGAAAACGCTAAAAGCATCATCCAAAGAAATTAAGGAAAATGTTCCCGAGGCTTCTTCAAATGCGAAAATACAACAGATAGGTCTGTCCTCGATTCAGCCGCACCGGAGACGTATGGCATGTTGAACAACGACACGTCGATATCTCATGCAGCTCAAGTCAAAATTCAAAGCCAATAATTCCAAGTTAACATAAAAAACCAGCTTTGGCATCGGAGTAAATCAGTCAAGACATGTGGAGGAAGTCGTTTTTCATCGCCATTTGGCCTCTAGTCCCTAACATGACAACAGTATTGTCCTCTCCTTTCTCTGGCAAACAAGTTGCGACATTTTCACATTTTTTGTTTGGTGCATACCAAAAGATTAAAGCTACAGCTGATTATGTTCTCATAATTAATATACAAATATATATCTATAAAATCACTACTCATTTTAAAAATCTAAAAAATCTAGAATTTTTCTCAATAGATGTATGTAGAATATTTAATTACATAAGATAGAGGGTAGAGTCAAAATTTGAATACAATACTTTTATTATGATAATATTGAAATCATCATATATCTCAAATTTTTAATCTAATATAAAAGATAGATTGAATTATATATTTTATATCTTACGGTACTAAGTGCATGAATGGAGAGGAGAGTAAAACCTAACAAGACAAAGAAAATGGACTAAAATAAAGATTCAAATTGGATTTAATAAGTCAGTCATAATCAAAGGTTTGAGAAGATGTGTGGTGGAGAAGTGGAAGTTGGACCATGTGGCATGTACCTGGCCCCCCCCTCCCACCCATCTTAGACGGCAATGACTTAGTGAAAATGACCTTGACTAATTTTCCTATGATAATGCCCCTCCCATGGCCATTTGTCTCACATTCAAATTTTCAAAACTACCAACTACTCTCTCCTTTCAATTCCCAACTCCTCTAACCATAACCATGTTGGATCACCGGCAAAGGTTCGCCGGGACGCCGCTCTCTTCTGTTAGTCCAACATACCAAATACGTAGAAGTCATGACAGTGAAGGAGATATAGAATTCGATTTCTGGGGTGCATGTCAGAATGGAGATCATGACAGCTTTAGCGGTCGGTTTGGTGGCACCGACATAGAGTTTCAAGCTCAAGCAAGTCTTGTTGAAGAAGGGTTTGGAGCTTCATCACCAGCCTTGTGGGAGAGAAACACATCAGGAAGTATTGATTATGAATCTTCTCCTCTGCTCCCCCACGACCATCGTTCTAGCAATCTTTCCCCCACTTCAAGAAGGAAAGAAATTGCAGAAGGTAGAAGACAGCTTATGGAAATGGTTGGAGACATGCCCGAGTCTTGTTACGAGCTCTCTCTAAAAGATATTGTTGATGAGAAGCAGAACTCGGCAGTTCAAGATCAGGGAACTGTCGCCGGAACTGAACCTCAGATGAAGAAGCAAAAGAAGAAAAAGAAAGCCATTAATAAGGCACGTCAGGTGTCGAGGATTGGAAGTATGGACAGTGAAACTTTCCTTCTCAAGATGTTCTTTCCAACATCTGTAGCTTTGAAGAAGAAATCAAAGGCAGAAGAGTGCTCAAAAGTTTCTCCAACCCCATCTTTTGGGGAAACCAAACATCATATTGACAAGGAATGGTGGATTAAAAGGTTTTTTCTTGTAGGAGATAGTAAAAGAAGTCGAGGGAATATCATGAGTGGAAGCACAAGTAGCAGCAGCAGCAGCAGCACAAGCAGGTATTTGTTTAATAATTTAGAGTGTAGAGTGAATCATGATGCGAATTCAAAATCTCTTGCCTGATACCATATGAAATCATCAATTATTTTAAAAGCTTAACCTTATACGAAGAGTTAGATTTTTATTATTTATTTTATTTCTTAACAAGGTTGAATTTATACTCCCATGAAAATGAACTCGAAGTATGCTTTCCATATCTAATCATTTTTACATGTCTTCCAATTTCAGCAGGCACGATGAGGCCAGTTTCGTACCAGGTTGCTGGTTCTTCTTCCACACCAAGAAAAACAAAGCCAAGAGACAGAAGGGATGCATCTTGGAATGCAATTGACAACAGCATAAGATCTATGATTGCAGCAGAATTATGATGGTGTAATGCTTTTGTTCCTATATCCATGATGATCAGGGCCAAATCTTTCAAACACTTTTAAGCTAGTCAAATCTGTGCACATCTTATTGCTGCTGGATAATTTGGAGGAATAACTATATAGGTAGAGCAGGAATGGGCAGATGTAGCTTTTGTGCTGGAAAGGCTAGTACTGAAATCTCAGGCTGCAAATTAACATTTTCCACCATTTTTGTGATTGGCCATAGGCCCATAGGTCTCAGCATAGCTGGAACATAGGTTAATATTTTAGTGAATCTTGGGTAGCAAGAACCTGTTGAATATTGTACAATAAGAATATTCTGGAACAGTTGTATATTTCCTTCTTGTTTCCAGGTTCACTAACCTGATATGCAATTCCTGCCCAAGAGATGGATTAAAAACAGAGAGTCCAGCAAATAGATAGTCTTTCTTCACTTGGAAGTGTTTCCATTTGCAACTCTTGTTTGGAACAGAATTTAAGGCTCCAACTATGCTGTTTTGTGAATTTGAATGTAGATCATTGAAAATGCTAAGTGGAAGCAAACCTTTGTCAATTTTATTTAAAACTAATCTCTAAAATTATGAAAATCTATAAAAAATGATAATATTGTTTTTCATTATAAATTTTATTATCTTCAAATGCGCTAATTAATACCGTTTATGTTGAGATCGATTAATCTAAAATAAAGTGTTCACATTATTTTATGATGAAGAAAAAAAGAGACATATTAAAATTGATAATTTATGAGCCTCCGTATATCTCCCCATTGGTCTTCTCCAATTTATTATCAATAATAGCTGCAAATAATAAATATATAGCCACAAAGAGATGCAATTCCTGCTCATTTTTCCTTAACCAAAGAGATGAGTTGAGGGATGGGCGGTTTAGGGCTCTAAAGATAAGGTTTTATACTGAAAATTTGAAAATATTCCGAGAAAAATAGAAAGGAGAAAGACAATAATACACTAGTGGTGCCTTGTCATCACACAATTGCAAAGAGCAATCTTTACTGAAGTTTTTCTATAAAATCCATTCCAATTTACATAGAAACCATTCTATCCGTATGTATAGGCGTCTAAGGCTAAGCGCAATTGGACTTGAACTTCTTGTGGTTTGATTGGTAAGCACACGCTAAAGAAGTAGTAAAATCCATCAATAAACACACAGCAAACATAAAAATTCAAAATAAAACAGTGGACCAACAAGACAGCCCATGTTCATAAATCCATCTGGGTGATGACAAGCTGCCTATTTCTTCATTCTTAAGAGTTGTTTTTACCTTGCACAATGGATTTTAATCTCCAACTTTGTCCTGTTTACATTTTCTGAGCGCTTTTCATTTTCCACTATTTGAAACCTTTCTGGAAGATGATGATTTGATCTTCTTTGATTATTGTAGACTGAGTGGACCAGAGAGGAGGATGAGAAACTACTACATCTTGCTAAACTCATGCCCACACAGTGGAGATCATGAATTGCCCTGATTGTTGGTCATACTCCATCCCAATGCCTTAAGTGGTACGAGAAATCCTCAATGCAGCCTGTGTTAAGGATGAGCACTTATGCTATGAATTGGAGGAAATCACAAAGATGGGTTATGCTAGTGATCTTCTTGCGGGGAATGAGGAACTTACAGAAGGGAGCGGTGAAACATGTTCTCTTCTTTCAAATTATGCCCAGAAACCACACCCAGGAATTACACCTCTACCAACTCCACAATTATAATGTAAACAAAAAATATAGCCAGGTTAAGGCCGGTGTCTCAGATACCATCATCCAGATTTACACCCTTCTGATTTCAAGGGGGTCAGACTTAAGAAAAGGGAGGTCCAAACACCAAACCCCATGCTATCTCCTTCGGCAACTCTTGGAGGTGTTGGTCTTACTCTGGGAATTGGCATGACACCATCAAGAGATGGCTGTTTTATGACACCAAAAGGAACTAACTCCTGTCTGGGGTGAGCTCCAAATTAATGAAGATATGGATATGCGTGGTAATGCAAAACTTGATAAAAGGAGAGAAGCTGATTTGAGAAGGAACTTCATTCAGGTCTAAGAAATCTTATGCAGCCAAAGAATGAGTACCAAATAGTCATGCAACCAAATCTAGAGAAGATAATGAAGAACCAGAAGAGAAGATTGAAGACAATATGTCTAGTAGGTGCAAATACTAGGATTAGTTGACTATGATTTAATTTCAAACAATTGGATGAATGTAACTCAAATAGGACTCTAAGATTTATCCGAATATATAGGATGGATGTAATCCGGAATGTGCTCTTATCCTTATCATTATCTTGAACATTTAAAATTCAAGATAAGTGATTCAAACAGTCTAAGATAAATAATGAAGTTTCGATATCAGCTAAAGATATCAAGTGATCAGATTAGAAAACTTAATTGAAGATATCGAAATAGACTTGAATTCGATATAACAAAGAGTCATTCGGTTGGATTATTTTAACCTGAAATGTTCACAATCTGTTAATAGCGTAAACGACTACATAACTAAATGAAACCGTCAGCAGAATCTTGATACAATTTGTTGAACCCAAAGTTTCAAGTTTCGTGTAATTATAAATCTACACATGAATTTTGATGATAACAAATGAATTCAAAGAATAAAGGAGTCTCAAGCTCAAGTTGTCCACACAATAAAATCAAGCACATCAAGGAACCAAGCATGAGCAAGAAGGGAACAAATTTACATTAAAATCATAGAGTAATGTTGTAAATCTCTTAAAAATTTGAAATTAGGATTAAGGCTCAAAATTAATATTTTATCATAAAGCATTAAAATACATTTTCCACATGTGCATGAATATTTTGAAAATTAAATTTGAAAATTTTGAAAGATGATTGATTGTCATCTTTTACATGTGTATGACATGATTAAATGTTTGAATTTTGAAAATAGTAAGATGATTGATTGTCATCTTTCACATGTGCATGTTTTATTTGAATATTTTTAAAAGTGATGGATGCTTTTCTTGACTTATGCAAAAGGTAGATGTCTTTGTTTGAAAATTTTGAAAAGTAAAGTGTGCTCCTTTTGTCATATGCAAAAAGTAAAAGATTAGATTTGAAATTTTTGAAAAGTAAAGTGTGCTCTTTTTGTCACATGCAAAAAGTAAAAAGATTAGGTTTGAAATTTTTGAAAAGTGAATGATGATGTCTTTGATATGGTAATCTTTTCAAATTTAAAATTGAAGACTCATTTGCCTATAAATAGCTCACTTGAATTTTACAAAAATCACAACAAGAGCTTACACATCTATTGTTAAGTTTTGCATCATTCTTTCAAAGCTCTCATTCTCTCTTTTCTAAAGTTTTGAACCTTAATTCTTGTTCTTATTGAGAGAGATATAGGTTGCACTGTATTGTTTCTATCTCACTCGTTGAGGAGTGTACTTTGATAGTCTACCCACTATCAACTCTTGTATTTGTAAGAGGGTACGTATAACCCTTGTGTGTGTAGAAGGTGTTCTACACAGGGAATAGTTAAATCACCAAGTGTGAGGTGATTGGAAGTGTAGAGGGTGTTCTACACGGATTCTTTGGAGCGGTGCTACTCAAAAGTGTAATAAGTTTCTATCTCCACCTAAAGAAGATTGACTAGTGAATTTGGGATCCTCAAGGAGTAGCTTGAGGCGAGGACGTAGGCAGTGGGACTGAATCTCGTAAAAATATTGAGTTTGCTTTCTCTTACCCTACTCTTTACATTTATTACTGCTTTATATTCTGTTTATATTTTGTATTGTGTATTTGATTAATAAGTGTTAATTTTTATAATATAACCCAATTCACCCCCCCTCTTGTGTTAGTCATCTGGGCAACAATTGGTATCAGAGTTAGAGCTCTGTTATAATATTAACTATCTTTTGAGTTAAGATCTTATGGCTAACATTGCAGCTTCATTTGGTGAAGGTCAATCTAGCAGTCGGCCTCCACTCTTTTGCGGAGACAATTACTCATTCTGGAAAGTTAGAATGAGAATATTTCTTCAGGCTCAAGGTCGAGAAATCTGGAAATGCATTGTAAATGAACCTTATATTCCAACAAAAGTGGTTGATGGAGTAAAGGTCAAAAAGGAAGAAGAAGAGTTTGATCATGAAGACGATAGACTTTATACTTTGAATTTAACTGCTATGAATTTATTATATACTGCTTTCAATGGTAATGAGTTTAATAGAGTAATGACTTGCGCTACAGCAAAAGAAATTTGGGATAACTTGGAAGTTATTTATGAGGGAACTTCTCAAGTCAAAGAATCAAAAATTTATATTCTTACTCATGAATATGAAATGTTTAAGATGAATGATGATGAATCTATTTCTAGTATGCACACTCATTTTACTAACATCATAAACAGCTTGACAGCTATTGGCAAAGTTTATTCCAAAGTGGAGATAGTAAGAAAAATTCTCAACTCTCTACCAAAACGTTGGGAATCAAAAGTGACAGCGATTCTTGAAGCTAAAGACCTCAAGAAGCTCGAAGTGAATGAACTCATCGGGTCACTTATCACCCATGAGTACACATTGAAAAGAGGAGAAGAAGAAGGAAAGCCAAAGAAGAGCTTGGCACTTAAAGCTGTTACATATGAAAGTGAAAGTGATGAAGATGAGGAAAATGACGACAAAGATGAAGAAGTTGCGATGATAACAAGAAGAATTCAGAGGTTCTTAAAGAAAAATAAAACTCCTCCAAGGAAATTCTTCAAAAAGTTTTCCAAGAAAGATTCAGGTAAAAATGACATTTAATTTGTTATAAATGCAATAAGCCTGGTCATATCAAGTCAGATTGTCCTCTGCTAAAGAAAGATCGAAATAAAGGCAAAAAAGTAATGAAACCTACATGTGATGATGGTTCAAGTAGCTCAGATAGTGAAGCAAGCAATGGAGAATCAGCAAATCTTTATCTTATGGCTAAAGATGACATTGAGGTGTGCATGAAGTCCTCCACAAACAAAAATAAATGGTTTTTAGATAGTGGATGTTCAAGACACATGACGGGAGACAAGACTAAATTCTTTGATCTTAGATCTAAAGAAGAAGGACACATGACATTTGGAGACAACTCAAAAGGGAAGATCGTGGGAATAGGTAAAATTGGTAATGAGTCTTCTCTCATAATTGAAGATGTTCTACTTGTTGAAGGTCTAAAACATAATCTTTTGAGCATAAGTCAATTATGTGATAAATGATTTACAGTTACTTTCAAAATGGATAAGTGCATTATTTTGAATGATCATGATTGTAATATTTGTTTTATTGCTTTTAGAAGCAACAATATTTATACAATCGATTTTGAAGAAATTACCTCACAAGATGTTATTTGTTTTTCAGCTCAAAATGAAACTAATTGGTTATGGCATAGAAGACTAGGTCATGTCAACATGTAACTTATTTCCAAACTTTCAAAAAATGATCTTGTGAGAGGTTTACCAAATGCAAATTTTCTTAAAAAAAAATTTGTGATGCATGCCAATTTGGTAAACAAACAAAAATTTCTTTTAAAATCAAGAAACATATTTCCACTACTAGACCACTGCAACTGATACACATGGATCTTTTTGGACCAAATAGAGTTGCAAGTTTAGGAGGAAAATATTATGCATTTGTTATTGTTGATGATTTCTCTAAATATACTTGGGTCATCTTTCTTGCTCATAAAGATGAGGCACATAATGCCTTTACCAAGTTATGCAAGAGAATTCAAAATGAAAAGGGTTATACTATTTCAAGTATCCGAAGTGATAGGGGAAAAGAGTTTGTTAATAAAAATATTGAAACATTTTGTGATGAAAATGGTTTTGTGCATAATTTTTCTGCTCCTCAAACTCCTCAACAAAATGGAGTAGTGGAGAGGAAAAATAGATCTCTTCAAGAGATGGCAAGAACAATGCTCAATGAGAACAACTTGCCTAGTTATTTTTGGGCCAAAGCGGTAAGTACTGCATGTTATGTTATAAATAGAGTTATGCTAAGGTCCAAATTAGATAAAACCCCTATGAGCTTTGGAATGAGAAAAAGCTCAACATTGGTTACTTTCATGTATTTGGATGCAAATGTTTTATTTTAAATGACAGGGATAATTTAGGCAAGTTTGATGCAAAATCTGATGAAGGTATCTTTCTCGGGTATTCTACTAATAGTAAAGCTTATAGAGTATTCAATAAAAAGACTTTGACTGTACAAGAATCTATGCATGTAGTATTTGATGAATCTAATTATCTACTCTCCAAGAAATCCATTGATGAAGAAACAGGAGGTATAAATAATACAGAAAGTCTCAATCTCAACAAAGAGAACACAATAGAGGAAGTCCAAGATGGAGACATCAGGAAAGATTATCAAAATTTAATACAAGATGCAACCAAACAGTGAAAATTTGTGAAAGATCATCCAGTGGAACAAATTCTTGGAGAACCTTCACGAAGTGTAAGCACTCGATCATCTCTTAGAAATATTTGCAATCATACTGCTTTTCTATCTTAGATTGAACCTAAAAATATTGATGAAGCACTTCTTGATGAATCTTAGATTCTAGCTATGCAAGAAGAGCTTAATCAATTTGAAAGAAATGATGTTTGGACACTTGTTCCTAGACCTAAAATCATATTATTATTGGAACAAAATGGGTTTTTAGAAACAAGAAAGATGAGTCCGGAGTCATTACTAGAAATAAGGCTTGACTTGTAGCCCAAGGTTTCAATCAAGAAGAAGGAATCAATTGTGATGAGATATATGCACCAGTCGCAAGATTAGAAGCTATTCGAATGCTACTTGTATATGCTTGTTATAAAGATTTCAAACTTTTTCAAATGGATGTTAAAAGTGCTTTCTTAAACGGTTTTATAAATGAAAAAGGTATATGTTGAGCAACCTCCAGGTTTTGAAAATCATATTTCTCCAAATCATGTTTTCAAACTCACAAAAGCACTATATAGACTCAAACAAGCTCCTAGAGCGTGGTACGAGAGACTCAGTGGTTTCTTGATTGAAAAAGGCTTTTCAAGAGGAAAAATTGATACAACTCTTTTCATTAAATACGAAAATGATGATATTCTTTTGATTCAGATTAATGTTGATGATATAATATTCGGTGCTACTAATGAAAATATGTGCCAAGTTTTTGCTAAGACTATGCAGGAAGAATTTGAAATTAGCATGATGGGAGAGCTTACATTCTTTCTCGAATTGCAAATTAAGCAAGCAAAAAGTGGGACATTCATCAATCAATCGAAATATATTAAGGAATTGCTGAAGAAGTTTGGGATGGAAGGTGCCAAGGAAACTGGAACACCAATGAGCCCATCCACTAAACTTGATAAAGATGAATCCGGTAAACCAGTTGACTCGAAGGTATATCAAGGTATGATTGGTAGCTTATTATATTTGACAGCTAGTAGACCAGATATTATGTTTAGTGTGTGCTTATGTGCACGCTTTCAATCATCTCCAAAAGAATCACATTTAATTGCAGTTAAGCGCATTCTTAGATATCTTAGTGGTACAATTAACTTAGGGTTATGGTACCCTAAGCACACATCTTTCGATCTAATCAGCTACACAGATGCAGATTATGCTGGCTGTAAAATAGATCGAAAAAGCACTAGTGGAGCATGTCACTTCTTAGGTCATGCACTAGTTTCTTGGTTTAGTAAAAAACAAAATTCTGTTGCACTATCTACTGCTGAGGCAGAATATGTTGCTGCGGGTAGTTGTTGTGCTCAAGTTCTTTACATGAAGCAACAACTTGAGGATTTTAAACTTATGTACAATCACATTCCAATCAAATGTGACAATACAAGTGCTATAAATCTTTCAAAGAATCCAATACAACATTCTCGGACCAAACATATTGAAATTAGATATCATTTTCTTAGAGATCATGTGCAGAAGGGCGATATTGTATTAGAATTCACTAATACACATGATCAATTGGTAGACATTTTCACAAAACCCCTACCAGAAGATAGACTATGCATGATTAGAAGAGAAATAGGAATGATGCATGCCATGAATATCTGCTAGATACTTTTATTTCATTATCTTAAATGACCTACAGAAACTTGAGACGTTTAGCCTCATCATTCAAATGCATTTGCTCCTCATAAATCATCATGCCATCCTTGTCTAAAAGATTAGGCAATCGAAATGAAGAGGCAAGCAAAGATTTCAAATCCTTATTCTGTTGCTTTAACTCTACTATTTTTTTATTTGACTCATAAACAAGTCATTGAAGTATAGAGACAGTCTCGCTAAGCTTCTCAATTTCGTGAGTTTTAGACTGCAACCGAGCAGAAAACGCGACGATGGATGATGAGTATCGAGTTCCGAGACCCACAAGCTCGTAAATGGCATCATGATCTGATTTATTAGCCAAATCAGTCTCTTGTTGCTTCATGGCACCCACGACAGATGCAGAAATAGATTGAGACTGAGGTAAAGAATACCTCAAATCTTGATCAAGAGAAGTACTGAAGGGAAATCGACGAGCAATTGAAAATTTGTAGAATGAGAATGCAAGCAAATTGCAAAGATGAGAAGAAGATTTGATGCGAAATAGATAAAGTTAAAGATTGCTCTTATAGAAATGGAAATAAGAACAATACAAGCTTACAAATCCTGATAATATCTCATTTTTTAGCAACATCAAGCGGATCAAATCTCTGCACCAAATTGCCAGAGTTAGGCCTCCAGCCTTTGCAGGTTTTGTCGGGCACGGGTGGTTCCAATTATTCAACTTTCTACAGCTTCTACTAACGCACCATTTTATTTGGTTATTGCTTATTGCGAGAAAATTTTTTTTATTGAAACCAATTACGATTCCTTTTTAATGATGCCAAAAGGGGGAGAAGTCTTATACTAGTATTATACTACCCTGTTATATATGCTAGGATCATGTTTATATTTTGCTTGAAAAACTAACGCACATTCTCAGGGGGAACTTAAGTATTAATACAAGCTAAAGGTTCTATCAAGTATTTGTCATCATCAAAAAGGGGGAGATTGTTGAACCCAAAGTTTCAAGTTTCATGTAATTATAAATCTACACATGGATTTTGATGATAACAAATGAATTCAAAGAATAAAGGAGTCTCAAACTCAAGTTGTCCACACAATAGAATTAAGCACATCAAGGAACCAAGCATGAGCAAGAAGGGAACAAGTTCACATTAAAATCATAGAGTAATGTTGTAAATCTCTTAAAAATTTGAAATTAGGATTAAGGCTCAAAATTAATATTTTATCATAAAGCATTAAAATACATTTTCCACATGTGCATGAATATTTTGAAAATTAAATTTGAAAATTTTGAAAGATGATTGATTGCCATCTTTCACATGTGCATGACATGATTAAAGGTTTGAATTTTGAAAATATTAAGATGATTGATTGTCATCTTTCACATGTGCATGTTTTATTTGAATATTTTCAAAAGTGATAGATGCTTTTCTTGACTTATGCAAAAGGTAGATGTCTTTGTTTGAAAATTTTGAAAAGTAAAGTGTGCTCCTTTTGTCATATGCAAAAAGTAAAAGATTAGGTTTGAAATTTTTGAAAAGTAAAGTGTGCTCCTTTTGTCACATGCAAAAAGTAAAAAGATTAGGTTTGAAATTTTTGAAAAGTAAAGTGTGCTCCTTTTGTTACATGCAAAAAGTAAAAAGATTAGGTTTGAAATTTTTGAAAAGTGAATGATGATGTCTTTGATATGGTAATCTTTTCAAATTTAAAATTGAAGACTCATTTGCCTATAAATAGCTTACTTGAGTTTTACAAAAATCACAACAAGAGCTTACACATCTATTGTTAAGTTTTGCATCATTCTTTCAAAACTCTCATTCTCTTTTTTCTAAAGTTTTGAGCTTTAATTCTTGTTCTTGTTGAGAGAGATATAGGTTGCACTGTATTGTTTCTATCTCACTCGTTGAGGAGTGTACTTTGATAGTCTACCCACTATCAACTCTTGTATTTGTAAGAGGGTACGTATAACCCTTGTGTGTGTAGAAGGTGTTCTACATAGGGAATAGTTAAATCACCAAGTGTGAGGTGATTGGAAGTGTAGAGGGTGTTCTATATGGATTCTTTGGAGCGGTGCTATTCAAAAGTGTAATAGGTTTCTATCTCCATCTAAAGAAGATTGACTAGTGAATTCGGGATCCTCAAGGGGTAGCTTGAGGCGAGGACGTAGGCAGTTGGGCTGAACCTCATAAAAATACTGAGTTTGCTTTCTCTTACCCTACTCTTTACATTTATTACTGCTTTATATTCTGTTTATATTTTATATTGTGTATTTGATTAATAAGTATTAATTTTTATAATATAACCCAATTCACCCCCCCTCTTGTGTTAGTCATTTGGGCAACACAATTGAATTAGTGCATCGTCTATTTAAAAAAGGATTCAACTGAAGGCTTGTTTCAACACTTTAATCAGCATTGTTAAGAGTTTGAATATCCAAGAGAACTTCATGTATTCGTGTGAGAGAAAATTTGTGAAGAGAATTTTCGTGATGCTTATTCCATCAAGTTTGAGTGTGTGCTAATTTCAAGGGAGAGTTGAAGTGTTCATGTTTAGCCACTAGATGTTTTAGGAGGAAAGACAATAGATTGAAAACCGTTAGAAGTTCTGATAGCTACTGCGATAGAAGATAAATGGGTCATATTTTTTGTCAAGTAAGAGTGTCTAGTTGCTACGGTTTTGTAATGTAAGAACATTACTTGTAATCATCTCAATCTAATAAAATTGGTTTTTCTGGATTTGGCTGCCCCGTAAATTTTACCATTGAAGAGCACTTCACCGGGTTTCCCTTCCTAATCAATATTGTGTTTATTTTGATTATTATTTCCTGCACATTTTTCTTGGTTACTAATCAATTTATGTATTCTTGTGAAGCATAACAATTATATTCAGATGTAACTTGGAAATTTCAATTAGAATCAAAGCGTGGTTCACTGAATTTTGAGTGTGATCCGTTCTCTTGATTAACAATGTCAGCACTGTCATCACCACCGCCATTCAATAGAGAGAATTATGCTTACTAAAATGTGAGGATGAGAGTATTTCTCGAGTTACTGGATGGGAAAGTTTGGCACTCATTTGAACAAGGTTAGACTAAAATTCAAGAGAATTTGCATATGTGAGATAGCCAAGAAGGCTTGGATATTCTAGAAGTTACACATAAAGGAACCAAAACGGTGAAAAATTCTAAATTACAAATGTTAACCTCAAAATTTGAGGAAATTAGAATGCTGAAAGATGAGAATTTTAATGAGTTTTATACAAAATTTAATGATATTGTGAATTCTAGATTCAATCTAGGAGAAAAAGTGGAGGACTCACCGATTGTGACAGTCATAGAAGGAAGTAAGGATTTGGACAAAATTCGAGTTGAAAAACTAGTAGGCTTTTTACAAGCATGAAAATTTGTCTAATGATGAAAATCTCAACAATGAAGGCTTAGCACTTGTAAGTAGAAAACTTAGAAAATTCATATTCAATAAAAAGAATAATGGTAAGCAAAGGAAATGTAAAGATTTTGTTAAAAGGAATGGGTCCGAAAAATGGAATAAAGACAAATCTGAGTCTAAAGAGAAAATTTAATGTCATAAATGTTCGTAGTTTGGTCACATAAGGATTGAATGTTCTAATTTTATAAAAATAAAGGAAAATCATTGAATATCACACTAAGTGATGATTCTGATTCTAAAAATTCTAATACTTCATTTGATAATGAAACTACATTTGTTGTTTTTTTTTTTTTTTTTTGTAATTTCACATAATTGTCCTTACATTAGTAAAACTAAAAGTGATGATGATAGTAACTCAGAAATAAAAGTGTCAAGATTGCGTCATCAACAAGGAGTACTTGAAAAGGAGCTGACAGAGTTTCAGGAAGCCAAAGAAAAGTCAGCAATCTAGAAACTTGACGAATTGTTGAAAGTTCAAAGAGTTAATAATGACCATATGAGTTTGGGGTACATGACTTCCAAAGGTCAAAACAATGCATCTATTGCCTCATCTTCAAAAGGTATTATTTTTGTGAAAGGAAGTCAAGTGGAGAATGTCCAAATGAAAACTGTGCACAAAGACAAGACAATTATGTTCTATCTAGATAAACCTAAAGATAAATTTACTCCTACTTGTCATTTATGTGGAATGATTGGTCATGTAAAAATGAGTTGTTATAGTCTAAGAAGAGGACAAGAAAAAGGAAAAAGAAACAAATTTGCCAAAAGGGATAAAAGCCTAAAAAACAAGTTGGACAAGTTGGGCAGTCAAAAAATTACTATAAGTAGAAAACTTAGAGAATTAATTGAGTTTTGTCTTCCTAATAAAAGAAAACATGCATCTAAAAAAATGGATAAGATGAAAATAAAATTCAAGTGGATAGTCAAGGAAAATGTCGTATGTCTAGTGGCTCATACAACACTTAAAATAATGGACAATAGCATATGGTATCTAGATAGTGCATGCTCTAGTCATATTTTAGGTGACAAAGAACCGTTTAAGAAATCCGAATCCATTAGTGGAGGATCTGTGACTTTTGGCGATGGAAGCACGTCAATTGTGAATAAAAAGAGAAGTATTGACATTCTTGTTTTACCTACCCTTCACAATATTCTGTTTGTTAATAGCCTTAAAGCAAACTTGCTTAGTATAAGTAAATTATGTGATGACAATCTTTTTGTGCAGTTCTCAAAGGACAAATACAATGTCTATAACCGTGTTGGAAAGTGAATAATGAAAGGCATTAGAACCTCAGACAACTGCTATGGAGTTTCACCCATGGCAACTGTGTTGTCGTAAAGTGATATTGGATGAGGCTGAACTATGGCACCAACATCTTGGTCACATCAACTTCAGAGATATGTCAAATATCTCTAAAAAGGAAGCATTACATTGATTGACGGAAGTGCTGAAAACCAAAAAGTTGGTGTGCAGAGCCTGTCAAGAAGGAAAACAAACTAAGGCGCATCACAAGAAGATTGCTAACATTCTGACCTCGAGGCCTCTCGAACTCCTGCTCATGGATCAGATGGGTCCAACCCAAACTGAGAGCCTTGGTGGGAAGAAGTGCATCATGATCGTAGTGGATGATTATTCAAGATACATTTAGACTATCTTGTTAAGAGACAATTCCAAAACCATTGACCTTGCCAAGAAATTGGTCGGAAGGCTGCAAATAGGGAAGGATCTCACTATTTCTAGAATTCGTAGTGATCATGGTAAATAGTTTGAAAATTCTAACTTTTCCTCTCTTTGTGATGAACAGGTTATACATCAAGAATCTTTGGCCTCTTATCACTGCTCAACTAAATGGAATAGTAAAAAGAAATAATAGAGCTATACAAGAAATGGCTCAAACCATGCTGAACAGTAAGAAGTTGGCGCTATACTTCTGGGGGGAAGCTGTTAACACTGTTGAACACATCTTAAACCAAGTAGTGTTTGACTTGGAACAAAACTCACACCCTATGAGTTGTGGAATAACAAAAAACCCACGGTTAAGTATCGGAGTGTTCAGGAGCACATGCTATATCTTGCGAGATAGAGAAAACAAACATAAGTTTGATAGTAAGAGTGATGAAGGAATCATTATTGGGTACTTATCAAACAACAAGGCATACAGAGTTTACAACCTATGGACTCAAACAGTCGTGGAATCAATCAATGTGGTAGGGGATGACAACTCTAGAAAGATGACCAAGAAGGATATTGACAATATCATTGAGATGGCTGGAGAGAACTCATCAGAACAAGATAGACAAACCAAGTAGAAAATGCCTCACCAGATTTTGTTCAACAATGTGGAAAAGAGCCTTCCACAATAATAAGCCACAATCATCTAAGGGAAAACTTCATTGGAGAACTAGATGAAGGTATAAGATTGAGGAAAATAGTTTTAAATCAAATCTCATTTGTGTGTTATTTGTTGCATGTTGAATCTAGGAAAGTTGAAGAAGTATTAGAAGATGAAAGTTGGGTCAATGTCATGTATGAGGAACTTCATCAATTCACTTAGAATGAAGTGTGGGAGCTGGTTCCACAACTTGAAAATCACAATATAATTGGAACCAAGTGGATCTTCAATAACAAGCCAGACAAGCATGGAACTAATGTCAGAAACAAAGCCAGACTAGTTGTATAAGGATACACATAAGTAGAAGGGATCGATTTTGATGAAACCTTTGCATTGGTTACTCATTTGGAATTTGTTCGGATGTTGCTTGCATTAGCATGCTAAAAGCGCATTTTTAAATGACATTCTCCACGAATAAGTTTATGT
Source organism: Platycarya longipes (assembly GCA_036559045.1). Lineage (NCBI taxonomy): Eukaryota > Viridiplantae > Streptophyta > Magnoliopsida > Fagales > Juglandaceae > Platycarya > Platycarya longipes. The sequence continues at coordinate 32,946,934 of CM071791.1, forward strand.
AGAACAACCTAAAGGATTTACTAACCATTTGTTTCCTGACCATGTATACAGGTTGAAGAAGGCCCTTTAAGGACTAAAGCAAGTACCTCGAGCATGGTATGAAATATTAACTAAATATTTGCTTGAAATGGTTTTACAAGAGGACATGCTTGTAGAACTCTCCTCCTAAGAAGAAATGGTAATCAACTTCTCATTACTTAAATTTATGTTGATGATGTTGTGTTCGAACCCACTCTTGACACACTCTCTCATGAGTTTGCTATAGAAATGAAATTAGAATTTGAAATGAGTATAATTGGTGGATTAAATTTCTTTCTTGGAATTCAAATTAAACAAACCAAAGAATGAATTTTCATTTAACAATCTAAGAATGCTAGAGATATTGTTAAGAAACTTGACATAGAAGAGAAGAGTCATGCTCGTACCCCTATGAGCACGTCAGTTAAAATCCTGTGCAACACTCAAGAATCAAGCATAGGCATCATTTTATTAGAGAATTGGTTGAATCAGAGGTAGGGTCATTTGAACATGTTAATACCAAACATCAATTGACTGATTTATTCACAAAACCTTTAGATGGGCTAAGGTTTGAATTTTAAGGAAAGCCATTGATGTATGTGACATGCTTTAGTTTTTTTTTTTCAATAAAAAAGTGAGAAGTTTTAACTATTTTGCATGTTTCATCATAAGATTTAATGTTGCTAATATTGAGCAAGGTGCAAGTTTTATGAGTTTATCGAATCTTTGAGTACTCTGACCTCACTAAATTTGTTTTGATGGGATCGAGGCAGAACTTATCCGGTAAGGATTTCATTTTTGTAGCACTAACCTTATGGAAGACCAAACAAAGGTTCTGCTCTTCGCATTATGAAGAATATAATCGTGCCTCCTAACAGTTTGATTAAATTGTGAATATAATGAAAAATGAATGCTCATAGAAAGAGAGAGTATATGCTTTAAATTGACTAAAACTAGTTGAATCTAGTACTAAAAAGAAAAAAGATTTCCTCTTGCCATGCATTAAGGTCGATTCTTATAGAAAAAGTCAAGTGTTTAGTTCATTGCAAAAAATATGAACACTTATGCATGGGTCTATATTCTAAAGATTTTACAAACAAAATCATTGCGAAAAAAGATGAACAATTCAAAAATAGACATAAAGAATGAATAAAGCCTTGTGTTTGGATGGAAGTACTTTTTTAAGTATCTAGGCTCAAGCATAAAGTTTGACTTTTAAGAAAAGATCACCCATTTTTAGAGTAATAAAAAAATTATAAAAGGAAGGAGGAGAAATAAATGAAAATAAAAAAAATTAATTTAAATTTAAAAGAATAAATTTATAGAAATATTTTTTTTCCTCACTTTCACACACACACACACACAATATCTTTGGTTGGTTAACTAAGGTGTAAGTGCTCCTATATGAATACTTTCCAATGAGACGTGCATCTCTTGAATAAATGGAAAAGTATGAGTGACATAAGGCTTGGATGAGGAATTATACAAAAAGGCCTAATATGTGGTAACTTGTTTATGAGAAAAACATGTTAAATATTTCTAACTCCTTTTATTTAATTTTTGTTCTGAAGTTTTCCAGTTCTTTGTAAATAACTAAAATTAAAGGGTTAGAACTAGTCAATCATGTCCCAAATGTGTATAAGGCATAGGGGACTTCTTGCAATGCACGTCCCAACCATGGTGGTTTAAGTGGGAAATTGGAAAAGGAAAAGTTTGCCGTATTTATCTTAATAATAACTGACTCTCTCATCATGTCAATCAGTCTATCCATATTTCTCATTTTCAGAATCCTTAATCCTTCTCAAATCTCTATTCCGATAAACTCAAGTGATAGAGATCAACAAAGAAGCTTTTGAAATTTGAAAAATCTTTTCATCAACTATCTTTTTGGGTTCGTATTTAGACGTATTTAGATAGGACTTGAACTAGCAATTTTCGACTAGGACTTTGTGAAGTGATTAGGAGTCTGTGTTTTGGTTAAAGAGTAAGATTGTGTTGTGGAAACCGCACTGAATGGTTCAAATAGTGCATGCAATTGATTTTTTTCTCTATTTTTTTTTGTTTTTCCATTCAAAGTTGACGATTTTCACTTTAGAGATGAGTGTTTGACTAGATCTATGAAAATGACTAAGACTATGGCTTAGTTTGGTTACCAAACTCTCTTTAACTCACTTCATCTCATCATTACAACTTTCTCAAATCCTCAAACACTTTTCCAAATTCTCCTAAAAAATATAATAACCAATTTAACTTTTTCAAATCCCAACACAGTCATAATATTAAAAAACTAATATTCTAACAATATTTTATTTAACTAAATTCAACTCAGTTCAGCTCAACCCGACATTTAAACGCACCCTATGTCTCCTTCACCTTGTCAATTTATGTTGATGACTAGATCATATTTCATTCCTCATTGGGTAATATTATTGACTACTTGCATTTGATTAAAACATGTGTTTGGCTTAAAAATGAGTTTTATGTTGTCTAGCTGAAAACAGTGTGAGGGATGGCCTTTTGTGTTATGTTAAAAGAAAATCAAAGGCATCTTGTTTAAAAGTATTTTCAAAGTACTCATTGGGGCTTGATGTGTTAGCAATTGTTGTTAGCTGTTAGCAATATTTGGAGTCCTTTGTTGCTAACATAAGGAGATCTTATGTGATATGCTAACATAAGATCTATTTGCAGATGAAGTATAAAGCAAGAGCAAAGAGGCAGAACCTGAGGAGTTCTCTCCTCACAACAATTCCTCTAATGAGGAAGAGATTGAGCCAAAGTCTCCTAAACAAACTCCTAAAAAGTCTCCCAAGCCCACAAAGACTCTTGAAAAGTCTCCCAAGTCCACAAAGGCTCCCGCTAGTTCTTCCAAGGTAGTAGCAAAGTCTTGTAAATCTGGTAGATTTGTATCTCCCGAGACAACAGCTGCTTATAGGAAAATCTTCTCAAAGAAGAATGTTCTCTTGGCAATGAAAGATTTGCTTGCTGGTCCTCAAGGACCAAAGTGGTCACCTGAGGTTCATAGGTTACACATGAATGCCATGCTCCCTCCTTACTGACTCCTAGCCAAAATTGTCTTGACTAACCTATGGCCAATTGGGAGGCACACTAAGCTTACCCTGGAAAGAGCTTAGTTTATATATGTTATAGCTACTAGTGTGCCGATTGATCTGCCTACTCATTTTATTGATGTTATACACAAAGCCAAATATGAAAAAGAAATGAGTTTACCTATTGGTGGGTTAACCACTAAGCTAGTTGTAATGGCTAAAGTTCCCATGAGAGAAAATGAGCCCACTGTCAAAATGTACGGTAAAATGTCTACCTTCACCATCATAAAGTCTAAAGCAGTGGTCAACAAGAAAAGACCACACACGATTGACTCCACATCTAATCCACCAGAGCCAAAAGTACCCACCTCAAATATATTTGAACAGATTACTCTTTTGTCCAGCAAATTTAATTCTTTTGTTGAGAAGTGGGAAGAAAAGGTGGGTAACATGGAGCAAAAGCTGGCAGATATTCACGATGACCCAGTACAAGTAAATGATAAGCTGGCTCAATTGGCTCTCTATGTGCAGCAAGTGCACAACTGTGTGGCAGACTCGTATGAGTATGACCAATTGGCGACTATTGACAAACCAATGGGGAGAGATAACTTTTGAGGGGTAGCAAGTTATTAACAAGTTGAAGTAAGAGGAGTGATGCTGGCCATCAGGATGCTATGCTGCAAAGAAGTGCATAATTTTTTTTGAAATCTTTAGATTAATTCTTTTAATCAGTTGGATCTGTACCTAAAATAATATTTGGGTTTTATTTTGTTTTAGAATGATTTGCATGATACTTCTATTTTTTTGCTTGCATGTGAATGTGACTACGAACACTAACTTGATATAGAAGTATAACTTTTATGAATGAGATCTTTGCTTCTAGGGTGCTAGTTTTACAGGTACTAGTCCCATTCATCCAAAGTATGTTTTGTCATCAATCCGCCAAAGTGGGAGATTGTAAACATAAAACTCGTTATTGGCTAGGATTAGTTGACTAGGATTTAATTTTGAATAATTGGATGAATGTAACTTAATTAGGACTCTAGGATTTATCCGAATATATAAGATGGATGTAATCCGGATTGTGTTCTTATTCTTATTATTATCTTGACATTTAAATTCAAGATAAGTGATTCAAAGAGTTCAAGATGAAGAATGATATTTCAAAATCAATTGAAGATATCAAGTGATCATATTAGAAGACTTAATTGAAGATATCGAAGCAGACTTTAATTCGGAATAACAAAGAGCCATTCAGTTGGATTGTTTCCACCTGAAACGTTCACAGTCTGTTAACAGCGTAAACGACTAAATAATTGAGTGGAGCCGTTAGTAGAATTTTGATACAGCTTAATCGCTGCATCATTTATTTTAAGAAAGATTTGACTGAAGGTTTGTTCTGACACTTTAATAAACATTGTTGAGAGCTTGAATATTCGAGAGAACTTCAAGTATCCGTGTGAGAGAAAATTCGTGAGGAGAGTTTTTGTGGTGCTTATTCTATCGGATTTGAGTGTGTGCTAACTCTAAGGGAGAGTTAAAGTATTCGTGTTCAGCCACTGGAAGTTACTGAAGGAAAGACAATAGATTGAAAATTGTTAAAGATTCTGGAAGCTACTACAGTAGAAGATATTTTCTCGTCAAGTAAGAGGGTCTATTTGCAAATATTTTATAATTGTGAACTTTACTTGTATTATCTCAATCTAATAAAATTGACTTTCCTGAGTTTTGCTACCCCTTAGGATTTTACCATTGAAGAGTTCTTCATTAAATTTCTTTTCATAACAATATTGTGTTTATTTTTATTATTATATCATGCACGTTAATATGGGTTACTAATCAATTTTGAGTATTCTCGTGAAGCATAATACTGATATTCAAGGGTAACTTAGGAATTTCAGTGGGATAGTTAGAGAAAAGGTCACAAAAGATGCACAATAGCAAGCATCACTTAAAAAGAGAACAAAAGTACTGCAGAGGGAGCTCCCTAGACCTCCTGTTGCATGCTAGGATCTAATTAGAAAACTCTCTTATTAGAGCAGTTGAAGACGAGCTAGATCCTTTGTTCCTTCTACTTCCATTGAGCGGACTGACAAAAATGATAAAATGGAGCTTCTAAGCTTACTAGATCATGACAATCCAAAGTATCCACTTGACAAAAAGTTGAACATGGAGGAAAAGAAAAGTGTCAAGCGCTCTACAAATGGATTTGCTTATGTCCCTTTGATAGATGATTTTCTTGAAGATGAGCTGAAAGAGGTATGAAGTCAATTTAGCTCATAGGTTCTTTTCATCATAGCTTCTCTTGTTGTGTCACTTTGTCTCCTTTTTATAGCTTTGGTTTTTGTAGCAAATTGTTTAAGTGTTACCATGCCCATATTCAAAGCACTTTCTCGTTACTTGGGAAGTGAAACTGTCTTTTATGTTTTGATTAGCAGAAGCGTCAAGTGGAAATGCTTTTATGAAGGAGCTGTATTTGGTACCTCCATTATAGAGTACTATGATGTGTACCTTATAAGATATACTTCAAAAGGATAAAGTTTTGGGAATGTATTCGATATATTTTAGGGGTCTCAGAAGCATGTATTGATCACACTTTGGAAGCTCGGGTGGAAATTAGGGAAAACATAAGATGGATGTATAACATGCTTCTTTTTGTCTTCAGATCTAAATTATGTGAGTTTTCTTTGGACAGAAATTCAAGTATATTCCTATTGCATCAGTATTTTGCTTTTTAGATAAGAACTTATGAGCAGGTATATTAATGATCCACTTAAAAAATTCTAAGAAACGTTGTTGTTAGCAGGCTGATTCTTTGATAGAGGAAGAGGTTCAGTATCTTCGTCTGGCAATGGGGCTTGAAAATCAATCCTGTGACGCCCCCAAATTCCCCTTAAAAGAACACAGGAATTGAGGCGTCGGGATGCTGATAACACAGGTCACGCGCTCCCAACGTCAAGTGCTAAGTGTGTGAGCATGTGACATGCAAGCAGCGGATAAATAAAGTCAATATCTAAGGATCAGAATTTTTTAGAAATATTTTACAAACCAGTTTAACACAAATTCTCCAATAGGATAATTAATACAGTCATCCTAAAGACAATTCATAAAAATACATGATTATCAAAAATGGGAATAACAATTCCCAAGATAATAAATTATAATACCATACTTCAACAGCACAGCTGCCTCCTCAGGTTTAGCCTCCTCGACATCTGCATCCAAAGTCTACGATGCCAAAAATGGTATCGCAGGTAAGTATAACCCAAACAAACCACAAGATTAAAATATATTCATGCACCAACAAAAATGCAATATCATGATACCATATGCATGAAACTCAAAATCATCATTCTCAAAATAAATGAATTAATCATGCACGCCAAAATCCCATTTGGCCCAAAATAAAATCCATTTAAAACAACTATCATTTTCCCAGAAAATGGTACTCAAAACAGTTTATCAAAACTCGCCATCTTTCTAGAAAATGGCTCACAAATCCAAATAACACAGAAGGCGAGAATCGCAGGCGGGACTCTACCACCATCCCTGCTTACCCCCATATTTATATCAGTCATACGGGCGTTACGTATCGCCATCCCCCGTAATAACACAAACACTCCAATTATATCGGGCGTTACATATCGCCGTCGCCGATATGACATACATACTAATCATAATGGGCATTACATATCGCCGTCCCCATTATGATATCCACACATCATCAATCATAACGGGCGTTACGTATCGCCATCCCTGTTATGACTTAAGAACACTCATTTCATAATGGGCGTTACGTATCGCCGTCCCTGATATGAAATACACACATGGACCATAACTGACGTTACGTCTCGCCGTCCTCGTTATGACTCCGTCAAAACTATTAATATCCATAAATCTAGAAATACTGTAGGCGGGAATCACAGGCGGGACTAAACCACCATCCCTGCTTACCACCATCCCTACATTACCTCTCCTTCAAAAAATTGATCAATCAAATCATTTTAATAACCCAAAAATCACATCTCAAATAAAAACCTCAAAACACCAATTATACACATGAACCAACGTGCAATTACATAACGCGCACCATCATAAACAATTATCTAACAATCAGCAAGTTCAATCATCAAACAAACATGCAATTGTTAATGCAAAATATATTTAATTCTTAAAGTTTATTTGGAAAATACTTACAGTGCTAAAATATGATTTTCGAAGGACCACGAAGGTGCAAGCAATAGCGGCAAAACAACGTAACAGTGCAAAACGGACAACGACCGTGGGTCTCAAAAACCCAACTTTTGAGTGGGAGCAAACTAAGACTTGAGATGGCTAGGAAATGACTTAGAGGTGTTGGTGAAGTGATTGGTGGTGGTAATTGGCCGTGGGTGGCGGTGTGGGCGCCGGTAGAAGGCTGAATAGTGTAAAATAGAGGTGTAGCTCAAGGGACCTCAAAGGTGGCAGATCGGGGTTGAGGAAGGGTGGGTTAGGTAGCTGGGAGGCCGGTGGTGAAGTGGCGAAGAGATGGTGGCCGGTGGTGGAGCGACGGCGGCGCTAGAGCACTTAAAGGCCGCTGCTTGGAGGTGGGCGTGGGGGCAAAGGGCGGCACGGGTTGGGTTGAAATTGAAGGGTGGTGGTCACCGGTTGGTGGCGAAGAGAATGGGAGGGGTGGTGATGGCCAAGGCCGCGCGTGGCGGCGCTGGGTGGAGAGAGGCAGAACGGGCGAGAGAAGAGAGTGGGAGGGCTGGAGGTCGAGCGTGCTGGGGGGAAAAACCGGGAAAGAAAAAAATGAAAAAGAAAGAAAAAAAAAAGAAGAAAAAAAAGAAAAAAAAAAGAAGAAAAAAGAAAAAGAAAAAGAGAATGGAAAAAAAGGAAATGAAGTCCAATAGAAAAATAGCACTATAAATTAAATAAAAGCTAACTGAAAACCTACATATTAATATATCAATAAAATAAAATATTTAAAACCCAACAATAAAATAACTTAAACCAAATACAAATTAATTATAAAACAATAATTACTATAAATAAAGCACCTCAATTAAATCACATAATAAAATAAATAAATTTAATTCCAATTATTATAATAATACCTCACATTAAAACTAATAAGGAAAACAACGTAACTCAACATTTAAACATAAAAATAACGTAAAACTAATATTAACTAACTAAGAGTTCAAATAATAATTTTAAACAAATAAAACACAACCAATGATATTATTAAAATAAATTAAAACAATCAACAATAAGAATAAAGACAATACGTAAAATTACACGTAGTCTGGGATCTCACATTCTCCCCCCCTTAAAATAAATTTTGTCCTCGTAATTTGCTCGACTACTAGTAACAAAAACCCCAATAGCTCACATATCACATAACTCAATACTCACTCCATGTATTTACACAATCACCTATTTTCCTCAAATATAAATGCATGTTATTCTATCATAATCATATAGTCTTTAAATAAAATTTCATCTCTAAAACTCCTAAGGTAGTTTAGTAGTTTAAAATCTCCATATGTACAAGGACTTTAGTACAATCTCTCAAAATCCTAATGTTCACTAGCTCCATACAATAATTCGTGCCACCCACAAATAATTTTCAAGTTTAACTTCCCAACTAAATTATCAATAAGCCTAATTTACTCAATCAGAAGATAAATCTCCACTAACAAGTACTATCCCAAATTTCAAGTCACCACTAATTCTTCAAAACCAGCAGAAAACTTAAACCTCCAACTACATCGCAAAACATCACGCTTTTGCGTGCACCCTGATAACTCACTAAATGCCTAAAATTTAGTCCTTATAAATTATCACCATTGAGTAGAAGCGGGCTCAACATCTATTAACAGAAAATATTATACCACACTTCCAAATCTTAAAGTTTTAATATATATATATATATATATATATATTATAATTCTAATTATACCACTATAGTTGACACCTAAACTTCAACGTACATCACAAAAAAGTCCTATTAATTCTACTTCAAATTAATAGCAAGATAACCACGATACAAACAGTTCTCCCAACCGGACTTTCAATACCGAAGAGATGGATTAGCCTTAAATATTTAAATTTCCATATGACCTCGTTACAACTAATTTCTTAAGATATCTCGACAAAGGCAACCATTAAATTCATCAAATATCAAGCTTAAATTGTACACCCCAATCAACTCACCCAAAAGCCTAACGCTTAGATTTCCTGAATTTAATACCATCTCCTCAAATCAACAATCAACACCTAACAAAAACAACTTCTTCCAAACCAAAATTAAAACAATGACATGTACTCTCCAAAATTTACACCCACAACTACTACACCTCAATCTCTACACATTCCCAAACCAACTTAAAACTTCACCAAAGAACAAATGATCACCTACTATCATAAATATTCCTAAAACAGATTCCATAACAATATATCAATGACAAAGATTCCACACTCACAAGAAGAGTCCATCTAGAATACAATTCCAACAATCTCCCGAAAATAAAATTATAACTTAAAGACTCAAACACTCAGTGAGTCCCAGGTAACATAAATAGCATATAAAACATCAATAAAGAAGCACACTTACATAAATACCAATAATTATCAAAACAAATCCATCTCACAAAGATATAATAATATACCCCAACACCAAATAAAACTTAAGTAATTCACATAAATATTATATAAAAACAGAAAGGGGGAAAATATCTAATAAACAAATAAATAAATTCCATCCATTCAAGTAAACAGGTCCACATCCCTTGGCAAACACAAAGCCACCAAAAGCTTTCGTTAAAAAGAACAAAGAGGTTGGATTAAAAGTTGAGTGAGAAACTAGAACAACAACAAAAAAAAAAAAACAGAATTTTGAAATTCTCTTCAAAATCCAGCTCTAAAAAGGTTTATTGTAGAAATCTTCAGGACTTAAAACCTTTAAAAGAAACGAACCATAATAAAATAATTAAATAGATAAGTTAATGAATAAATACCAACAAGTCTCCAAAACAAACCCACTCATCAAAATAAATAAATAAACTTTTAAAATAAAACAAGCAAAAAGGTGAAAAAATAATAAATTTAAAAGTTTACCTCAATGCATGTCTCCAAAAGCAAATATAGTAGCAATTTCCTTTAAATCTATGTCACAAAGAATCTCAAAGTTTCAAAAATATTTAAAAGACAAAAGCCATAATTAAAATAAAAAGATAGTAAACAAAATCCAAAACCATCTTGTAGGAACCTCATGTATCGAAATTAAAATAAAATAAAAAAAACAAATCCATATGATAAATGCACAAAAGCTTAATAAAACAAAATAACTCATAACAAAATAATAAACTTTAAAATAAGGGATTCTATAATACAATTATTTAAAATATAGGATTCAATAAAATGAAAGATATAAAATAATAATCTAATCCGAAAGACCCAAATTTCAATTTAAACAAAACCAAGATATATATAAACAAATAAATGCTTATAACTTAACTAAATATGATCAACTAACTAAAATCTTAACTACTACCCAAATCACATTAATGAACAAATACCAAAACAAACCAACCAATTAGAACTAAAATAACTCTGAAAATAATAAATAAAATGCACATTAAAATAAAAAATCCAACACAACAAAATAAATATTGAAAATCTTACAATATAAGTTAGCAGAAAAAAACTTAGAGAACGATAGAATGATAAAATAGAGTAAAATAACCAAACAATAAAACAAATCAATTGTAAAACAACAAACTTTTCTAGTACTGTCCCTAGGTAATTTGAGGATTTACCCAGAGTCGAACTGCTCTGATACCATCTATGACGCCCCCAAATTCCCCTTAAAAGAACATGGGAATTGAGGTGTCAGAATGCTGACAATACGGGTCACGCACTCCCAACGTCAAGTGATAAGTATGTGAATACGTGACATGCATAAATAAAAATAGCGGATAAATAAAGTCAATATCTAAGTATCATAATTATTTAGAAATATTTTACAAACTAGTTTAACACAAATTCTCCAATAGGATAATTAATATAGTCATCCTAAAGACAATTCATAAAAATACATGATTATCAAAAAAGGGAATAACAATTCTCAAAATAATAAATTATAATACCATACTTTAACAGCGAAGCCGCCTCCTCAGGCTTAGCCTCCTTGACATCTGCATCCAAAGTCTACGACGCCAAAAGTGGCATCGCAGGTAAGTATAACCCAAATAAACCACAAGATTAAAATACATTTATGCACTATCAAAAATTCAATATCATGATACCATATGCATGAAGCTCAAAATCATCATTCTCAAAATATCTATATTAATCATGCATGCCAAAATCTCATTTGGCCCAAAATAAAATCCATTTAAAAACAACTACCATTTTCCCAGAAAATGGTACTCAAAACAGTTTATCAAAACTCGCCATCTTTCCAAAAAATGGCTCACCAATCCAAATAACACAGAAGACAGGAATCACAGGCGGGACTCTACCACCGTCCTTGCTTACCCCCATATTCATACTAGTCATACGAGCGTTACGTATCACCGTCCCCCGTAATGACACAAACATTCCAATCATATCGGGCGTTACGTATTGCCGTCCCTGATATGACATACATACCAATCATAATGGGCATTACGTATCGCCATCCTCATTATGATATCCACACATCATCAATCATAATGGGCGTTACGTATCGCCGTCTCCGTTATGACTTACACACACTCATTTCATAGCGAGCGTTACGTATCGCCGTCTCCGATATGAAATACACACACGGACCATAACTGGTGTTACGTATCGCCGTCTTCGTTATGACTCCGTCAAAACTGTTAATATCCATAAATCTAGAAATGCTATAGGTGAGAATCACAAGCAGGACTAAACCACCATCCCTACTTACCACCATCCCTACATTACCTCTCCTTTAAAAAATTGATCAATCAAATCATTTTAATAACCCAAAAATCACATCTCACATAAAATAAAATATTTAAAGCTCAACAATAAAATAAATTAAACCAAATACAAATTAATTATAAAACAATAGTTACTATAAAGAAAGCAACTCAATTAAATCACATAATAAAATAAAAAAAATTTAATTCCAATTATTATAATAATACCTCACATTAAAACTAATAAGGAAAATAACGTAACTCAATATTTAAACATAAAAACAATGTAAAACTAATATTAACTAACTAAGAGTTCAAATAAAAATTTTAAACAAATAAAACACAACCAATAATATTATTAAAATAAATTAAAACAATCAACAATAAAAATAAAGACAATACGTAAAATTGCACGTAGTCTGGGATCTCTCAAATCCTTTGATGAATTTGTAGAAGCACACAAAACTTCCCTAAACGATATTATGTACTTTCCCACCCGTAGTGCTTACAGTCTTTCAAGTGTTGCAGGAAACATGGAGAAACTTGCAACCTTGCATAATGAGTTTGAAAATATGAAAAAGAAGATTGACGGTGATAAAACCAAGACTTGAGAATAATTTCAAAGTTCTCACACATGGTTATGAGGTATGTTGTGGCCTGTGAGGAATTAGATCTTTTGCTTTTGGCATCTTCTTAATTTTATTATATTGTGACTTCTTAAGGAGTATTTTTTTTTCTTTCTCTAGCTTGTTGCTAATTTCATAGGCTTCCATGCTAACTGAAGCTCACTTCTATCAAAAGATGTAGAGGAAAAAATTCTATTCCAATTTTTGCTTCGAAGGAAAAAAAAAAAGACTAAACTGAAACAGTTGAATGCCATGCCCTCTAGAACACAAATTTGGCAGAAATATTTCTGAGCTTGTTCAATGAAAAATTTAGAATGTATATTAATGTAACTTCACGTAAATGTACTTGCTCATATATGTTAACGATATAGGGGTAGAAGTGTCTAATTGATTGTCAATATTTTTTTCTAGCTGGAACACTTGTATGCATTTGTTAATGTCATTTGTTACAATGTAGGCCAGATCCCTAATAAAGAATCTTTTAATTAAGGTCATGTAGTTTTCCTCTGTTAATGATATGAAAACTATACTTATTTACCTAGGGAATTACCTATACTCTGGATCACCTATAAAAAAATTATATGTAAACTTAACTTATAAATCCACTGCTTTTTGGTCATGGTACCTAATATCAATCTTGTTAAGGAAGAATAGTTGGCTGTCCAAACAGAGCTCACAATAGAGAGCATGAACCCATTACAGCAGCAACCATTCACACCTAGCACGCCAAACACCTCACAACAGAAATCATGCAAGCACGGCAGAGGGAATTTCTCTTAGCTGGAACAATGGTAGAATAGTAGAGAAATATAGAGTATTCTAGAATTGCAAATATCGGACATGTGTCCTCTCACCCAACCATTGTGGAAATATGGTAACAAGTTACAATTGTATATAAATAGCATGTAATACTTGATACAATGTAAGAAAACAATGAATGAAATACAATACACTCTTCTGGGCAATATCTCAAACACTTGTATGCATACTGAGTATTGATCTCTTTATGGCATCAAAAGCTCATTAAAGACCAACATCATTTTTTTTACATAGCCCTACGGCGTTTAAGGATTCTTTACCCATTTCTGCTACACAAAATCCATCACCCACCCTCCTTCAATTTGCAAGTAGCTCAGTCCCCATTAAACTTACCACAGAGAATTTTTCCTATGGAAAGCACAAATGGTTCCCTTTTTAAAGTGCCATCAAGTCTTTGGTCATGTTGATGGTTTTCTTCCCATACCTTTCTCCATGATCGATGAATAGCCCAACCTAGAGTATAACCAGTTGTTGCTTGCTGATCATTGGATATTGTTTGCAATAAACTCATCACTGTCTGAGTCTTTGCTAGCATAAGTCCTTGATGGTGCTATTGCAAGAGAAGTTTGGGACTCTTAATTAGCTATTATAAAAAAAGTCCTTGAGTCTATAATCAAGTATTTTAACAAGGTTAAAGACATCCCTGCTTTTTTGGATGTGATTGGTCAGCCCCTATCAAATTTTGAGTTCTCGGTTCATTTGCTTGCTAGCCTTGGCACTAAGTATGATGCCTTGGTTACCTTACTTACAACTCGTGTAGACCCTTTTTCTCCTCAACAAATTTATAGCTTTCTTCTAAACCATGAATCTCGGCTTCAATATCAAACCATTATGTTGCTAAGTGGGTCTCCTATATCTGCTCATATGACAACCTTGAAGCCAAACTCCACTTTAATCCTAATAATTGTGGAAGTGCTAATCGGGGTTGTTGAGGTTGGCATGGAGGAGGTAGACTGAGCACTTCCTCCTTCTCCACTTGACCTGATAACTGTCCTATGTGTCAAGGTTGTAGTAAACTAGGGCACATTGCCCTCTCATGCTACTATAGATTTGACCATAGTTACCAAGAAGCCCCTTCCTTATCCTTATCCGTGAATATGACCACCACAACACCTCCTCCCCTTGTATTCATTCGTGGTTTCGAGATACTGCAACAACACACCATTTTACTTTAGATTTCAGTAATCTAAACTTTAATGCTTCATCATATCAGGGCTCCGATCAAGTGAGCAGTGGAAATGGATTGACTATGCCCATAAAACACACTGGCTCTACCAACCTTCACAAGCCTTCTGGCAATTTTCTCATTTCTAAAGTTCTGCATGTTCCATTAATACAAAAAACTTATTTTGAGTTTCACTATGACTATTTTTGTCGACAGTCCTGTTCACGCTTGGGATCGCACGTGAATTGAAACGTCAGGGATGAGGAACACAAGGAAGTTCACCCCTCATCATATCGTACATAGGTGTTTTTTTTAAAACAGTAAAGAAAGGTTTTTGTAGCAGAAAAAAGTCAAGCCTTTCTATAATTTACATCACATGGTTTAATATTTCTATTATCCCAACATAGTTTCACTAAGATAATAGTAACATAATTCATCAGTTCATAAGCTGTTCCTTCTTCCAAAACAGAGAAAGACCCAAAATACTTAAACAAAATAAACATCAGAAATCAAGTGCTGACCCCACGACCCACTATTTAGAAGGAGGCTCGTCCATGACCTCCTTCATACGAAGACCAAAAAGGAATCAGGTCAGTCCTACATGCCAACAAAGTAGGAGGTGTGTCCCTGTCTCCGAAGTATAGATGCGGTCCATGAAAATAGACCCGTCGGACCCCAAAGAAAGACAACACCCTATGCATTGCCGTCCGGGGGGCTCGTGGATTACCTTCTATCGCATATCTTCTATAAACTGGCTGTACAAGATAGGGGTCACTGCATCAATAAGGGGTGAGGTCACCAAACCATCAAAGGTCTAGGAAGTCTCCCTAGTCCTCACTGTCTTCGCTTCCATCTTTTCCTGCAACTATTTTTATTGTTCCCCGATAAGGAACGATAGTGAGAATATGAAGAGGGTGAGATTTTAAAAAATCTCAGTAAGTACATAAGTATTTCAATGAAAGCATTTCAAGCATATCTTTAAATGAATAACAAATAAACATATACACACTATGCAACACGGGACTCATGACTTAACTGATGCACATGTTCATGTCAGCTTTCATCATCTTATCTTTCTTTAACTTAAAACGTGCACTTGCTTGTAAAATCATGTAACAAAACCTCTTGACTCATATTTTCAAAAGACCTCATTTTCGTACACTTTTTGTCATTTCTTATCTTAGACGCCACTTAACATATTCATATCATTCTTGGGACTCGAAAGCTGTTATTTCTTGTCATGACTTCTTATTGGACACCTTACAGTTTTCCTATGCACCGTGTGTTCCCCACTAGTAACCGTCACACCAGGCACTCAAGCCTAAGTGAATATATTACGTGTTACTGCAACACCCGTAGACTACTCAAGTCGGGGCGACTACGTTAATAGCTCTTTATCACTCGGTGACCACTTAAACTGAGCGACTACAACCTTATTCTTATAACGGTAAGGTAAAAGCTTACACCGCTCTTTGGCACCCATTAGCATTAGGTGCGACCACACTCTAGTCACCTTTTGGAGTCATACATGGTCCGCCAACTGTTCTTCATTGACCCAAGAGCTTTCACTCGACTTTAAACACTCCTGAGTGAACAGGGAGTTCCACTGGAGCACTATCCCGTCCTAACCTATGGGGTTCTTATAAAACTTAAATTCTTTTATTTGAAAACATGTTTGATTCAAAAACATGATTTTCATGTTGTATGCATGGGATTAGCAAATCCTTAACGTTACTCATGCAAAAACTAGAGACGAACCCGAGTGCACACTTAGCCATTGCCTTTCATAAGTCAAATATCACATCATTCAACTTATCATTCATGCATAAGCACATAAATGGGCCTAATGGGTTGAGTGGGGTGCTCGGCCTCCACCCCTAAGGTTGGGCCGAGACCTTTTTTGGTTACCACCTAGGGTTTCTTCCCTCTATTCTCTTCTACATACTCACTAGACCTTAGTAAAATTATTGAAATAATTTTAAATTTACAAAAAGGGGTTGACCGAAACCTTATAGGCTTTTAGATTTAATATTTTAAGTCCATTCTCCTCAAACCAAATAAAACACTTAATCATTTGTGGGGAACTGACGATCATACCATTGCATTCTTCTAATTATTTTTTTTGCCTCTAAACTCTTCAAACATTCAAAACTTAAACATTACATGCAAGAATATTTATTTTGAAGATTCTAAACCCTAAAAATCCTCCAACCTGAGACCCAAAGGTGCAACATTTCTATTATATTTTTTTTTTCTCAAGTTTCAAATTCAACTCACCAAGCATGCATTCTTTTCATAAACTACCATGTTACTCATGATATGTTCATACCAAGAACAAAATATCTACATCCACCAATACTTTGTAATTATTTATCCTAGCATGATATATTAACAAAGCATGGATTTTGCTATTAAAGAAACAAAGTATTTCTTCAAGTAACCTATTTTACATCATCCAATATCCAACAAGCTTAACCTTAGTCATGCATGTATATATCATGTTGATTTCTTTGCAACAAATTGACTAAATCCACCAATCATGTTATAAACTTTCAAACCTAAAGGAATCATAGGTTTTAAGCATGGATTCATACTTAGCTAAGCACAACATTTTCACTAAAGAATTTCATCATGGCATAACAAGTAAGAAGTCAAAATATACAAACACATTTCCTTAAAAATATACTAGAGATACTAAAGGTAAAATAAGAATATACTTACAATACTCCTAGTAGGATTGGATTAACTCTAAAAACATATAAAATATCTCATTAGATCAAACTATAATCATTGGGTTTTAAAGAAAAGATTTTGAAGAACAAGAACATAGAGGTGGTGTGTGATCTTCCTTGGGCTTCTATGCATGAACTAACTAAAGATTTCACTTACTTCTATAAAAGCACTTCCTCTCAAGAATGCTTGTTCCTAGCTCCACTATACTTAGAGTGTTTTGATTTAGGAGGTAGAAGGAAGCAAGACAATGGTGAGAGTAGAGAGAAATGCTCAAGGCTGAGAGGTGGAGAGTGAGTGTGTGTGTGTGTGTGCAAATGAGGTAAGCTATGTGAGGAAGACCAAAACAATAGGCCATTTGGCCATGTAAGTCCCTTAGACTCCTAGGTACTCATTTCCCTACTTTTAGGGTTGACATTTGATGGGTTTGAAAGACTCTTGATTGACTTCCATCACTTGATCACATTATACCTAGATCTAGATCACTTGTAGGTTGGAAACTATTTCCTTCTTCCTTCTTATGGCCGGAGCCTCTCAAGGGTTCTAAGCCCTCCAACACTTCACATCACTCTCTTATCTCCCAACCATCATCTCATGTGTCAATCCAAGAGATTGAAAGATCTCATTTTGGAAAAAAGGGCATAGCATGGTTCGGCTATCCCACTCACCTGAACCCTTCCCCTTTCTCCCATGGTCTTCTCTCTTTTCAAGCAACCATCAATCAACTTATCAAATCACTACTCCTTTTTACACTCTTACACACATATACTTTACACTCTTACAAGATCCTACTTGTCTAAATCACTTGGATTTGGAAACATGTGTAGTGATCCAAAAGTAGGGCAATCGGCTAACCCTCTAAGTGCCTAGCCAAACTCCTCCCTCTCTTTCTCATGATTTCCTTCTCCTCTCTTGTTCCATCACTCACTCAATCAACCACTCATGCTCTTACATGTCTTCTCAAGATCCCCCAAATAGTTATTCACCTAGATTTAGATAGGATTACAAGGGAACACCCCAAAGGGGTTCAGCAACTCCCTTACTCGAATAGGCTTCCACTTCCCATCCTTCCATCCTTTCACATCTCTTCTCCCTAAATCTATGATGTATCCTTGACTAGATGTGGTATGGTCCTAAGGAGACTAAAATGGAAAATCCCTCTCTCCCTTACACGCCTCCCTCGTATGCCAATGATGAGAAAATTTCATCTTGAGATTTAACACTTCTTCCTCCAAGAAACAACTAGTCAACTCTTCACCTATTACCATTTTCTTCCTTACACCTACTAGTCTTGGAAGACTTACTAAAACTTTCCTAGAGTGACATGTGTCTTCATGCATGGGCTTGGTTGACTAATGGGTTACTCTTATGGGCTTAAGGGCCTACACATCACACTTTGGGCCAATACTCTAATCCATACTCCCAAAACTCAATTCTAAGCCCAAGCCTTCACCCTTTTCCAACTCAAATTACCAATATTATTATTAAAATAAATAATTAATCAAAATAAAGGGAAATGAAAATTCGGGGTCATCATAATTTTTTTGGGAAGAATTTACAAATTCAGAGGGTTTTACTTAAGGGCATTGTTAAGGAAACTTGTATGTGCTACCTGTGGAGGCCACCACTTCATCTTCAAAACCCGTTTCTCCTCAAGCTTCCATTGGTGAAAGAACCACCTCTTTCAATGGCACCTTCGGCTGGCACCAAAGTTTTAAATTTCGTTCTATTCCGGCAGGAACGGCCGGAATTGACCTTTCTGGAATAGTAACTAGAACGGATAGACCCTGCATTTCACACCGGAGTAAATTCCGGCTGTTACGGCCGGAATTCCGGATTCTGGGCGGAATAGAAGATTTCGGACCGGAACATAACTAATGGCAATTTTGTAAATATTTTTACTTCCTTTTTATTTGATTAATTTTCCTATTTCCCTAGTCTTCGAGTTCGATGTCTGCAGTAAGCCCCTGCTGTGTTATTAGATAACCCTAAGCCAGTAAGCCCCTAAATTGCCGACGGTTTCATCTAGGCTAACATCGCTGATGCCCACTACCGAGCCGACTCCCACTGCCTTTGCCGACGCCCACTGCCTTTGTCGATGCCTTTGCATCTCCCGATTCACTTTCGGCGCCTTCTCCATCACCCACTGCCCCAAAACTCGCTCCTTTGCGGTGCCGCCTCTCTCCTTAGTTGCGTCTGAGCCTCTAATCGCCGACGACAAGATGCCAATCGCCGAAAATCAAGGAGAAGATCGGTCCACTGGGTTAGTCGATCTGCTTTCCCCTTTGCCCGTTTGCCGCCGAGTAGCACTCTTTGATAATTAAGTAAATTTATTGATGTTATTTTATTTTATAAACTCGTTTAGATATTATTGATTCTTTGGCATAATTTTTTTATTTTTTATAAAAAAAAATTTGGTAATTTTGGAAGCCACTGACTTGAATTCTTGATGGTTACCGTAGAGTCAATGATCTATAATTTATAGATGAATGTGTTCTGTATATTTATTTTTGAAAGTTGAATATTTTTTTTTGATAAAGAATGTCAGAAATTCCAACCATGTTACTGATTTATGAGAAGGCTTCTATGTAAGTATTAATTTCATAAAAATCTATCATTTTTTATAGTTCAAATACTAGCTTGGTTCTGTCGTTGGTGCTTGACTTGATGGTTTTTCCATTTGTATTAGACTATTAGTGCTTAAATTATCCATTTGATGGTTCCTCCATTTGGTGTCTTTGTTACTGTTGGTGCTTGAAATAGAATTGATCCAATTTTTACAATTATGTAGGGGTATATAAAATTATAAATGTCTAGTTGTCAATCAAATAGTGCTACATCTATGGCACTTGCTCCTGCTAGATCAGAGGATCCAGCATGGGCCCATGTACGTGCAATGCCAGAGCAAGAAGTAGTACTGAATATATTTATTGCAACAAGGCAATTAGAGGTGGTGGAGTCACAAGATTGAAATACCATCTGGGTGGGATTCTAGGTGATGTAGAAGCATGTAAAAAGGCCCCTACTGATATAAGATGGCAAATGAAAGAGTTAGTCAACGAAATGAAAAAAAACAAAGAAAAGAAAAGAAAAATAAACTCACAGATTGGAAGTCCTATTGATTTAACATATGATGATATATCAGTTTATGTTACTGATAAGGATGGAAGACACATTCATAGTTCAAAAGGGAAGGGGAAGGAGAAAGTAGGCGAAAAGTCAACAAGGGGAGTAAATAAATTTTTCCCTCCAAAAACAACTCCTTGGTCTCAGCCTTGTATTAAAAGTGCTATGTGTTCAAAGGAGATGATTGATAAAGCAAAGATGGCTATAGCAAATTGGTGGTATGATGCTAATTTACCTTTCAATGCATCTCAATCTAAGTTTTATCAGCCTGCTATTAATGCCATAGCTGCCATCGGGCTAGGATTTAAGGGTCCTTCTTTGTATGAATTGAGAGGAAATCTTTTGAAAAATTCTATGACTGAGGTTCAAAAATATCTCTTGTTTATTAAAACATCTTGGGAGAAAAGTGGCTGTTCACTAATGGCAGATGGTTGGACAAACCAGAGGCAACAACCAATAATTAATTTTTTAGTTTATTACCCAAAAGATACAATGTTTTTGAAGTCTATTGATACATCGGGCCTTAGAAAAGATTCTGAAACACTATTTAACATTTTTTATCAAGTTGTTCAAGAAGTTGGGGTTGAGAATGTTGTGCAGTTCATAACGAACAATGATACAAGTTATAAGGCTGTAGGTAAAAAATTACAGCAAAAGCATGGTTCTTTTTTTGGTCCCTTGTGCTGCTCATTGTATAGATCTGATGTTAGAGAATTTTTGTGATCCCAAGCATTTTCCTATTATTGATGAAACTATAAAGAAGGCAAGAAAAATAACAAAATTCATTTACAACCATGCTTGGGTTTTTGGCTTTGATGAGAAAAGACTTCACCAACGGTCGTGATTTATGTCGCCCTGCAGTCACAAGATTTGCTACAAATTTTATAAGTATCCAATGTTTACTTTTGTTTAAGAAAGAGCGTAGATAGATGTTTACTTGTGATAAGTGGGTTGCATCAAGTTATTCTAAAAGCAGCGTAGGGAAGGAAATAGCCAAAATTGTTTTAGAAGATGGAGAGTTTTGGATTCAGTGTCAGTTTATTGTAAAATTCGGTGAACCTTTGGTTCGAGTATTACGACTTGTTGATGGAGACGAGAAGCCTGCAATGGGATATTTGTATGATGCAATGGAGAGAGCCAAAGAGAATATAAAAGCAAGATTGAAGAACAAAGTTACTGCATTTGTGCCATTCATCAGGATCATTGATGCTAGGTGGGATAAGCAGCTTCATAGACCATTACATGCAGCAGGTTGTTTTCTTAATCCTGTAATTTACTTCAACCCTTGCTTTAAAAGTAAAAATGATGTTTTAAGAGGGTTTATGAGTTGTGTTATAAAGTTGGAACTTGATACTGATAAGCAAGACAAAATCATGGAAGAAGTTGAATTGTATAAAAATGCAAACGGTGATTTTGGAGAACTTTTAGCAATTTGTCAGCGTACAAAAGTCTGTCTAGGTAACTTCCATACACTTTGTTAATTAGTGTGAATTTATCTTTAAATTCTTTTATTTGTTTTTAAGTAATAATTTATTATTTCTTTTTGCTATAGTTGCATGTGGACTAATTATGGAATTGAGGTTCCAACTCTTCAAAGGTTTGCAGTTCGCATACTAATTCAATGTTGTAGTGCAACTGGTTGTGAAAGAAATTAGAGTACATTTGAATTTATTCATTTGAAGAAGAGGAATAGATTAGAGCATAAACGATTGAATGACTTAGTATTTGTATGTTATAACTTGAAGTTACATGAACGGTAAATTTTTTTCTAAAATAATAATTTATTTACTTTTGAAAAATGATGCAGGGGAATCCGAGACAGATAATGCTGAGCTGTCTGATTGCACGTTGATGGCGCTGAGGTACCATGAATTGGCAGATCAGTATAAAGGCCAAAAGTGATCGTGACCTCTTTCTAATTGGGGGAGTTTTTGGTACGTTTCAGTCTTTTGGCCATAACTTTGGCTACAGGTGTCAGAATCGCGCATAAGACTCCAATTCGGAAAGCTCTTTTCGACGCGCACGCTATCCACATCGAGCATGGCTCCATGTGCCTTTTTCTTTTATCTCAAATTCTACTATTTTCCCTTCCGAATTGTCATTTTTAGTTATTTTTTACTATTTTTGGTAATATTTCGTATGTTTGTTAGGAAGTCATTTTAAATCCGATTTGTTCCGGATTTTTCGTAGATTGCTTATTTGATTTTGAATTTCAAATTTTCGTTATTTTCAGGATTTTGGCATTTTTGGTAAAATTCGGTTACAGACGAATTTTAGCTATACAGTCCGGCTTGTGGACTGATTTTCGACATTCTTTGATTTGATAATATTCAGTTTTTTTCTCAGAAACGTATTCTCTATATTTTGGGCAAATTTCTTGAGTTCTTTCCTGTTAATTCATCTGTTGAAACTAACTTGCAGAATAATCGCTATTCTGTCTAACGTAAAAAAATATGTAACACTTACACTTATCTGTGACTTTGATTTTGGCAGAAATATAAAAAGGGTAAGAGATGTTTTTGATCCAATCAATCTTGAGAATATTGACTTGATGGAAGAATGGGTTGGAGAAGAACCAGAACTTATTGAAGGAGAAGACTTAGATTGGGGATGTATTGAGGAGCCATTAGGCTCACTAAATTTAGAAGATTGTGATAATGTTGATCTTGATGATATGATGATATTGAAGAAAATATTTTGAATAATGTTCCACTTATTGGTCCTTATCATCTCGTTGAAGACGAGGAATATATGTTGGATTGAGAACTTATGATATTGTGTTATATTTCAAAATATGTGTTTAAGGTTTGTATTGACTGTTGAAAAATATTATTAATTTTATCAAGCATGTATGCTTTTAATATTTGTGTACATATGTTTATTTTAGAATAAAGTTAATATATATATATATAATTTATTCATATAATGTCTATTCCGAAACGGAACACCGGAACGAAACGGAATCGAAATATTCCGTTCCAGTGCCTCAACCGGAACGGTCACCGGAACGGAATTCAAAACTTTGGCTGGCACACCCCTCTCAACGCACCACTACTCTTATTATTCGTAGCTTTAATCTTCCGACTACCTTTCTCACACCTATCCATCATTGCACTACTTGTTTACAAGCAAAAACACATGCACTTCCTCACCCTTTGTCTCCCTCTTGCTCCACAAAATCATTTGAGTTATTATTTCTTGGTGTATGGGGTCTGAGCCTAGTTTTATCCATAGATAGTTGTAGGTTTTATTTTTCTATTATTGATGATCACTCAAAGTATATCTAGCTTTTTCCTATTCAAACAAAATTAGGTGTTTGCACTATTTTTATTTCCATTTTGCGATATGCGAGTAATTATTTTTCATCAAATGTAATGGCTATGTAATCCGATTGGGGCAATGAATTCTTCAATTGTTTGGTATTGTACATCGCATTACATGTCCTTATTCACATGAACAAAATGGAACTATTGAATGTCGTCACATGCATATTGTAGAAACTGGGTTATCCCTTTTAACCCAACTTCCATGCCATCTTAATATTGGTCAGACGCATTTTAAACATTTGTTTTTCTTATTCCAAACCTGTTTTAAATAATAAATCTCCATTTCAAATCCTTTTAAAAAATAAATTTCAGATGATAATTTTCTTCATACTTTTGGCACTATATGTTGGCCAAATTTACAACCCTATAATAAACATAAAATGGATCTTAGATCCACTCTTTGTGTTTTCATGGGCTATAAGGACTACAAATGCCTACACATTCCATTGGGCAGGCCTATATCTCTAGAGATGTAACTTTTAACAAAATCCATTTTCCATTTCACTCACAAACCATTGAACCCATGGCTTTATCTCCTTTCACCTATGCTAGACCAACTTCCACCCCATTGACCTAGTCCACTTACCTATGACTTATATATCACTCATGCCTGGCCCTAAATACTCTGAAACCCCTCACTCGCACTGATGGCATGGTGCCATGGCCACCTTGAAAGCATGCTTTGTCTGCATTTACACAATCTACACCTCCACAGGTTCTTGAGGAGCCCATGAACTACATAGAGGCCTCCAAATTTTTTGAATGTCAAGATGACATGAAATATGAATTCCATGCACTTTTTCAATGTTTTGGGACCCAAATAGATATTCAAAACCAAGAGAAAGTCTAATGGTACCTAGAAAGACGAAACACATGCTTAGTTGCTAAAGGGCATCACCAACAAGGTGGGGTTGACTACAATGAGACTTTTTCTCTTGTAGTCAAACCGACTACCATTCAGATTTTGCTATCCTTATCTATGTCATTCAAGTGGCCACTGCAGTAATTAGACATACAAAATACCTTCCTACATGGTGAACTGGAAGAAGCTGTCTGCATGTGGCAACCCCAAGGTTTTGTGCATCTTGACTCTCCTCTTCATGTTTGTAAATTGAAAAAGATCATTTGTGGTCTTAAAGAGGCCCCCTGGGCCTATTTTTATAAACTCAACTCCAAATTATATTCTCTTGGTTCTCAAGAATCAAACTCTGACATCTCTCTTTATTTATCGTAATGCATTTGATATTATAGTTGTCTTGATATATGTGGATGAAATTGTTGTAACTTGTTCCAACTTGAGTTTAATTTCTAAGTTTGTCTCTAAAATCCTATCATTTCTTGTGAAAGACTTAGGACAATTTCATTATTTCTTAGAAATTGAATTTTCTAGAAATAATCAAGGTTGTAATTAAGTTAGTCCAAATATGTGCCTAATCTTCTTAAACGAACAAATATGCAGAATGCTAAACTGGTGTCTACTCCTCTGTCTTCGTCCCTCAAACTTTCAGCCTATGAAATAAACTCTTTTAAGGATTCTCATCTTTATCGTAATGTCGTTGGTAGTTTGCAATATTTGTCACTCACTCATCTTATATCTTTCTTCTTTGCAGTTAACAAAGTGTCAATATGTGCATAATCCTAAAATTCCACATTGGCAAGCTATCGAACTCCTCATTTGGGCCTTCATTTTTTCTTCGTCTTCTCCATTAACTCTGTCGACCTTCTCTAATGCTAGTTGAGCCGGTAGTCCTGATTATTGAAAATCCACAGCAGAGTTCTATGTCTTTTTTGGTTTCCATCTTGTTACTTGGGATTCTAAAAAGCAACAAACAATTGCCCATTCTTCCAGGAAATCTAAATATGAAGCAGTGGCTAACACCACATGTGAACTTCTTTGGGTTCACAATATTTTCAAGGAACTTAGAATTTTATTGGATAAACCACCCACTCTTTCGTATGATAACTTGGCTATGAATTTCTTATATGTTAATCCCATATTACATGCTCGTACCAAACATGTAGAATTGGATTACTATTTTGTTTAGGATTGGGTGGCTGCCAAAACTTTCACAGTCTCATTTGTTTTCAGCAAAGACCAACTTGCTGATATCTCACAAAACCATTGCCTACAACTCGGTGTCTCCTTCTTCGATGAAGCCTCACAATTTTACAAGTGCAGATTGATTTGGAACGCACTTTTGAGATCAGTGGTTGCACCAAAACCTAGAAGGTGCAGTACACCAGACATCTACTTCAAGGAGAATCCTGTTTATGATGGGACATAAAGAGAAAGCTACTGAAGCAAGAAATGGGAGAGAACGTGGTTCCCACGTGGGAGCTATTTAAGAAGGAATTTGACGATCGCTTCTTCCCAGAATCAGTGAAGCAACATAAACTTTTGGAATTCACCACGCTAGTACAAGGCAATATGACCGTGGTGCAATATGCAGCTCTGTTCATGAAGCTGGCTAGGTTTGCCCCTCATTTGGTTGCCACAGAGAAGATGCGAGCACAGAAATTTCAAGAGGGACTACAGCTGAGAACTCACAATCAAGTTGCGTACTTGTGACTCGAAAAATTTCAAGAGTTGGTGAATGTAGCATCCATTGTTGAGGCGGAACAAAAGAGCCTGATTATGCAAGCTCAAATGCACAAGAAAAAGGGATTTCCCTACTCCCCAAGAAAGGATATTGGAAAGAGAAGGAATTTCCATCCTGCGGATAAAGGAAAAGGAAAAGTGATCGGTCAAGGAGCACCGGTTGCGCCACCACCTTGTAGAAGATGTGGACGGATACATAGAGGTGAGTGCCGACTGGTGATGGGAGCATGTTTTAGGTGTAGGCAGGTAGGCTACATTATTCAAGATTGTCCCCAGAATGCCCCTAGTGGAGCTGCAACACTAGGAGGAAAGGCGAAGACCCCTATGAAGGTAAAGGTGTATGCGATTACACCAGGAGAAGTGCTTGTGGAGGCTGAGGAAGCAGTTAACGCTAGCACCATCACTGGTAACATTTCCTGAATATACTTTGATTAAGATATGTGGTGGTCTTCCTTGAGGTAATGATAGGATAACTTTTATAGGTAATGTTAATTTGATGCAAGGTGTGGTGTATACATTGTTTGATTCTGGAGTGACAAGATCCTTTATTTCTTATGATTGTGTTCAGAGGTGTAAGTTAGATGTGGAGCCTTTAGCTCAAATGGTTTTGGTATCGATACCTGAAGAGAAGATAATTGCATGTAATCGGATAGTGAGGGATTGCCCATTAGAGGTTGCCGGTTTAAAGTTAACCGCCAAACTGGTAGTCTTTCATTTGATGAGATTTGATTTAATTTTGGGCATGTATTGGTTACCTAAGCACTATGCTAAGATTGATTGTCACAAGAGGGAGATAGTGTTCGATTTACCAGCAAAGGAGAAACTCTGTTACATAAGGAAATAGTTAGTTCTGTTTCCTCAATTGTGACAGCAAGACGGATAGCAAAGGGTTTGAAAGGAGGAGCAGAGGTGTTTTTAGTAGTAACACTGAGTTGATCGGAGAAAGCTAAGGAAATTAAAGGGATCCCAATAGTAGAAGATTTTTCTCAAGCCTTTTCAGACGATTTACCTAGATTGCCCCCTGATTGAGAGACATAGGTCGCAATCAAATTGGAACCAGCCATGGCTCCAATTCATAAAGCACCTTATAGGATGGCACCAACGGAGCTGAACGAGTTGAAGGTGCAGATAGAGGAGCTATTGGAAAAAGGATTTATACAGCCTAGTTCATCGCCGTGGAGAGCACTGATTTTGTTTGTAAAGAATAAAGATAGGACAATGCGTTTGTGCATTGACTATAGAGAATTGAATAATGTCACCATCAAGAACAAGTATCCGCTACCTCGAATAGACGACTTGTTGGATCAACTACAAGGAGCGTCAATGTTTTCCAAGATAGACCTTAGATCTGGGCATCATCAGCTTAAGATTAAGGAGCAAGATGTGCCCAAGACTGCTTTCCAAACTCAATATGGACATTTTGAGTTCTTGGTTATGCCTTTTCAGACGATTTACCTAGATTTCCCCCTGATTGAGAGACATAGGTCGCAATCAAATTGGAACCAGCCATGGCTCCAATTCATAAAGCACCTTATAGGATGGCACCAACGGAGCTGAACGAGTTGAAGGTGCAGATAGAGGAACTATTGGAAAAAGGATTTATACAGCCTAGTTCATCGCCGTGGAGAGCACTGATTTTGTTTGTAAAGAATAAAGATAGGACAATGCGTTTGTGCATTGACTATAGAGAATTGAATAATGTCACCATCAAGAACAAGTATCCGCTACCTCGAATAGACGACTTGTTGGATCAACTACAAGGAGCGTCAATGTTTTCCAAGATAGACCTTAGATCTGGGCATCATTAGCTTAAGATTAAGGAGCAAGATGTGCCCAAGACTGCTTTCCAAACTCAATATGGACATTTTGAGTTCTTGGTTATGCCGTTTGGATTAATGAATGCGCCATCAACATTCACGAATTTGACGAATCGGATTTTCAGGCAATATTTGGATAGCTTCATGGTGGTTTTCATCGAAGACATTCTAATATACTCTCAGAGTGACGAAGAGCATAAAGAGCACCTAACGATTGTGCTGGGAATTTTGTAAGAGCACCAACTTTACGCCAAACTTAGCAAGTGTGAGTTTTGGCTTCAAGAGATTAAGTTTCTGGGTCACGTTATTTCTAAAGAAAGAGTTGCCATAGATCCAGTTAAGATAGAAGCAGTAACAGATTGGCAGAGGCCAATAAATGCCTATGAAGTACGTAGTTTTCTTAAGCTAGCATAATACTACATGAGATTTGTAGAAGGATTCTCCAAACTTTTTGGCCCTTTGACGGCATTGACAAGGAAAAATGTGATACCCCCAACTCACGTCTGGGATTTAACGTAAGTCAAAGGGGTCAGGATAAGTAACATTAAGCTACTCACCCTCAAACTTAAAAAATAAAATATAGGAATTTTATTATGCACAACGGATAAGGTCAAGTATAAAAATTTCTAAAGATCACATATGGTAAATTTTAACTTCCAACTTCTACATTCCCCTTTCATTCATCAGACATTGTACTGTTATATATATATATATGCCCAATATAGTTATCAGCGTTAACAAAATAAGAATACATATCAAAAGATCATCCCTATGGTCACTTGGGTTCCTTCTTAACTTCGAGAAATCTCCTCCCATAACGGAACATATCCAAGTTAAGACAACGGTCTTGCTGGAGATATTGTCCCTGTGGTGTCGAATAAACTCCACATATAGATAGGGAGCCATCCAATCCCAAAGTCAAACAGCAACCTATATGCTACTCCTCCTCAGCAAAAGCGGGGGTACTGTGATACCACAACTCCACTAGCTGATCATACATAAACAGTCACGGGAATGCAAAAGTGAAATCTACATAAGGACTGTATTTAAAGAGTCCATCAGGACACCTCAGAGTCTCCTACGTCATCGAGACTTTCCCCCTGTTGGCCATCACATCCTGTATATAATTTATACATACAAGAAAGAAACATAAAACTACGAAAGAGTGAGATTTCCTTAGAAATCTCAGTAAATACATAATTAGCTCAATAAAGCATAGACACAGCCATCGTTAATCTTTTTGGGAAAAGAAACTAACAAAACATGATCAAAACATAATTCATGTGATTTATCCATAACCTACATAGGCTTACACTCTTACGACATTTTATGTTCCTTTTCTCTTAACCATCAACACCTTCTTAAAAACTTATTCAATTATTATCCTCAATAGGCATTACGTATCGCCATCCCAATCGCAGATAACTCTTTTACAGCATATTTATTCATATCATCGATGGGCGTTACGTATCACCGTTCCCATCGCAGATAACTCATCAATCACCGGGCGTTACGTATCGCCGTCCCCGTTATGATGAGTCTCGTGTCAATCTTCCGGGCGTTACATCTCGCCATCCCTGTCTTGACATGGATCATACATAACATAGTAGGCGTTACGTCTCGCCATTCCCACTAATCATATCACTTCCACCAAGTTAAGTATCGCCGTCCCTGTGATAATACATAACACTCTTATCATACGACATGCGTTATGTATCTCCGTTCCTGTCTACACGTCAGTCATCCGGGCATTACATCTCGCCGTCCCCGTCACGACGTGACTAACTTATCCATATCTCTTATTCTTAGTTGTTTCTTTCTTATTCTTAGGAATGTTTCTCAAGTACATGATGTACCACTTTTCTTAAATCTCACCACATACTAGAACATGCATGTGCTCTTAAATTATCACATGCTCACATATGCATGTAGCTTAAATTCTGCAAAGTGTTTTACTCAAGCTAAATACTTAGATAGCACATATAATTTCTTCTTATTTCAATGTCCACTTTTATTCCAACAAAAGCCTTGAATTTAAGCAAAATAAGGTATCTCACTTGAGCGAAGTATCGAGCGAAAATCGAGCGAAGTCTCGGGTTGGAACTCGGGTTGGAACTCACTCGAGCAGAATATTAAGCGAACATTAAGCAAACTGGGTATCTCGCTCGAGCGAAGTATCGAGCGAGATTCAAGTAAGTTCTTGGATTAGAACTCGCTCGAGCAAGACATTGAGCGAGTGTCGAGCGAAGTCTTGGGTTGCACTTCGCTCGAGCCAAACATCTAGCGAGAGTCAAGCGAGAGTTTACAATTGTTCTTTGCTCGATCCTTCGGTTGAGCGAGGGTTGAGCGAAGTTACAGAGCATGGGGTGTTTCAATCCAAAACTCGCAATATTTTCACATAAACTTGATTTTTACTTATTATAACATAGTTTTAGGTTCTTCTAACTTCATTAAACACATTTCCATTAACAAAATCACTTCAAACAACACTTAGATTTATTATAACACTTTAACAAGAATATAAGGGTTCCATACCAACATGTATAGTCCAACCATTTAAATAAACCATCTGCATACTAAGATTAAGCTAGAATATGAACTTACACACTCTTTAAATATGGTTGAAGATGATCAAACTAAATCTTTGCAAGCCTTTTCCTCAAAACACTTACTAAGCTCACTTAGGATGTATATGGAGGTTAAGGGACTAGATAAGGGTTTTCTTTGATTTCTTTCAAAGGGATTCGTGTGCTACATTATCAAAGAGAGTTAGAAGACTCCCAAATGTCTATTTATAGGGGTGGTGGTCAACTCATGTGAAGGAAAGAAGAGGGGCAACTTGGTAAAGACCATAGGCTTCTGGTTTGCATGTGATGAGGTGTCCCTCCTAAGCCTTTTTCCATGATTAACTAAATCCCCCAAAAATCTTAGGCTTTGCAGCTGAAATGATCATCTAATGGTCAGTATTTGAGATATTTTTACAAACCATTTGATCAATAGTTGGGGTAGAAGCTTATGGGATAAGGGATGAGGTGGCATCTCACCTAACCATGCATGCATCTCCCTTTCCAACCTTCATCTGGTTAGCCACGCCCCTTAGGCTTTCCCCCAACCCATTTAGTTACTTGCTAACCTCCTTAAGACTCTACTTAACAAGTTCTAGAAGGCCCCTTCCTGATTTAGTTAGGATAGAATCCCATTTGGATCCATATTCTCCAACTCGAATTTTGTTTAAACTCAGTCCAGAGTTATCCACTTGATCCCGAAATAAGTCGTTGATATTATCCAAATATTCAAACACTCATAACATAACAGTTTTAGATCTATCTCTTAGGATTCTATATGAATTAGAATAACTTCATTTGGACCTCATATGGGTAACTTATACTCATTACACTAAAACTCGACAGTTTAATTCGAGAATGAGCACCACGTGTTTGATATTTAGTTCTATCACTTCTTCTTGCATTTACACCCTAATTTTTGAGAATTCAACTCCTTCTAAGTTTAAAATGAATTTCTCTAGTTGACACCTTGTTCCAAATCTCAAAGATTTCTCCATAATATTTTTTTTTTCTAATACATGATCTCACTTATTCTAAATCCAATACTCTCATTTAGGTTTCCAACTCTATTTTCCTAGAAACTATACCCAAAATATAATTCTTTAAAAAAATCCAAAAAAAAATTTATCTTAAAAATTTTGGGATATTACATCATTTCCCCCTTAAAATGATTTCGTCCCCGAAATCGCTAAATCATGAATTAAGAATCAATGAATTAATACCTCGATTACTTGCAGCAGTAGATTCTTCTGAAGAGGTAGAGACTTTTTCCTTATTTGACAGTGAATCTTGAGAATGGTAAAAGATCATCTCAACATCCTGATCAAAATACATATTCACACTAATCTCCTGTAATTTACGCAGTATTTCAGATTCTGTTTCTTTTATGACTGGTCTCTCCTCACATTGATGTTTTCTATCTTCAGACCTATCAGATAACTCCATTATGATGGATTTTCCTTTATCTTCTCTTTTCAACAATTCCCTTTCTGCTTGTAACCATTTTTGAGTGTGTTGCCTCTCCTCACCTGACAAAGCTCGTCTAGAGACTGGGTTACCTTTTTCATCTATGTCCATGATATGTGTTCTATGTTTTTTACTCTTATTCAACCAACGTAATCTATCTGCTTTCCATTGTTTCATCTTTTCCCTACGAAATCTCTCTCTAATCCTTTCAGATCTTTTCTTTAACTGATCTACAGGAGTGACTGACATTCGTGCTTTTCTTTTGGAGCCATAATCCTGAGTAAAACCAATCATCAAAAACTATAGATACCAAAATAACACAAACATCATACAAATAGCTTTATATACATATGTCAGAGTTCGAACATAAACAACAAATTAATACAACTAAGTTTCAAATAATTGAGGATAACTAGCTCTCATCATATCCTCACGTTCCCAGGTAGCTTTCTAAAAAACAGGATTGTTCCAGAGCACTTTCACTAATAGAATTGTGCGATTCCGAAGGGTCTGTTCTTTCTGATCTTCAATCCTCACTGGCCACTCTTCATAGGTTAAGTTGGGACGCAAATTAACAGGACTTGGATCCATCACCGCCACTGGTTCATTACTTAAACTCTTCTTCAGGGAAGATACATGAAATACATTATGAACTCCTTGCAGATTATTAGGTAATGTTAGGCGGTAGGCCAGCGGACCTACTTTTTTTAGAATTTCATAAGGTCCAATATAACGAGAACTTAACTTTCCTTTCTTACCAAATCACATAACTCCCTTCATAGGTGAAATCTTCAAATACACCCAGTCTCTCACCATAAAATCTAAGATTCTTCTGCGATTATCTGCATAACTCTTTTGCCTACTTTGCACCGTTTTTATCTGATTTCTTATCCTTGTAATCTGCTCCTTAATTTCTTGTAAATACTCAGGTCCTAAAATACTGCTTTCACCAACTTCATCCCAATATATAGGAGACCTACATTTCCTTCCATAAAATGCTTCATAAGGCGCCATTTGTATGGTAGCTTGAAAACTGTTATTATAAGCAAACTCGATTAATGGTAACAGACTCTCCCAATCTTTACGAAAACCCAATACACAAGCTCTCAACATATCTTCTAAAGTCTGAATGGTTCTTTCTGTTTGCTCATCCATTTGAGGATGATATGCACTACTAAATTTTAAATTGGTACCCATTGTCTTCTGTAAATTTTGCCAAAATCGAGATGTAAATCTAGGATCTCTATCTGACACTATGGTCTTGGGCACTCCATGTAGACAAACTACTTCTTTTATGTAGATTTTTGCCAATCTTTCCATAAAATCCATGTTTGAAATAGGTAAAAAGTGAGCGCTCTTTGTCAACCGATCAACTATTACCCAAATTGCATTTTTTCCCACCAA
This sequence comes from Platycarya longipes, assembly GCA_036559045.1. NCBI lineage: Eukaryota > Viridiplantae > Streptophyta > Magnoliopsida > Fagales > Juglandaceae > Platycarya > Platycarya longipes. Next base: position 32,980,557 of record CM071791.1, read on the forward strand.
TATTCTTGGTAATCCTACCACAAAATCCATAGATATATCCTCCCATTTCCATTCAAAAATTGGTAGGGGTTGTAATTTATCGGCTGGTCTTTGGTGTTCAGCTTTCACTAACTGACACACTGGGTATTTGGCTATAAAGGTTGCAATATCTTTCTTCATTCCTTCTCGCCAAAACTTTTCTTTTAAACCCTGATACATCTTAGTACTTCCAGAATGGGCAGTATATGGTGTACCATGAGCTTCCTTCATCAATCTTTCTTTCAAATCTGAATTATCGGGTACTATTTTCCTTTTCCCAAAGTATAACATCCCATCACCTGAAATCCTATAGTGTGAGGACCATTTTCCTTCCAGCATTTACTATTTCATCTTTTCCAGCTTAGCATCCTTCTGTTGTCCTTCCTTAATCTCCTCATTTGTTAAAGAAACAATTTCTTGAATCACCATTAACTTGAATTCTTGTGATAACCTGTCTACAAGAATTTCTCGCATTGCTGCTAACATTGATAATTCTTCAGTCTGAGTTTTCTTGCTTCAAGTATTTGCTACCACATTAGCCTTTCCAGGATGATATTTTATTTCACATTGAAAGCCACTTATGGTCTCTATCCATCTTCTTTGCCTTATGTTCAGACTCTTCTGACTAAAAAAGATACTTGAGACTTTTATGGTCCGTAAATATTTCACATTTCTCTCCATATAAGTAGTGCCTCCAGATTTTTAGTGCAAATACCACAGCTGCCAATTCCAAATCACGAGTGGGATAATTCCGTTCATGATCCTTCAGCTGTCGGGACCGTTCATGATCCTTCAGTTGTCGGGATGCGTACGCAACTACTCTTCATTCTTGCATTAATATACACCCCAGTCCCATCTTTGAGGCATCACTGTATATCACATAGGGTTTGTGAGGTTCCGGTAAAACTAAAATTGGTGCCGTAGTCAATCTTCTTTTTAGCTCTTGGAAACTCTTCTCACATTGATCACTCCAAACGTACTTAGCAGTCTTCCTGGTCAGTGTTGTCAAAGGTGCCGAAAGTTTGGAAAATCCTTCCACAAATCTTCTATAATATCCGGCTAAACCCATAAAACTTCGTACTTTGTGTGCATTGGTTGGTTGCTTCCAATCCATTACTGCTTTCATTTTTCCTAGATCTAAGGAAACTCCTTCACTCGAGATCACGTGACCCAAAAATTTTACTCTCGTAGCCAAAACTCGCACTTACTAAGTTTGGCATACATTTGATGTTTTTGCAAGATCTCCATTACAATTCTCAGATGCTCTTTATGATCCTCATCATTCTGGGAGTAAACCAAAATATCATCAATAAAAACTACCCCAAACTTATCCAAATAAGGTCTAAATATCCGGTTCATCAGATTCATAAATACCGTTGGCGCATTTGTCAATCCGAATGGCATAACCAAAAATTCAAAATGCCCATATCTCATTCGAAAGGCTGTCTTAGGTACATCTTGCTCCCTGATCTTCAACTGATGATATCCAGACCAAAGGTCTATTTTAGAGAATACTGAAGCTCCTCTTAGTTGATCCAACAGATCATCTATCCGTGGCAACGGATACTTATTCTTGATTGTGACCTTATTCAAATCTTGGTAATCTATACACATTCGCATTGTTCCATCTTTTTTTTTTCACAAATAACACTAGTGCTCCCCATGGGGATGAATTTGGTCTGATAAATCTCTTTTATAAAAGTTCCAAAATCTGAGCTTTTAACTCTTCTAATTCCACCGGTGCCATCCTATAAGGTGCCTTATGAACTAGAGCCATAGCTTGTTCCAATTCGATAGCGAACTCCGTTTCTTGGTCAGGAGGTAATCCCGGCAGATTATCAGAAAAGACTTGGGGAAAATCTTCCACAACTGGAATTCCTTTGATACTCTTAACAACTTCTGAGGAATTTAACATTATTATCACATACACATTTGCCTCTTCCTCAATACTTTTCTTCATTCGCTTGACAGTTAATATGGAGGAAACTGAATCAATTATTTCCCCCTTGTAACAAAACTTCTCCTTAATTGGTGAATCAAAAACTATCTCCTTTTTACGACAATCAAGTTTAGCATTATACTTGGCTAGCCAGTCCATTCCCAAAATTAAGTCAAATTTCATTAAATGGAATAATATCAAATTAGTGACTAGCTAAAAACTCCCAACTTCCAAAGAACAATTTCTTACAATTCGGTGACATCCTGCTATCTTCCTATCAGGCATAACTACTATAACTTTTTTGCCCAAAGGTTCCACCTCTAATTCACATCTTTGGACACAATCATATGAAATAAAAGATCATGTTGCTCCCGAATCAAACAGAGCATAGACCATGCATTGCTTCAATTTAACCTTACCTAAGAAAGTTATCCTATGGTTATTATTACTAATCCAAAGAATCCATTCATAAACTAAAAGAAGGAAAATTAGAAAGTTTCCAATAATAACATTAGCGTCTATGGTCTCATCAGCCTCCATGTCCACTTCTCCTGGCGTTATTGCATAAACTTTTGCTTTCATGGATGCCTTGGTTTTTCCTCCTGGGAGAGCTACGCCTTGAGGAACATTCTGAGGACAATATTTGATCAAATGTCCTGGCCGGCCACACCTAAAGCAAGCCCTAGCATCCATTCTACAATCTCCCTTGTGTCGACGCCCACATTTGGTACATATTGGAAACAGAACCAGTACATTTGAATTACCTGCTATTCCTTTTCCTCCACCCATGGGTCTAAAATTTCGTTTCTTTCATACATCTTTTCCCCCAGAATAAGGAAATCTTCTTTTTCAAACTACTTGAGTTTGCGCTATTATGCTCCTCTGTTCAGCCTCAGCTATAGCTGCTATGTTTACCAGTTCTTGAAAATTTTCCATTCGTAGGCACGCCACCTACATACGAATCCTTGCTTGCAATCCTTCTTGAAACTTCTACGCTCTCATCTTCTCAGTGGCTACTAAGTGTGGGCAAATCTTGCCAGTTTCATAAACCGAGCTGCATACTGCTCCACCGTCATGTTGCCTTGTATCAACGTGGCAAACTTTAGAGCTTTCTGTCGCTTCATAGATTTCAGAAAGAATTAATCATCAAATTCTTTCTTGAACCGTTCCCACGAGGGCATTACATTTTCTCCTAACTCTAGCTTCGGCAGCCTCCGCTTCGTGTCCCACCATAATCCTGCTTCTCCTTGCAGCAAATGCCCCGCATACTGTACCTTCTGAATCTTAGTGCAACCACTAACTTCGAAAATACGTTCCAAGTCAACAATCCATTTATCAGCCTTTAATGCTCCTTCAGTTCTTATAAAATGTGGGCATCGGTAAACTAGAAAATTTTCATTTGGACATCCTTGAGTTTCTCCTCTATTCTCATCCTGCTGACGATAACGACTCTGCTCTATCTGATTTCTCACCACCTCAGCCATCTACCGAATAGCTTTGGCTATCGCCTGGCCTCCTTCCAATAGGGGGTTTTGAGCCTCTTGTCTTCCTTCCAAAGGTGGATCGTGTGCCCTAGGTTCCCCTTCCAAAGGTGAGTTTGGTGTCATCTGCTCCTCCATCCTTGGGGGAGTAACCAATGGAGGATTTGGTGCTGCTGTTTCTACTCGTTTCGAAACTGGACGACCTCTTGTCATTTTTATCTTCCTGAAACATACCAAGCTCTATCATGAACTGTATTTACTTTAGAAACCTCCATATTTCTAAAGTACAATTTATTCATCCATACCACTCCAATTCCAATCTTATAAAGATTTAACTTATTCTTATGCCATGTGATCCATTTTTCCTAGGACAATGTGGATTTCACCCAGAGACATAATAGCTCTGATAGCACTCTGTGACACCCCCAACTCAGGTTGGGATTTAACGTAAGTCAAAGGGGTCAGAATAAGTAACATTAAGCTACTCACCCGCATACTTAATAAATAAAATATAGGAATTTTATTATACACAACGGATAAGGTCAAGTACAAAAATTTCTAAAGCTCACATATGACAAATTTTAACTTCCAACTTCCACATTCTCCTTTCATTCATTAGACATTGTACTATTATATATATACATGCCCAAAATAGTTATCAGCGTTAACAAAATAATAATACATATCAAAAGACCATCCATATGATCACTTGGGTTCCTTCTTAACTTCGAGAAATTCCCTCCCATAACGGAACATATCCAAGCGACAACGGTCTTGTTGGAGATATTGTCCTGTGGTGTCGAATAAACTCCATATATAGATAGGAAACCATCCAATCCCAAAGTCAAACAGCAACCTATACGCTGCTCCTCCTCAACAAAAGCGAGGGTACTGTGATACCACAACTCCACTGGCTGATCATACATAGACAGTCCCAGGTATGCAAAAGTGAAATCTACATAAGGACTATATTTAAAGAGTCCCTCAGGACTCCTCGGAGTCTCCTGCATCATCGGGGCTTTCCCTCTGTTGGCCATCACATCCTGTATATAATTTATACATACAAGAAAGAAACATAAAACTACAAAAGAATGAGATTTCCTTAGAAATCTCAGTAAGTACATAATTAGCTTAATAAAGCATAGACACTACCATCATTAATCTTTTTAGGAAAATAAACTAACAAAACATGATCAAAACATAATTCATGTGATTTATCCAAAACCTACATAGGTTTACACTCTCATGGCATTTTATGTTTCTTTTTTCTTAAGCATCAACACTTTCTTAAAAACTTATTCAATTATTATCCTCAATGGGTATTACGTATCGCCATCCCATCACAGATAACTTTTTTACAATAAATTTATTCTTATCACCGATGGGCGTTATGTATCGCCGTCCCCATCACAGATAACTCATCAATCACCCGGGCATTACGTATCGCCGTCCCCATTAAGATGAGTCTTGTGTCAATCTTCCGTACATTACGTCTCGCCGTCCCCGTCTTGACACGGATCATACGTAACATAGTGGGTGTTACGTCTCGCCGTCCCCACTAATCATATCTGTAATAGCCCAAATTTTTCTAAGGTAAATTATTTTATGGTTATTATTTTAAGGAAATTTATTTGATGCAATTATTTATTAGGAAATTAGAATGGGAGATTTAGTTGAGGAATGTGAGATTTCACTTAGCATTGGGAATTATGCATTTTCGGATTAATCTGTCGAGTTTTAGAAAAACAGGCATAAGTTATTCATATGGGGTCCAAATGAGGTGATTCTAATTAGTATAGAACCCTAAGATATAGATCTAAAACTTTTATGTTTGAAGTTTCCTGAGATTCGGAAGGAATCAATAACTTATTTGGGAATCAAGTAGGCAGCTTTGGAATGGGCTTAAATGGAACCCGAGTTGGATAATTGAACTAGATTGGGGCATGTAACTAATTAGGCAACTGGTTTTAAGATTCTATGGGATTAGGAAATGTGTAGGGATATTTATAAATGGATGGAAAGTTGATTTGGAAGTCAATTGAATGGTTAGTGTGATGGGAATTCAAGGGGAGCCAAAATCTGGTTGATAGGTGACTAAGTGGATCAAATTTGGCTCTACCTTAACTAAACTAAGTAAGGGCCTTCTAGAACTTGTTGAAGGGAGACCTAAGGGAGTTGGGAAGGAACCAAATGGGTAGGAAAATCTGGAGATGGGCGTGTGACACAAGGAGAGGGCTGGAGATGAGAGATGCATGCATGGTTAGGTGAAATGCCACCTCACCTCTTATCCCTTTAGCTTACTTCTCAGCCATGGATCAAAATGGGCAGCCAAACCATCTCAAATGTGAGCCCTTGGATGACTAATTTAGCTGCAAAGCCTAGGATTTGGGAGGCTTAATCCTCATCATTAGATTTACTTAGATGGACACCTCATCACATGCAAATCTGGCAACTAGTGCACCTTAGGTGCATTTCCTTTTCTCTCCCTCATGTTGGTCGACCACCACCCTATAAATAGAGCCTTGAGAGCTTTCTAAGCTCCTTTAGAAGGAGAGAACACTTGCCCTTTTGAAGCCATACCAGAAAACCCTCCCCAAACCCTCAAAGTGCTCATTTGTGAGCTAAGTGAGTGAGTGTGGGAGAAAAGTTGCAAGAAGTTGGTTGGATCAATTCTCTTGAGCTTGGAAGAAATAGTAAGTCCATATTCTAGCTTAATTTAAGCATGGAAATGGTTTATTGGCATGATTGAGCTATGTTTACTAGTAGTGAACACTTGAGAACATGATTAAGTGGAAATGGACACATGAGTAGGGTTGATTGTAATTTGTCTTGTTAATATGTTCAATAAAATTGTAGAAACTTAGATTTAAGTTTTTAAGAAGATAAATAGGGTGTATGGAAGAGATTGGCATGTTTTGAGTAGAAAAACTCTTAGAGCCGTGAGTTCGCTCGACCCTCGCTCGACATGTGAGTCGAGCGAAGGCAAAATATGAACCCTCGCTAGAGTTTCGCTTGATACCCGCTCGAGCGAGTCCCAACCCGAGACTTCGCTCGATACTCGCTCGACAAGCCGCTCGAGCGAGATGCCCTGTTTTGCTTAGACTTAGGGTTTCCTTAGAATAGAATTGGGGGTTTCAAATGGGAAGGATTATAAGTGGAATAACTCACGTGAATAAGAGAAGAATAAAAAGAAAGAAAATAATGTTTATAAGATTAAGTTAGTCACGTCGTGACGGGGACGGCGAGACGTAACGCCCGGATGACTGACGTGCCGACAGGGACGGCGATACGTAACGCCTGTCGCGATATAAGAATAGGTGATCTCCACGGGGACGGCGAGACGTAACGCCCGTGTGACTGATCTTCACGGGGACGGCGAGACGTAACGCCCGTGAAATTGATCTGAATAGCAGGGATGGCGAGACGTAACGCCCGCAGTAATATGTGTATATGTCTTGTGTCAACACGGGGACGGCGAGACGTAACGCCCGTGAGATTGACACCAGACTCATCATAATGGGGACGGCGAGACGTAACGCCCGGATGATTGATGAGTGTACGTGATGGGGACGGCGATACGTAACGCCCATCAGTGATAAGAAAGAATAAGAATCTTAAGGGAAAACGGTGTAATTTAATATAAGATCATGGGTGAGTTAAGAAAAGTGTCAGTTAGACAGTGGTCTTGTGAGGGGTATATTAGGGTAATTTCCCTTGTCATTTGTGGTAATAACTTTATGGTTGTTTTCCCTGTTTCCTTTAAGCTGTTTATGTACTTACTGAGATTTCATTCGAAATCTCACTCTTTTGTGGCTCCATATATTTTGTGCATATTATTTTATACAGGATTCGATGACCAGCAAGGGGATAGCCCCGATGAGGCAGGAGACTTCGGGGAGTCCTGAGGGACTTTCCGACTATAGTCCTTATATGGACATTTCTTTCGTTTCCTTCGGACCTCCTATCAGTAATCGACCCACCGGAGCTTGGAGTCTTGACGCATCCACTTTTGTTGAGGAGAGGAGACGTACGGGATGCTGTATAACCCTAGGAGTAGATGGCTCATTGTCCATGTGTGGGGTTTGTGTGACTCCACAGGGACAACAGCTCCAGCGAGACTTTAGTATTAGTATGGATAGGTTTCGCTATGGGAGAGAATACCCCGAGGTTAAGAGGGAAAAAGAGTGAGGTGAAGGAAAGTTCTTTTGGAAGAATGTAAAATATTTTACTACAGTTTGGATCTTGTATATGTATAAAGTACAATGTTAAGTTTTAATGAATGTTGTATATGTATTTCCGTGTGATCTTTAGAAAGGCTTATATCTAAAACCTGATCCGCTGCGATTTAAGTGATATATGCTTTTTATTCTTGTTAGGTACGAGGGTGAGTAACCTAGTGTTGCCCATCCAGACACCTTAATTTACGTTAAATCCCAGACGTAAGTTGGGGGCGTCACAGATTGGTATCAGAGCAATTACGTCTCTGGGTAAAACCTACGTGTCCTAGGAAAAGAGATCCATGGTACTAGTATAGGCTTGAATCTTTATCATATTGGAGTTTGGAGTAAAATGGGTGAATGTTTGGATTTTTGGAATTGGAAGTTTCTAAAATAAGTATAGCTTATGGTGAAGTTGGGTGTATTTCAGGAAAACAATATGCCAAGAGGTCGTCCTCCCTTGAAACGAGTAGACGTAGTAAACCAGAATCCTTCTTTGGTTACCCCTCCACGTACTGAAGAACAAACGGCACCAAGCTCACCGTTGAGAGAAGGACAGACACCATCGAACCCATAGTTGGGGGAAGGGCAGACGGCACCGAACCCATTATCGGGAGAAGAGCAGAGGACACAGAATCCACCCTTGGAAGGGGGACCAGTAGCACAAAACCCCCCATTAGAAGGAGGCCAGGCAATAGCTGAAGCTATTCAGCAAATGACGGAAGTGGTGAGAAACCAAATAGAACAGAGCCGTTATCATCAGCAGAATGAAAATAGAAGAGAAGCTCAAGGGTGTCCGTATGAAAAATTTCTAGCGTATCGATACCCGCCCTTTATCGGAATGGAAGGAGCATTAAAGGCAGATAAATGGATAGTAGACTTGGAACGCACCTTCGAAGTTAGTAGTTGCACCGAAGTTCAGAAAGTGCAATATGCAGGACATCTGTTACAAGGAGAAGCAGGACTGTGGTGGGACACAAAGCGAAAGCTGCTAAAGTTAGAACTGGGAGAAAATGTAGTGCCTACATGGGAAAGGTTCAAGAAGGAGTTCGACGATCGATTCTTTCCGGAATCTATGAAGCGGCAGAAAGTTTTGGAATTTACTATGTTAATACAAGGCAGTATGTCGGTGGAATAGTACTCGGCACGATTTATGGAATTGGCGAGATTTGCTCCACACCTGGTAGCTACTGAAAAGATGAGAGCCCAGAAGTTTCAAGAAGGACTGCAGCCACGAATTCGTATGCAGGTGGCATGTTTGCAAATTGAGAATTTTCAAGAACTAGTGAATGTAGCAGCCATAGCGGAAGCTGAACAGAGGAGTGTTATGGCGCAAACTCAAACATATGGAAAAAGAAGATTTCAATTTTCTGGGGGAAAGGATGCTAGAAGGAAACCAAATTTTAGATCCATGGATAGAGGAAAAGGAGTAGCAATTAATCCAAATATGCCGATTTTATTTCCGCAATGTGCAAAATGTGGACGTCGACATCAGGGAGATTGTCGAGTGGATATTAGAGTTTGTTATAGATGCGGTCGGCCAGGACATCTGATCAAAGACTGCCCCCAGAATACCTCTCAAGGAGTAGCTCTACCCGGAGGAAAAGCCAAAGCTCCTGCGAAAGCTAAAGTTTATGCTATCACGCCTGGAGAAGTAGATATGGAGGCAGACGAGACAATAGATGCTAATGTTATTACTGGTAAATTTCTAAGTCTCCTCTTTTAGTTAATGAATGGATTCTTTGGGAGAGGTAATAATAATAATAGTAGAATAAAATTTTCTTTAGGTAAGCTTAAGCTGAAGCAATGCATGGTCTATACTTTGTTTGATTCGGGAGCAACCAGATCCTTTATTTCCTATGATTGTGTCCAAAGGTGTGATTTAGAAACTGAATTGTTGACCCAAAAAGTTATAGTAGTCATGCCCAATGGAAAGGTAGCAGGATGCCATCGGATGGTGAAAAGTTGCCCCTTGGAGATTGGAAGTTCACAGCTAGTCGCTGATCTGATACTATTCCATTTGATGGAGTTTGATTTGATTTTAGGTATGGATTGGTTGGCCAAGTATTATGCTAAACTGGACTGTCGTAGAAAGGAAATAGTTTTTAGTTTACCCAAGGAAGGGGAATTTTGTTACAAGGGAGAAATGTTAAAGGCAGTTTCCTCCATAGTAACCGCTAAGCGAATAATGAAAAGTATTAACAAAGAAACTAAGGGCTACTGGGTAATCCTGTTAAACTCCTCAGAAGTTGTTAAAGGTATTCGAGGAATTCCTGTGGTGGAAGACTTTCCTCAAGTCTTTTCTGATGATCTACCAGGACTACCTCCTGATCGAGAAGCAGAATTTGTTATTGAATTGGAACCGGCCACAACTCCAGTTCATAAGGCTCCGTATAGAATGGCACCGGTGGAATTAGAAGAATTGAAAGCTCAGATTGAAGAACTTTTAAGGAAAGGATTTATCAGGCCTAGTTCATCCCCATGGGGAGCACCAGTATTGTTTGTGAAGAAGAAAGATGGGACAATGCGGATGTGCATAGACTACCGGGAATTGAATAAAGTTACCATTAAGAATAAATATCCGTTGCCACGGATAGATGATCTGTTGGATCAATTAAGAGGAGCAACTGTGTTTTCAAAAATAGACCTTCGGTCTGGCTATCATCAGTTGAAAATCAGGGAGCAAGATGTACCTAAGACTGCTTTCCAAACCCGATATGGGCACTTTGAATTTTTGGTTATGCCATTCGGAGTGACAAATGCACCAGCAGTATTCATGGACTTGATGAACCGGATATTCAGACCATATTTGGACAAGTTTGTGGTGGTTTTTATTGATGATATTTTGATCTACTCTCAGACTGATGAAGATCATAAAGAGCATTTGAAAGTAGTAATGAAAATTTTGCAGAAACATCAAATGTATGCCAAACTCAGTAAGTGTGAATTTTGGCTACAAGAAGTTAAATTTTTGGGCCATGTTATTTCAAGTGAAGGAGTCTCAGTGGATCCAGCAAAGGTAGAAGCAGTGATGGAGTGGCAGCAACCAACCAATGCACATGAAATACGAAGCTTCTTGGGATTAGCCGGATACTATAGAAGATTTGTGGAAGGATTTTCCAAACTGTCTGCACCTCTGACAGCATTGACTAGAAAGAATGCTAAGTACGTTTGGAGTGAACAATGCGAAAAGAGTTTCCAAGAGCTAAAGAAGAGATTGACTACAGCACCAATTTTAGCCTTGCCAGAACCTCATAAACCTTATGTGATATATAGTGATGCCTCAAAAATGGGATTGGGGTGTGTGTTAATGCAAGAAGGAAGAGTAGTTGCGTATGCATCCCGACAACTTAAGGACCATGAACAGAATTATCACACGCATGATTTAGAGTTAGCAGCTGTAGTGTTTGCTCTAAAGATTTGGCGGCATTACTTATATGGAGAAAGGTGTGAAATATTTACGGACCATAAGAGTCTCAAATATCTATTTAGCCAGAAAACCTTGAATATGAGACAGAGAAGGTGGATAGAGACTATAAGTGATTTTCAATGCGAAATCAAATACCACCCTGGAAAGGCTAATGTGGTAGCCGATGCCTTGAGTAGGAAAGTTCAAACAGAAGAATTTTCAGTGTTGGCAGCGATGCGGGAAATTCTGGTAAACAGATTATCACAGGACCTCAAGTTAATGGAGATTCAAGAAATTGTTCCTTTAACGGACGAAGAAATTAAGGAAAAACAACAAAAGGATGCTAAACTGGAGAAGATAAGACAGCAAGTACTGGAAGGAAAAGGGTCTCCACACTTTATGATTTCAGGTGATGGAATGTTATACTTTGGAAGAAGGAAAATCATTCCGGATGCCCCAGAATTGAAAGAAAGGTTGATGAAAGAAGCTCATAGTACACCATATACTGCTCATCCTGGAAGTACTAAGATGTATCAAGGTTTAAAAGAAAAGTTTTGGTGGGAAGGAATGAAGAAGGATATTGCGACCTTTGTAGCCAAGTGTCCAGTGTGTCAATTAGTAAAGCTGAACACCAAAGACCAGCCGGTCAGTTGCAACCTTTACCAATCCCCGAATGGAAATGGGAGGATCTATCTATGGATTTTGTGGTAGGATTTCCAAGAACGTCTACGGGAAAGAATTCGGTTTGGGTAATAGTGGATCGATTGACGAAGAGTGCTCACTTTTTACCTATCTCCAACACGGATTCTATGGAAAAGTTAGCAAAAATTTATGTGAAGGAAATAGTTTGTTTACATGGAATACCCAAGACTATAGTATCAGACAGAGACCCTAGATTTACATCTCGATTTTGGCAAAGTTTACAGAAGATGATGGGTACCAATTTAAATTTCAGCAGCGCATATCATCCTCAAACGGACGGGCAAACAGAAAGAACTATTCAGACTTTGGAGGATATGTTGCGAGCCTGCGTGTTAGATTTTGACAAAGATTGGGAAAGTCTGTTACCATTAATTGAATTTGCATATAATAACAGTTTTCAAGCTACTATACAGATGGCGCCATATGAAGCACTTTATGGGAGGAAATGTAGGTCTCCTATCTATTGGGATGAAGTGGGTGAAAGTAGTGTTCTGGGACCCGAGTATTTACAAGAAGTTAAAGAGCAGATCACAAAGATTAGAAATCAGATAAAGACAGCACAAAGTAGACAGAAGAGTTATGCAGATAATCGTAGAAGGGCTTTAGATTTTATGGTGGGAGACTGGGTATATTTGAAGATTTTGCCACTCAAGGGAGTCATGCGATTTGGTAAGAAAGGGAAGTTGAGTCCTCGTTATATTGGACCTTATGAAATTCTGGAAAAAGTAGGTCCAGTGGCTTACCGCTTAGCCCTACCTGATGATTTGCAAGGAGTTCATAACGTCTTCCATGTATCTTCTCTGAAAAAGTGTTTGAATGATCAACCAGTGGCAGTAATGGATCCGCGTCCTAGTAATTTACGTTCCAATTTAACTTATGAAGAGTGGCCTGTACGAATTGAAGATCAGAAAGAACAGACCCTTCGGAATCGTACCATAGTGTTAGTAAAAGTACTTTGGAACAATCCTGTTTTTCAGGAAGCCACTTGGGAACGTGAGGATGTAATGAGAGTTAATTATCCCCACTTGTTTGAAACATAGTTGTAATAATATGCGTTATAAATTGAATCAACTGTTTTACATTCGTATGATATTTGTGTTTTCTTTTATATTTATATTCATTAATATTTAACCTTATCCAGGATTATGGCTCCAAAAAGAAACGCGCGTATGTCAGTCACCCCAGTAGATCAGTTAAAGCAAAGATCTGAAAGAGTTAGAGAGAGATTTCGTAGAGAAAAACTGAAACAATGGAAAGCTGAGAGATTGAGCTGGTTAAATAAAAGTGAGAAGCACAGAACCCACATTATGGACATAGACGAAAAAGGTAACCCTATAAGTAGAAGAGCGTTATCAGGTGAGGAAAGACAACCCGCTCGAAAATGGTTAAAAGCAGAGAAAAGATTTTTGAGAAGAGAGGACAGAGGAAAAGCTGTCATAGTAGAGTCATCTGATGGATCTGAAGAGCGTAAACGTCAATGTGAAGAGGGACCTATAATAGAAGAGACAGAGGAAGAGAGATTACGTATGTTGCAAGAAATAAGTGTTAATATGTACTATGATCCCGATGTAGACATGATATTTTATCACTCTCAGGATTCACTAATTAATGAGGAAAAAGTACCTACCTCTTCAGAAGAATCTACTGCTAGCAACCGAGGTATAGATTCCTTAAACCCTTAATTATTTATACCTTAGCGATTTCGGGGACGAAATCCTTTTTAAGGGGGGAGGATGTAATAGCCCAAATTTTTCTAAGGTAAATTATTTTATGGTTATTATTTTAAGGAAATTTATTTGATGCAATTATTTATTAGGAAATTAGAATGGGAGATTTAGTTGAGGAATGTGAGATTTCACTTAGCATTGGGAATTATGCATTTTCGGATTAATCTGTCGAGTTTTAGAAAAACAGGCATAAGTTATTCATATGGGGTACAAATGAGGTGATTCCAATTAGTATAGAACCCTAAGATATAGATCTAAAACTTTTATGTTTGAAGTTTCCTGAGATTCGGAAGGAATCAATAACTTTTTTGGGAATCAAGTAGGCAGCTTTGGAATGGGCTTAAATGGAACCCGAGTTGGATAATTGAACTAGATTGGGGCATGTAACTAATTAGGCAACTGGTTTTAAGATTCTCTGGGATTAGGACATGTGTAGGGATAGTTAGAAATGGATGGAAAGTTGATTTGGAAGTCAATTGAATGGTTAGTGTGATGGGAATTCAAGGGGAGCCAAAATCTGGTTGATAGGTGACTAAGTGGATCAAATTTGGCTCTACCTTAACTAAACTAAGTAAGGGCCTTCTATAACTTGTTGAAGGGAGACCTAAGGGAGTTGGGAAGGAACCAAATGGGTAGGAAAATCTGGAGATGGGCGTGTGACACAAGGAGAGGGCTGGAGATGAGAGATGCATGCATGGTTAGGTGAAATGCCACCTCACCTCTTATCCCTTTAGCTTACTTCTCAGCCATGGATCAAAATGGGCAGCCAAACCATCTCAAATGTGAGCCCTTGGATGACTAATTTAGCTGCAAAGCCTAGAATTTGGGAGGCTTAATCCTCATCATTAGATTTACTTAGATGGACACCTCATCACATGCAAATCTGGCAACTAGTGCACCTTAGGTGCATTTCCTTTTCTCTCCCTCATGTTGGTCAACCACCACCCTATAAATAGAGCCTTGAGAGCTTTCTAAGCTCCTTTAGAAGGAGAGAACACTTGCCCTTTTGAAGCCATACCAGAAAACCCTCCCCAAACCCTCAAAGTGCTCATTTGTGAGCTAAGTGAGTGAGTGTGGGAGAAAAGTTGCAAGAAGTTGGTTGGATCAATTCTCTTGAGCTTGGAAGAAATAGTAAGTCCATATTCTAGCTTAATTTAAGCATGGAAATGGTTTATTGGCATGATTGAGCTATGTTTACTAGTAGTGAACACTTGAGAACATGATTAAGTGGAAATGGACACATGAGCAGGGTTGATTGTAATTTGTCTTGTTAATATGTTCAATAAAATTGTAGAAACTTAGATTTAAGTTTTTAAGAAGATAAATAGGGTGTATGGAAGAGATTGGCATGTTTTGAGTAGAAAAACTCTTAGAGCCGTGAGTTCGCTCGACCCTCGCTCGACATGTGAGTCGAGCGAAGGCAAAATATGAACCCTCGCTAGAGTTTCGCTTGATACCCGCTCGAGCGAGTCCCAACCCGAGACTTCGCTCGATACTCGCTCGACAAGCCGCTCGAGCGAGATGCCCTGTTTTGCTTAGACTTAGGGTTTCCTTAGAATAGAATTGGGGGTTTCAAATGGGAAGGATTATAAGTGGAATAACTCATGTGAATAAGAGAAGAATAAAAAGAAAGAAAATAATGTTTATAAGATTAAGTTAGTCACGTCGTGACGGGGACGGCGAGACGTAACGCCCGGATGACTGATGTGCCGACAGGGACGGCGATACGTAACGCCTGTCGCGATATAAGAATAGGTGATCTCCACGGGGACGACGAGACGTAACGCCCGTGTGACTGATCTTCACGGGGACGGCGAGACGTAACGCCCGTGAAATTGATCTGAATAGCGGGGACGGCGAGACGTAACGCCCGCAGTAATATGTGTATATGTATTGTGTCAACACGGGGACGGCGAGACGTAACGCCCGTGAGATTGACACCAGACTCATCATAACGGGGACGGCGAGGCGTAACGCCCGGATGATTGATGAGTGTACGTGATGGGGACGGCGATACGTAACGCCCATCAGTGATAAGAAAGAATAAGAATCTTAAGGGAAAACGGTGTAATTTAATATAAGATCATGGGTGAGTTAAGAAAAGTGTCAGTTAGACAGTGGTCTTGTGAGGGGTATATTAGGGTAATTTCCCTTGTCATTTGTGGTAATAACTTTATGGTTGTTTTCCCTGTTTCCTTTAAGCTGTTTATGTACTTACTGAGATTTCATTCGAAATCTCACTCTTTTGTGGCTCCATATATTTTGTGCATATTATTTTATACAGGATTCGATGACCAGCAAGGGGACAGCCCCGATGAGGCAGGAGACTTCGGGGAGTCCTGAGGGACTTTCCGACTATAGTCCTTATATGGACATTTCTTTCGTTTCCTTCGGACCTCCTATCAGTAATCGACCCACCGGAGCTTGGAGTCTTGACGCATCCACTTTTGTTGAGGAGAGGAGACGTACGGGATGCTGTATAACCCTAGGAGTAGATGGCTCGTTGTCCATGTGTGGGGTTTGTGTGACTCCACAGGGACAACAGCTCCAGCGAGACTTTAGTATTAGTATGGATAGGTTTCGCTATGGGAGAGAATACCCCGAGGTTAAGAGGGAAAAGGAGTGAGGTGAAGGAAAGTTCTTTTGGAAGAATGTAAAATATTTTACTACAGTTTGGATTTTGTATATGTATAAAGTACAATGTTAAGTTTTAATGAATGTTGTATATGTATTTCCGTGTGATCTTTAGAAAGTCTTATATCTAAAACCTGATCCGCTGCGATTTAAGTAATATATGCTTTTTATTCTTGTTATGTACGAGGGTGAGTAACCTAGTGTTGCCCATCCAGACACCTTAATTTACGTTAAATCCCAGACGTAAGTTGGGGGCGTCACAATATCACTTCCACGGGTGTTACGTATCGCCATCCCCATGATAATACATAACACTCTTATCATACGACAGACGTTACGTATCGCTGTCCATGTCGGCATGTCAGTCATTCGGGAGTTACGTCTCGCCTTCCCCGCCACGACGGGACTAACTTATCCATATCTCTTATTTTTAGTTGTTCCTTTCTTAGTCTTAGGAATGTTTCTCAAGTATATGATGTACCACTTTTCTTAAATCTCACCACATACTAGAACATGCATGTACTCTTAAATTATCACATGCTCACATATGTATGTAGCTTAAATTCTGTAAAGTGTTTTACATAAGCTAAATACTTAGATAGCATATATAATTTCTTCTTATTTCAATGTCCACTTTTATTCCAACAAAAGCCTTGAATTTAAGCGAAACAAGATATCTCGCTCGAGTGAAGTATCAAGCGAGAATCGAGCGAAGTCTCGGGTCGAAACTCGCTCGAGCAGAATATCAAGCGAACATTAAGCAAACTGGGTATCTCGCTTGAGCGAGGTATCGAGTGAGATTCAAGTGAGTTCTTGGGTTAGAACTTGCTCGAGCAAGACATTGAGCGAGTGTCGAGTGAAGTCTCTGGTTGCACTTCGCTCGAGCCAAATATCTAACGAGAGTCAAGCGAGGGTTTACAATTGTTCTTCGCTCGATCCTTCGATCGAGCTAGGGTCGAGTGAAGTTACAGAGCATGGAGTTTTTTAATAAAAAACTCTCAATCTTTTCACATAAACTTGATTTTTACTTATTATAACATAGTTTTAGGTTCTTCTAACTTCATTAAACACATTTCCATTAACAAAACCACTTCAAACAACACTTAGATTTATTATACCACTTTAATAAGAATATAAGGGTTCCATACCAACATGTATAGTCCAACCATTTAAATAAACCATCTCCATACTAAAATTAAGCTAGACTATGAACTTACACGCTCTCTAAATCTGGTTGAAGATGATCAAACCAAATCTTTGCAAACTTTCTCCTCAAAACACTTACTAAACTCACTTAGGATGTATATGGAGATTAAGGGACTAGAGAAGGGTTTTCTTTGATTTCTTTCAAAGGGATTCATGTGCTACATTACCAAAGAGAGTTAGAAGTCTCCCAAATGTCTATTCATAGGGCTGGTGGTCGACTCATGTGAAGGAAAGAAGAGGGGCAACTTAGTAAAGACCATAAGCTTCTAGTTTGCATGTGATGAGGTGTCCCTCCTAAGCCTTTTTCCGTGATTAACTAAATCCCCCAAAAATCCTAAGCTTTTTAGCTGAAACGATCATCTGATGGTCAATATTTGAGATATTTTTACAAACCATTTGATCTATGGTTGGGGTAGAAGCTTATGGAATAAGGGATGAGGTGACATCTCACCGAATCATGCATGCATCTCCCTTTCCTGCCTTCATCTGGTTTGGCACGCCTTTTAGCCTTCTTCTAACCCATTTAGTTACTTGCTAACCTCCTTAAGACTCTACTTAACAAGTTCTAGAAGGCCCCTTCCTGATTTAGTTAGGATAGAATCCCATTTGGATTCATATTGTCCAACTCGAATTCTGTTTAAGCTCACTCCAGAGTCATCCACTTGCTCCCGAAATAAGTTATTGATACTGTCCAAATATTCAAAAACTCATAACATGAAAGTTTTAGATATATCTCTTAGAATTCTATATGAATTAGAATCACCTCATTTGGACCTCATATGAGTAACTTATACTCATTACACTAAAACTCGACAGTTTAATCCGAGAATGAGCACCAAGTGTTTGATATATGGTTCTATCACTTCCTCTTGCATTTACTCCCTAATTTTTGAGAATTCAACTCCTTCTAAGTTTAAAATGAATTTCTCTAGTTGACACCTTGTTCCAAATCTCAAAGACTTCTCCATAATATTTTCTTTTTCTAATACATGATCTCACTTATTCTAAATCCAATACTCTAATTTAGGTTTCCAACTTTATTTTCCTAGAAAATATATCCAAAATATAATCCTTTAAAGAAATCCAAATAAAACTTTATCTTAGAAATTTTGGGATATTGCAACAAATGTCAAGTATGTTTGGAGTGACTAATGAGAGCAGAGTTTCCAGGAGCTTAAGAAAATGTTGACTTCAACATTGGTTTTAGCTCTGCTAGAACCTCACAAGCCGTACGTGGTATATAGTAACGCTTCAAAAATGGGTCTAGGATGCATATTAATATAAGAAGTGCGAGTAGTTACATATGCATCCCGACAGCTTAAGGATCATGAATGAAATTACCCCACTCAAGATTTAGAATTGGTGGCAATAGTGTTTGCCTTAAAGATTTGGAGACACTATTTATATGGGAAAAAATGCGAGGTGTATACAGATCACAAGAGCCTCAAGTATCTGTTCAGTCAGAAGAACTTGAATATGAGGCAAAGAAGGTGGATTGAAACTATAAGTGATTTCCAGTATGAGATCAAGTACCACCCTGGAAAAGCCAACGTAGTGGCTGACGCATTAAGTCGGAAAGCTCAAACAGAAGAACTTTCGATACTGACAGTAATGCGAGACTTGCTGATCAGAGATCTGCCAAGAGATGTTGTGTTGGCAGTAGTACAAGAGATTGTTTCCCTAATAGAAGAGGAGATTGGGGAAGGACAGCATAAGGATATCAAGCTGGAAAGGATCCGACAGTAGTTGTTAGAAGGACAAGGGTCTTCGCATTTTATGATCTTAGACGACAAAACGTTGTACTTTGGAAAGAGGATAGTGATTCCTAATAATCCAAAATTGAAGGAGAAGCTTATGAGGGAAGCTCATTGCACTCCTTACACAACCCATCTTGGTAGTGCTAAGATGTACTAAGACTTGAGGAAAAACTTTTGATGGGAAGGCATCAAGAAGGATGTGGCTACTTTTGTAGCTAAGTGTTCGGTATGCTAATTAATGAAAATAGAACACCGATGACCAGCAAGAAAACTGCAACCCCTACCGATTCCAGAATGGAAATGAGAAGATGTGTCCATAGATTTCGTGATAGGATTCCCAAGGATGTCGGCATGTAAGAACTCGATTTCGGTTATAGTAGATAGATTGACAAAGAGTGCTTATTTCTTGCCTATAGCAAACACAGACTCGATAGAAAAGCTGAAATGAATCTATGTTAAGAAAATAGTTTGTCTGCATGGAGTACCCAAGACAATAGTATCAGATTGAGACCCTAGGTATACGTCTCATTTTTGGCAGAGCTTACAGAAGATGTTAGGTACCAGTTTAAAGTTCAGTAGTGCTTACCATCTGCAAACTGATGGATAGACAGAACAAACTATTCAGACCTTAGAGGATATGTTGCGGGCATGTGTGTTGGATTTAAGTAGCGATTGGGAAGGTCTTTTACCCTTGATAAAGTTTGCCTACAACAATAGTTTTTAAGCTACTATTCAGATGGTACCTTATGAAGCATTGTATGGGAGGAAATGTAGGTTCCCTATACTGGGACGAAGTTGGTGAAAGTGGGGTGTTAGGACCCGAGTATCTGCAGGAAGTCTAAACACAGATAGAGAGGATACGAGAAAGAATGAGGATAGCTCAGAGCATGCATAAGAGTTATGCTGATGGACGTAGAAGATCTTTGGAATTTGCAGTAGGTGACTGGGTATACATTAAGATCTCACCTATGAAGAGTGTAGTGTCGTTCGACAAGAAGGGAAAGTTAAGTCCCTTATATGTTGGACCTTATGATAGTAGAGAAGTTGGACCAGTAGCTTACCATCTGGAATTACCGGAGAGTCTGCAAGGAGTTTACAATGTATTTCACGTGTCTTCTTTGAAGAAGAGTCTTGGTGAAAGATCGGTGACAGTGATGGATCTAGGCAGCATTAGGTTACGCCCTAACCTAATCTACAAGGAACAGCCAATACGAATTGAAGATTGGAAGGAACAGGAGCTGAAAAATCGCAGAATTTTCCTAGTTAAAGTACTCTGGAACGATCATATTTTCCAAGAAGCGACATGGGAACATGAAGACGTGATGAGGACTAACTACCTTCATTTGTTTGTAAACTAGTTGTGTAATGCTTCTATGGTTGAAACTTTGTTATGACCATATCTATATATATATATATATATATATGTTTGACTTCGTTGATTCTATGGTTGTATTGGTTGTTATTCTTTTTGGCTTCTTTGCTTGTCCTTTTATAACCTTAAGGAGATGACTCGATCTAGAAGAATGTCGTGCATGTTAATATCTTCTATAGCTCAGTTAAGAGAAAGAAAGGAACATAGGCGTAGGATTCGCCTTAGGAGGCAAGAAATTTTGAGAGCAAAAAGACTTAGAAGGTTGGATAGGTACGAGTGGCATCGTACCCACGTTATGGACGTGAATCGTCGAGGGAATCTAGTGTTTCGATGCGTGTTACCGTATGAAGAGCGACAACCTCCAAGTAAATGGTTAAGGAAGGAAAGAAAACTCTTGTGCAGACTAATACAAGGAGAAGTGAGTGAAAAGTGTTTGGAACCCTTGGAAATCTCAGATACCTCTAATGACCAAGTTCGACAAAGGGAGGAAGGTGAACCCATGGATGATGCTGAGTCAGAAATCATGAATATGCTTAATGAAATGAGAGCCAACATGTATTATGATTTGAACGTGGATGCAGTATTTTACTACTCCCAGGATTTTGTAACAGTAGAGGATAACGTACCTTCTTACTCCTCATCTGAAGAATCTATTGCCACGAGTACTAGAGGTATAAGAGTTTCTTTTGGGTGGATCTTGTATTTGTTATAATGTTGTCTTAATGATTTCGAGGACGAAATCTTTTTTTTTTAGAAGGAGAGGATGTGACAACCCGATTTTTCCGTCTATAATATTCTTGTTCATGTTGGGAGAGATATTGGCATTTTGTTTATTTAAGAAATATATGGATTTAACTTGGGCTTTGTTCTTGGAGGAGGAACATGAAAGTTGGCCCAAGAAAGTGTGGCAAAGCCCAAAAGCCCAAGGAGAAAGAGAGGTAGCCAGCCACCTATGGGTAATGATATGTTTAGGATTTTGTAAGATTGTAATGGACACCTGGCACTCTAAGAAGCTTTCTTTGGTCTTCGAAGAATGGTGGGTTTTTGGAGAAAAGAGAAAAAGAAATTTGACTAGCCAAATCTCTTGGAAAAGGAAGTGATGGTGACAAAAAATATATGCTATCATTAGAAGGGAATGATTTGGATGAGAGGGAGCAAAAAGGAGGTGAGCCGACTTTCACTTTGGTTTTCCCAAGGAGATCATATCTAGAAGTGAGATTTGGTGAGATGGTTGATAAGAGAAGAGTGATAAGTGGGTGAGATACTTACCCTTGTGAGGTTTCGGCTAGGATGTTTTGGGATCTAGAACCGAAATCATCAACCTTACTTTTCTTGGTATTTTTGCATCAAGAGATGGGAGTCTTTCAAATAGAATAGGCATGATGGATTCTAGATGTTAGGGTCATCATTGGGCGGCTTGAGACCCATTCATCATTGGGCGGCTTGAGACCCATTCTTTTTCTACTTTTTGGAAGCAAACCGACTCTATGATGTGCCACTCTAGGCACTATCATTTCTTCTTCATGTCAATCACACTTGCATGTCAATCTCTTGTGTCAATCCAACCTTAGGTGGAGTGGAGTGCTCTAAGCACTAGGTTGCCCTTTGGCCGAATGCATGCATCTCTTCTTTCCTTCTTTCTATTTCTCATCTCCATCCATGTAGGTTTTGGCTAACTCAACTACTCAACTCTCTCCATTTTCCTTCACATTTTCCCACAATCCAAACAAACTTTTCTTAAGCAAATTTAAGTTTTCTTCAAGGTTTTCTTACGTGGAAGCATCTCTTTGAAAGGTAAACAATCTCTTGAACTCTTTCCACCATTTCATGTAAAGATTTAAATAGTTTTCTTCTAACACCTTAGTCTTCATGTTTTCTTGTTTTTTAAGCCCTCTTTCTTTTGCGTTTTCTTAAAATGAAAATGAAAGCTAAAGTTCTTCTTTAGGAGAAAAAACGTTTGAAAAGCCAACGATTTAGTTGTAACAAGCAACCTATCGGTTGAGTTGATGGACCGGCAGCCCGTAGGGTGCTGTCTCGCCATGAGGTCAGACAAGTCCTTGTTTCTTAAGCCTCTATGCCTTGTCGACAGGGATAAATGTTCAGTAGAGACACAGTCTGAGTCTAGGGAATTTTTGTTTTGGACCTAGATACAGGAAGGTCAAGAAGGAACCTCTATTCCAGGGAGGGATAGTAGGGCTAGTTCTTTTATGATGATGTCTTAAGTTTTTAGTTTGGTAATTCCGGAGGAGTTGTATATTCCCCTTGTTTGAGAAATTTGGTATTTTTTAAAACTTGATACATTATGATGTTGTGTATAAAGTTTCATTTAGGGTTATTTATTTAGTTCTACCATGTGATACTTGACAAGTTTTTTTTTATTATTTCTTGCCTACAATACTCGGCTTGACCTTATTTTGTTGAGATAATTATTGCATATTGCTAGTAAGATAGGAGCATGCATTTATCTACGACATGAATGAGGGGTATGTAGCATTGTGTTATGTATCTCCGACGCTTCCATTTACATTCGATCCTAAGTGTAGGTTGGGGATGTCGACATATAAACTATAACAAAAGAAATAATAATAGTATAATATAATACTAAGGTAATAATATAATAATACTAATAATAAAAAAATATAATACTAATACAACAACCAATGTCTCTGATACCAAAGGCATATATCCCAGGTATTATAAATAAAGAAATATAAGCAATTTAAATAAAAATCAAGGCTACTAAACAAACTGAAATTCATTAAACACATTGTACTTACAAGAAAATTTAATTCCCACAAGGAGTGGAGGGAAGAGAAATTAAAGACATGAAAGATGCTTCAAGGAAATAGAGGGTTTTGAAAAAGGTTATAGGAGAGAGTTTGGAAAGGTTTAAGATGAGAGTTTTCTGAATGTCCTCTCCCTTCTTATGAGTTTCTTATATAGACACACAAAAGTGATTAATAATGGACAACTAATATCTATGAGTGGAAAAATAGGGCATTATATGTCAAATTGTAAAGTTCAACAACAAATTAATGAATTAGACATACTTGAAACTTTGAAAGAAAAATAATTAAATATTTTTGGAACAGTGACAAGTGAAGAAGAGGAAGATAATTTTTCTGAAGAAATTTATCAATTAAATGAATCCAGTATCTCGAAGTAATCTTCTGATAGTGAATCGGAAGAAAAAGTTCATATTAATAATTGTCTGGACAAAAATAATTGTATTTGTAAAAAAATCATTAATGTTCTTACAAAACATGAAGATATTCTATTAGAATTAATAGATAAAATTAATGACCCACATGAAAGAAGAAAATATTTAACAAGATTAAAAGATACTTTTACTAATAATAATAATATTTCTACTGATTATGTTGATACAACACAAAAACCTTATAATTTTTCTGAAATAGTAAAAAGATTCAAGACAGAAAAATAGAAAATCACATTACAAGATTTACAACAAGAGATTAATGAAATAAAAGAAGTTAAAAAATTATAAAATTCTAATATCAAACTAGAAGTTTCAAATGAATAATTACTATAAGAAATTATACCATTAAAATTAGAAAAAAATAATAATAATAATAATAATAATCATCCTCCTAACAAGGAAAATGAGAAGATTCAATGGTGGTTACTAAGGATGAAACAAAAAATTATAATAACATACTTAAAAAAAATAGTATATTGAAGTAACAATTTCTATTAACAAGGAGTTTTCTTTTACAGCAGTTGCTTTACTGGACATTGGAGCAGATTTAAACTGCATCTAATAAGGATTAATATCTTCTAAATATTTCGAAAAGACAAAAGAAACATTATCTCAAACTAACGAAACCAAATTAAATATAAACTATAAATTATCTAATGCACACGTATGTAATAAGGGAATCTGTTTTAAAACGAAATTTATTTTAGTAAAAAATTAACACCCTGATTTTTTCGCCTCAATTGAAACGTAAATCGAAGCATCCAGAAAAGTAACACAAGGTTACTTATCCTACATAAACATAAGGAGTAGTATGCATGCATCTAAGTTTACTAATTAAATACAATGCGAAACACAGCGAAAAGAGGTAAATCTCTAATATATGCAAAGAGATCTAACTCTTACATAAATATATCACATGACATAATAAAATTATAACTTTCATAACTTTATATTCACAAAAAAAGATTGTATCCAAGGCTTACATAACCCAATTAGTTTTCTTAAAACAAATATCGTATCCCACCGTCGTCCGGTAATCTTACTATTCTACTTGATCACGTACGTGAGAAATCACTCTATTCTGAGAGGAGTATTTTGTTGGACCCTCAAGGTATCTCAAAATCTCCTGTACTGTCCGAGTCTCATTGCAATTTATCTAATCCTGCACAACATTTACCATTCCATAAGGAATGATAGATAAAACTTAAAAGAATAAGATTTTCAAGAAATTTCAATAAGTATACAGGTAACGAAATAAGGTATAAATAACATCAGGAATTATCATACATATCAATGATCAAAGATATATAATTTATGAAAATGCTGTGTGAGACTTATGCAAGCAGATGACCATTTTTTCCATACAACTTAGACCTTACTTGGACCCACCATCTTATACTTAAAACTTATATTTCATTTATCTTCTTTCTTAATCTTGTGGGTCTTACTTATTTCTTATCCTCAATGGACGTTACATATCGCCACTCCCATTGGGTTTCCATACATATAACTCATCAGTCGTTTGGGCATTACGTATCGCCGTCCCCATTTTGACGAGTCTCATGTCAGTCTTCTAGGCATTACGTATTATTGTCCCTGTCGTGACACGGAAAATACTTAACATACAGGCGTTACGTATCGCCATCCCTGCTTGTCATGTTAGTCATAGAGGCGTTACGTATCGCTATCCCTATAGTGACACAACTCTTACTTTTACTACGGGCGTTACGTATCGTCGTTCCCACCGGCATGTCAGTTAGGGGTGGGCAAAATTTCCGAATTCCGAATTCCGTCTGAACTCCGCTCCGATTCCGACTCCGATCGGTGTCGAAAATCGAAGTTCAGAATTCGGAGTCGGAAATTTCTGACTCCGGATTCGGAGTCGGATTTCGGAGTCGGAGTCAGGTTTTATACCGAACTCCGACTCCGAAACTCCGAAGTTTTAAAAAAAAAAAAATAAAGATGCAAAACGACGTCGTTTTGCATCTTAATTTTTTTTTTTAAACTTAGCTAAACGACGCCGTTCCATTTAAATAGAAACGGCGTCGTTTAGGCTAGGGTATGTAAACGGCAACGCCCCACTGCCCCAGCTATTTCTTCTTCCTTCTTCTTTCTTTCTTCTTCAGTTCTTCTTCGGTCTCGAGTCACCCTCAGCCCTCAGCCCTCAGCCCTCAGCCCCTGAATCTGATCACTGCGTACTGCGTCTCACGCCGTTGCACACAAACAGACCCTCACATCTAGCCGTCCCCCCTCAGCCTGAGTCCACTCCCTCTCACCGTCGCCTCTTCAGCAACACTGGTCCCTTGCTCTCGCCGTTGCACCTCCCCTCACGGCCTCACCTCTCGAGCCGTTTTCCTTGCACGCACAGCCCCTCTCACGCATTTCTCACGGACCCACTGCCCAAGGTATTTTCTTTTCCTCTCTCTCCGTCGCATTTATTTACCTCATCGGATTCACATGAGCCAGTAGCCACGATTTGTAAATTTATTTATGATTTGCAATTTCTCAGTAAACCCTATATTTGTTGTTGTTGTTGACTTGTTGTTGTTGTTGCAATTTACTATTTGGTATTTACATAGTCATTACTCATTAATTTTTGTTCATTTTAATTTTTGTTGTTGTAAATTTGTTGTATTTGTGAATATGGTATTAGTTTTCTGATTTAGTTCTTTTTCTAGCACAAGGTGTTGGCCGCAAGACTAAGTTTTCAAATGATAAAAACATTGGCATTGAATTAGTCAAATACTAATATAGCTGATCTTTATTTAACTAAGAATACTAGCATTAGATTAGTCAATATATATATATTTTTTAAAAATATAAGTTTGCATACATATCAAATTTTTTTTGTCATATTTAATCAAATACGAGAAAATAAAAATAGGAGAAGGAAATAAAAATACAAGTTGTCTTTAAAAATGAATAGTAAAACTTTAAAATTCTTTAAATTTGAAGAATTATTATTTATTTTTGAAGACAACTTGTACTTTTTGCATGTAGCAATTTTGATCCTCGGAAAAGGTCGATCTGTAGACGGTGGTAGCTAGATCTTGGGTTTGAAATTTTAGGAGAGATCACGAGTTGAGGTGCAGCGTGGCTTTGAAAGTAATCTTAGGTGGAGTGTGCGACGTTTAAAATTTTAGTCACCGGCCCCAACGTCTTTTGTTAGAGAAAAAAATAAGATAAACTAAAGCGATGGAAAAAAAAAAAAAGAATCATAATTGTGTTATATATGCATGAATACTGCCCCACAGCAATGCTTTTCCGAGAGAACACAATGATGAATAAAGAGATATATTATAGAATAATATTCCCTATATATTCTGCATGCATTTATGTAAGAAGAAATTAATATTGCAACCGTACGTTAAGCGTCCAAAATTAGTCATGATGAGAGTCACGGATAAGATTCAGTTATTGGTTTGATGCATTTATAATATGGATGCGTACGTTCTTAGCTTTGTTTAATTCTTCCAAGGAATGAATTTAAATAGAGTCAACAGAATCGCCGCAATATTATTAATTGTCGAAGTTATAAGATTAATTGATCATATTTCATCTTTTATCTAAAAACTCTTTTATTGCTCCATCGATCCATCTCATGAGCTATAAATTAAACTAACACTTTTTGCCAATTTCTAGAACCGTGATCACAATATCATTCCAATAAATGTTTTCCCAATCCATGTATTCAATTTGTTACAGCGGCGGTAGTACCAATACTAATATATATCATGACTAGCCTTCTGATCATCTCTTGGCGCGGGACGTTATATATATATATATATCTTTCTATATATAAAGAGCCTATCTACCAGAAATTCTTATTTTAACAATTTTCGTTTAATTCATTTGTATTTTTAACGGACGTTTGTTTGTATTGATAGCCGTGCTTTACAAAAACAAAATATCAATAATCGTGCAAGAAGATTTATGACAAAGTTACCGTCCGTCCGTCCGTATTACTCTGCATCTTCATCATTCTTATTTATGTCTCTTATTTAAGAAAAAGGTTAAGGTTAAAACTATCCATCCGTATTTCTCTATATCTTCATTTTCTCTCTTCTCTTCAAAGTTAACTTTTTCTCGGACTTTGGTCTCCAGAGGAAGATGAAAAGTTCATTAGAGATTCAAATATACATTTGCTTGGCCATGTCGTTCGTAGATAGAAAGCAGCAACGGAGGTCCTCCCCGTTTATATAGCAACCCTCTCTCTCTACTATATGCTAACCAAATGCAATCATATTTGTCTAGACCAATATTGGTCATGTGGTGTATATGTGCATGTATTGACAATGGGGTGGCCCAGGGCGGCTCATTCATTAGGCGAATTAGGCGGTTGGCTAAGATGGTTGCCTAAGGCCTCTTAATGAAAAATTTTAAACAAATATTAAAAATTTCATTATTTAAAATAAAAAAATTATCTGAACTAAATAAATTAATCTTAAAGTTAAAGAAAAAATCAATTATGCATTTTGTTAAAAAAATAACGTTAACAACGGATCCTAATTAAATACTCTGCAGATTCGATTTCACTTGGAAAAATCAAAACCTTAATAAATGATTATACCTCTACAACCAAAAAATAACGTTACAATTCATCTATAAAAATAATCAAAACATAAAAACTCTTCTTTTATACCTAACGATTTTACTTATCTCTCAACTTCAATCTCTAATTTCGAACTTTGATTCCTCTAATATTTTGATCCATCTTACTTGTATTTGCCTTCAAGATCGCTTCAATCGTTGCATCGTAATATCACCATCGTTGCACTTCACTTGCGGCTTCGAACTCGAAGAAGGTAGTGACTGTGAGCTCGAAGAAGGCCGAAAGCAACGAATAGAACGTCAGAAAGGTAAAGTAACTTACAAATATTTTACCTATTTTTCAGTTTTAATTTTATATGTATTTTGTGTGGTTAAAAAACAGCCACATCGATATTATACTATTACTAACTTATTGTACTACACTGTGTCGCTGATCGCTGATGTTGAGAGTCTGAGACTTGACACTTGAGATTTTGTGTTTACGCTGGACAGATTACAATGATTCTTGTATTTACAAATTGTAATTTACCTTGTATTGTTATATTTACAACTATTCTTGACAGCTTGTTTAAATGTTTAAAATGTTGTAAGATAAACTCTGCTTGACAATTTGTTCATTTTAATTTCTTAGAGGAGAGTCTGCACTTCATGTTGTTAGAGTCTTTCATTTACTCGATTTTGTCTTTCACCTTGTAGGGATTTTTATCATTTCATTAAGAGTAGAGTGTTGTTGTTTGGACAGTCATAGGGTGTTGTAATTTTATTGCATATATATATATATATATAGATGCACTTCATGGCTCTTGCCTCTGCCTAATATTGTATTTTGCTACACTAATAACATTATAAATTTATAATTTTTAGGAATTTACTAATATTTTTTATATTATTATACTTGAATTCTAGGTCTACAATTACAAACAGATGGATCCCTCACGTAGTGCTAGTGGGACTCCGACTCCACATGAGGCTCCGAATCCGGATGGTGGGACTCCTTCGGCGCTCCACGCTGTAGCTTCGAGCCGTAGTCGGCTACCCTCCACTCGAGCACAAACCTCGTGTGCTAGCAGTGGATTTCCACTTCCAATCGACATAGAATTGGAAGTGGAAGATCCCAACCAGTTTATGGAGGAGGAGGAGATGGGCCTTGGAGACGATCCGATTCAGGATCCGGATGTACCAGTACACCCTACAGCTGCGAGGCCACCCCGTCCACGGTCAAATAAAAAAAGATCGTGGACATGGGAACATTTTGAGAAGGTTGAGGGTGGGGATCCCCAGAACCCACGGGCTGAGTGCAATCATTGTGGCGCTCGAGTTGGGTGTCATTCAAAAAGGCAAGGCACTTCTTGCCTTTCAGCACATCTGAACGGTTGCAAGCGCTACCAAATAGCGAAGGGGATGGCATCAAGAGGTTAGTGTCTTGCTAGTTGCTTTATATGCTAATTAGTTTTGTGATTATAATCCCATTTAATTTTCATTTAAGACTAATATTGGTAAGAAATTATCAAATACAGACGCAGGTGGGTCTCAGACTAATCTTAGCTACGAGACTTCTACAGCCACTGATGGGACAGGGACACAGACAAGGAATCTAGTTGTCCCTCAATATAGTGAGAAGATGTTTCGTGAGGCGCTTGCGATGATGATTATAAAAGATGAGATGCCCTTTACCACGGTTGATAAGGATGGGTTCCGGTATTTTGTGAAGCTTCTTGAACCAAGATTTCCAATCCCATCCCGTTATACAGTGATGCGAGATTGTATGAAGATGCATCTGAGGGAAAAGGCAGAAATGAAGAAGATGTTCTCCACCACTGGCCAGAGAGTGTCATTTACGACCGACACATGGACGTCGGTACAGAATACCTCGTACATGTGTATCACAGCACATTACATTGATAGTGAGTGGAATCTTAAAAAAAGGATTATTGGATTTAAAGAAATAGTTGACCATAAGGGTGCATCGATAGGAGCGGAGATGGATGATTGTTTGGTTGATTGGGGCATCCAAAAAATATTGTGCGTTACAGTTGACAATGCCGGTGCAAATGAGACCGCCATCGAATGGTTTATCCGAAATACGAGGGCGAGAGAAGATGTGATTAAAAATCACCAGTATATCCACATTCGATGCACTGCTCATATAATCAACCTTATTGTTGGTGAGTCTTTCTGGTTTTAATTTTGTATTTTGTATTTTAATATTTTTATGATTAAAGTCTTTGAAAATAGTACCATTTTTTTTATTATTATGATAATTAAATATTTTTCAATGATGAAACAGTTAAGTGGTTGGAAAATATAGACGACTCTATCAAGAGAGTTCGCAACATTGTGCGGTACGCGAGGGCTTCTCCCCAAAGGCTACAAAAGTTCAAGGCTATAGCAGAACAGGTTGGGATTGAGTCTTCAAAGATGTTGTGCCTGGATGTTCCCACTCGATGGAACTCCACATATCTGATGTTGGATGTGGCACTAAAGTACCAGAAGGCATTTGAGCGGCTAGAGATTGAGGATGGAGGTTTGAGGTATGCCTTACTGGAGCCTGATGGAAGGGGGCTCGGTCCGCCAGACAACATTGATTGGCAACATGTATCCGAGTTTGTCACATTTTTACAAATCTTTTATGACATCACGATGCGGGTTTCTGGATCTGCATATGCGACGGCAAACATGTGGTTTAGCGAGATCTCCATGCTACACCACCACTTGAAAGAAGGTTGTGCTGACCCGAGTGGATTGTTATCTGGTATGGCATCACAGATGCAGTCCAAATATGATAAATATTGGGGGCAAGTTGAGAAGATAAATAGATTATTGTTCATAGCGTCGATCCTCGACCCTCGATTGAAGTTGGCAGTGGTAGAATGGTGGGCAACAGAGGTTCTCGGGTCAGTGAAGGCTATGTCGTTTATCACAGCACTCAAGGCAGATTTGAACGAGTTGTACACCCATTACAGTGCCAGTAGTCCTGCTTCATCCTCACGAGCCATGGGTACCTCACGTTCGAGTTCGAGCTCAGGACCAGCCACAGATGCTCGTTCGAGTCAGGCCAGTGTAGCCAGTCGATCCCGAGGCTTTAACGTCATGACGTCGTTTCATGCACGGTCATCGAGAAATCCATTGCAGTGTACAAATGAGGTTGAACGATATTTACTGGCAGAGGTTGAGGAGCCTAGCGAGGAGTTTCAGATCTTGATTTGGTGGAGAGCTAATTCACCCAAGTACCCGATTCTCTCTCGCATTGCTCGAGATGTACTAGCCGTTCCTATCACTACGGTTGCATCTGAATCGGCATTTAGCACTGGAGGTCGGGTGTTGGATGCCTACCGGAGTTCATTGTCACCGTCAACCGTGGAGGCCCTCGTTTGCACACAAAACTGGCTCAGAGATGTACCTACTAGACTAGAGAGTATTGGCATCGATGCCGTGAGCTACAGACTTGAGTCAGGTAAACTTAAATTAATTTATATAATTCTTTTTAAATGATTAAAGTAAAAAGTTTATATAATTATTAAATTATTTCAATAATCTTTTTTATAATTTCATTTTAATAAATCTATTTAAATTTTAATTTATACTGTTTATGATTTTACAGATTTAGTTATCAACCCTACCATACTTGCCGATGACTGATGGAGCAACTATCGATTACGTATATTTTTTCTCTAATTTATAATTACTTGTTTCATGTTTGGTTAATTTTAATTTTTTTCATATATAATAAAACATTTAATTTTTATCTTAATCTCAGGTAGACAGGTACGATTCTGTATAAGTTCCAACAACAAAGTTCAAGGCTGCAGCAATTATTATTATTATTATTTTGTAACATCGATACGGGTCTCAACCGTCCCATTGAACCAGAGTCATCAGACTATCACTGAAAATTTAATTTATATTTTGTATTATTTTTTGTATTAATAGTTTAGAGTCCTGGACTTTTTTTTGTATTACTATTTTTTGTATTATGCTATAACGC
The DNA here is from genome assembly GCA_036559045.1 of Platycarya longipes. Classification (NCBI taxonomy): domain Eukaryota; kingdom Viridiplantae; phylum Streptophyta; class Magnoliopsida; order Fagales; family Juglandaceae; genus Platycarya; species Platycarya longipes. Next base: position 33,012,775 of record CM071791.1, read on the forward strand.
TATTGGCTGGCATTAGCATTGTAATTACTACTTAGTACTTTGTATTTTTTGTTTAATTGTTTAAGACTAATTAGTACTTAGTAGTGAAAACTGAAACTTGAATAGATCAATAGTTGTGGGCTTTGTGGCAACTCAATTGAATCTAGTATCTAAATAGTAAATACTCAATTCGCATATCAGTAAATTCATATGACTATGAGATTTTAATTAAATATTTCTTTATATACGAAATTCATAAATTTTTAAAATTTTATAACTATATCTAAATTTATTATAATATTAAAATATATTAAAATTCATTTGAGATAAATCTCATAAAACTTATTTTATTATCTTAATTTATTTTTTCATCATTAAAAAAAATTTATTCTATCTCAAATCAGCTTCAACCATTAAATGCAGTTACGCAAGTTAAAATAAAAAAAGTTACTTCCTAATATCCTATCCATGCGCGCCGCGCCGTAAACCCAAAGAGATTATGCGGAAAACTCAAATATTTGGCTCCATTATCATAGATCGTGCACGTCAGAAGCTGTATGACTGATGGATTAATTACTTGCCAGTTGCCAAGTGACAAGTCTAAGTGGTTAAGAATGAAAATAGAGGTGAGGAAAGTATATTATTTTAACAAATAATAAGACAAAAAATAATAAATAAAGAATAAAATAATATTATTTTAATAGATGTGAAAAAGTATAGCTGTATAGGCATACATGTTAATTGTTAAGTAAGCTACTAAGCACGGTTAACTTATTTCTTCACAAACTTTACATCTCAATTGAACAAATGAGTTCATATGGAATATGTATGGCCCAATTGGAAGAATTTAGTTTCTGAATGAGTGTAATTTGGCCCATATCGAACTCGCCGAAGGAAACTAAATTCGGAGTTCCGATCGGAACTCCGATCGGGGTTCGGAGTTCCGAACTTTCGATCGGAACTCGGAACCGGTGTCGGCCTCTGAGAGTGTCTCGGAGTCGGAGTCGGAGTCCGCTTTTGACTCCGATGATTGTCGGAGTCGGAGTCGGAAACTCCGAACTCCGACAATTTCGGAGTCGGAGCACAGCTCTAATGTCAGTCATACGGGCATTACGCATCGCTGTCTCCGTCATGACGTGACTAACTTATCCATAGTTCTTATTCTTAGTTGTTCCTTTCTTATTCTTATAAAAATTTCTTATTTTTCTTAAATACATGCCATGCCCCTTCTTTTAAAACTTATCACATAATAGAACATGTATGTACTCTTAAACCTTATGCTATGTACTCAGTACAACACATATCATACAAATCATGCACTTATATTACACATATAATTCTTCTTTATTGAATCATCAACTTTTATCCAAGGAAAAGTGTGATGCCCCCAATTCCACCCTACGAAAATACGAGAATCGAGGTGTCGGAATGCTGACAACTTGGGTCACACACCTAATAATAACTGCTAAGTGTGTATATAATGCGATAAGGGTAAAATTCAAAGACACAGAGGATAAGTTGAGTCAATCACTAAGTTTAGGATAAATTAAAAGACAAGAATTTTAAAATAATACAAATCACTTTAATATTAATTCTCCAACAGGAGATTTAATACTTTAGAATACAAAATTATCCAAATGTGGGAAAACATTTTTTTTCCAAGATAAAACTAAACCAAGTTACTCCAACAGCGGAGCAGCCTCCTCAAGCTCAGCCTCCTCGTCATTTGCATCAAAATCTACGATACCAAAAATGGTACCGTAGGTAAGTAAAATCCAAAGAAACCACAAGATAAAAATACATTTATACAATAATAGAATGCATGAACCTAATACCATAGGCATGAGACTCCAAATTATCTTTCTTTAAAATAAATAGTTTCCACTCACGCCAAAATTTTCTTTTGGCCCAAATAAAATCTATTAAAATCAACTACTACTTCCCTAGAAAATGGTACGCATAAAATCATTTATCAAAATGACCAAATATCCAATTAACACTGTAGGTGGGAATAGCAGGCGGGACTCTACCACCATCCCTACTTACCACCGTTCCTATCTCATCACTTATTCAAACCGTTCAAACCAATCATTTCAACATACCAAATATCAAGTCATACATAAAAACTCAGTTTTCTAATATACATGATCATAAGACTATGACATGACTTATGCTTACTTACATTTAACTGGTGCATTCCTTTTAAAACTTACATATCTTTATAAAAAAATCTTCAAGAAAAACGGTGCACAACTTTTCTTAACATATAAGGTCTTTTTCTTGAAATTCTTATTCTTATATATCTTATTCGTAACCATGACGGTAGATCGAATCGCCTTTACCATCAAGTGTCTTAGCATGATGGCAGATCGAAACGCCTTTACCGTCAGCTTTCATATTCTCATCAGTCATACGGCAGTTACCTATCGCCTTTACCGTCATGACGAGCCTTATTATATTATGGCAACAGATCGAATTGCCTTCATCGCCTATCATGTCAGTCGAACGGGAGTTACATATCGTCTTCCCCGTTGCGACACGAAAATACTTATCATGGCGGAAGTTACGTGTCGCCTTCACCGCTAACTCATCTTAGTCATGCGAGAGTTACGTATCGCCATCCCCGTCATGATGTAAACATTCTTACTATAGCGGGCGTTACGTATAGCCATCCCCACTAGTCATGTCAGTCCTACGGGCGTTACGTATAGCCGTCCCCATCTTGACATGACTTTTTATCATTCGACAGGCGTTATTTATCGCCATCCCTGTCGACACATCAGTCATACGAGAGTTACGTATCGTCTTCCCCGTTGTGACGTGACTTTTAAATTTCTTTATTCCTTTCTTATTTTTTTATTCTTATAAAAGTTCATATCCACGTTTCTTTGAAAAACATTGTGGTTTATAACATAAAAATCTTAGGACATACTTGGACATACATGTACACTTAAAACCTTTTCATACATGCTATATGCTTCATGGGCACATGCCATGCAAACTATGCATTGGCATTTCACATATGATTCTTACAGTAAAATTCTTCTTTACTTCAATTATAAACCATTCCACCAAAATAAAGCTTCAAAATTAAACTGCAGGATATCTCGCTTAAGCCAGATATCGAGCAAGAATTAAGTGAAATCTCGGGTTATGTGCCTTTCCAATATAAAACGAGCCATCTTTTCTACCCAAGCTCCATTCATACTAACATAAACTTATAAACTCTTGGGATCCTCATCACAGTTCCACTATATTCCACCATATCTTTATCTTGGATCCCAATTCTTAAAACATAAATAACTTCATTTAAATACAAACTAGAGAAATCTTACCTTAATTTAAAAGCATAAAACTGAACTTTATGAGTCCAACTTAATTCTTTGTTAACCAAACTTCTCATATCAATCCTCTAAATTTCCAGTCATGGTTTACTAAGATAAACTCTTGTTTTTCAAAAGATTTCCTCCAAGTACTTTCTTACCTTTTTCATAAAATATCTTACCACTAAATACATAAAATCAATCATTCCAGCATTAACTAATCTTAATCCTCTCACAATTCCTTATAAGAATTGATCCATAAAATCTTTCTCAAGCAATATCAACTTAACTTAGTCATCATATCCTTTATCAAAATATAAAAACACATACCCCTAAGGCTCTTTTCCAAGTCCAATAACTTCTTAAATCCTTCACACCATTCTTCTATTATTCCAATCCCACATACCCTCATCAATTCCTCAAACTATAATTTATCAAAGCATCTCCTTGCTTCTTATAACATTTTCCCCACTTATTTTATAACTATCCATTTCCATCAATTTAACACAACATAGTATGGCTTATAAATATATTATGCACTCAATTGAAACATCTTTAAACATGTTAATTCTATATACACAAATCAACACTAAAATTAAGTTATAAATACACTTACCCAATGCATACAACCAGGCATACAAATAACCAACCATCAACAAGTTCAAATATCAAGCAATCATAAACAACTCCGCTCTCAAATCCAACCGACCCCCAAACTCCTCAGACTCAGTCCGGTAAAACCAACCAACCAAAACATATATATATATATATATATATATATATATATTGCTGCACAATATATTAAATCTCAATAGTTGTTTGGAAAATACTTATAGCGAGGTAAAATTTAGTGAACAAGTACCAACCCACAGTGCTCATAGCGGATCACTCCGTATGTTGGGCTAAGATGCTGGGTTTGACACCGAAATTTACAGAAATACTCCTTGGAGCATGAAAAATCTCATGAAGGTGGTGGTGAGGTGGTGCAACCGCCGGAAGGTGGCGGATCTAACTCAAAAAGTTGGAGACCCATTTTTGGGTTTTTGCTCATACCAGGGAGGTGGAGGCTCGGTTGGGGAAACTGAGTTAGGGGGTGGTCGGCTGAGGTGGGGGAGCATTTTGGTGGTGGAGGTGAGACCTACAGTGGTCGGACAGCAGCGCGACGAAGATAAACCCATTTGAAGGCCCATTTCGAGTGGAGGAGGAGCGGCGGAGCTAGGGTGGCTACCGGGGGTGGATTTTGTACTCCTGAGGATGGGGAGTCTAATGGTGGTGGCGATGAGCCAAGGTGGCCGGTGGTGGCACCGAAAAGTGGAGGAAAAGCTAAGACAACCCATTTCGAGTTTGAAGCTCACGCGCCGGCTAGGGGTTGCCATGAGGTGCACCACCGGTACAGGGGAGGTCACCAGCGGCAGGGGGTCTAGGTGAGATTGGCGGTGAGGCTCGGTGGGCAGCGGTGGCGCTGCCAAGGGCTGGAAATTGAACAATCCAAAAAGGGGGGAGCTGTGCACGGGAGAGAGGAGAGAGAAAAGAAAAAGGAAAAGGAAAAAGTGATGGATCTAGGCCTCTTTGGGATATTTATAGGCCCTACACATTAGAGTCCTCAAACGGACAAACGATGCACTTAAAACACTGCTCTGAAAGTTCGTAAAATCAATTTAACTTTAAAACAATTCAAAATAATTAAAATACAATATTATTTCAACTTACTTTAATTTATAATATAATATTCCTCATCATTAATTAAAATGATGAAGTTTACTAATTATTTAAACGGTAAAGCCATATATTTAAATGAGAGATTTATAGCGTAATTAAAATCCTACAATCCTCTAAATAACTAAAACTGAGCTTGTAAAAGGATCTCGTACAATTATAATTTTTTGTAACTCTTCAAAATATCATCAAACAAAATGAAATAAATAATAATAAGACCTAATTATTTGATAAATTAAAATTATTGAACCGATCCGAAAAAAGTTCAATAAAATAACATTTCCTTTCAGATAAAATGAAAATAATAATTAAAGGTATATAAAATTTGGGATCTCACAAAAAGTTCCGAATTTAAACTAACAGGTTATCTCACTCGAGCAAGGTATCAAGTGAGTATCAAGGTATCGCTCTCGCTCGAGCGAAAGCGAAATATCCAGCCAAAAGTTCCGAAAAAAGTTTCGAAGTCTTGTGCTGTTTCTCGCTCGAGCAAGGTATCGAGCGAGTGTCGAGTGAAGTCTCGGGTTGTACATCGCTCGAGCTAGACATACAATGAGGTGTATCCAGCCAATTCCATCCCAAATAAGTCCATAATATGATTTGATTCTTCGCAAACTCCAAACATGAAGGTTTTAGATCATCCTCTTAAGATTTCATAGGATTTTGAATTATCTTATTCCAAGATTAAAAGAGAGATATATGATTAATTTATGGAAACATGTCAAAACCACCCGAGAACACCCAATCCAAGTTCTCTATTTGTTTTCCTTTGTTTTCTTGCCCACCAAGGCTTCTAGATCAATTATTATCAACTCGATACATATTCCCAAACATGTCAAGACCTCAAAAAGTTTGGTCGCCAATCACAATTTTCATCACATGACCGAACATAATACAACTCATCTAAGTTGGTTACTAGTTGACTCCTATTCCTGTCCGTCCACTTCACACCAGATTTAGTCCTTGATCCATTCCTTATCTTCAAAAACCAAAAACACAAAAGTTCTAGATATCCTTCTTAAGGTTCTATAGGAACTAGAAACACTTCATTTGGAGCTCATATGACCAAGTTATGATTATTCTACTGAAAGTCAACAGATCAGCCTGAGAGCACAAATCTAGGCACACCAAGTGTTTGATAAATAATCCCTTTTGTTTCACACGAAACTTCCTAGATAAAATATACTCATTTGCCATATTTCTACACAATTTTCATGATTTTAGGATAATTTAGAAGATAATCCAAAGACTTAATCTTATTCAAGGTCACTAGTCAACTTCAAGTCAATGCCTATATATCCAATTATGTTCTGCCACTTCAATCCCAATTTCGTATTTTATTAAGTCCATATCTCTTAAAACTCAAAATATAAGAATTGAAGATATTCCTCTAAGATTTCTAAATAATCTTGAATCATCTCAAATAAAATAAAATGAGTAAGTTATGTCCATATTACAAAAGGATGTTCAAACTATCTAAATTTGCCTAATCCGAAAATATTATAAGGTATATTCCTTACTCATACCATTTGACTTCCTTTATAAATTTCCTTCAATTTCTATACAAGATTTCCTTAAATATTTAAAAACCATATCTTCTCATCATGTTTTGTGTCTCCAATGATATTTCCTCCAATACCAATAAAAGACTCATAAAAACTATATATATATACCAAAAATTCTAAAGGTTCCCTAAGATAATCTTAAAGAAACGTAATCATGAAAAATATGAAAACTAAAAGAATACTTAAAACTCCGGATTATCACATTCTCCCTCCTTTAAATAAATTTAATCCTCAAAATTTGAGAGTTCAACCCTTACACAGAATATAACCCGAAGTATACTTAGAAAAATCATATGATTACTAATACTTTTAAATTGATTTCTATGCTTTATCAACTAAATGTTCATTCATATTCTATCTTTTGTAACTTAAAAACCATCTTCCAAGTTAATCACAAACAAAATTTTACTCCTAGTAAAACTCTAAATCCCCACTGATTCCTTCAAATCGATGTAATTTAAGCCTCTGATCATCACCAACTTCATGTTTATGCTGTGTATTCTCATAATTTACCACATGGATACTTAGCACATACCAAATCTCATCAAAATAGAATCGAAAGTTACATTTCTCAAGGCTATATACTTGCAATTATCATGCATTCTTAATTAAGATCAATATTTTGCCTATGTACCAGTAGTTTATTCATACCACTTTCCTCATCTGAACGTATATCCTCAAAAATTATTTCCTCAATTATAAAAAAACTAATAACCAAATTCATACTTTTAATCCCTAAGGAAGTATTTCCTTAAAAATTCTTGTATCCACCGTTCAACTCTACTCTATCTCATTCTGATTATTACAAACTCATCAATTTCCAAAATAGATCAAGCTAACACATGAGTTTTGTGGCCCCAAAATTCAAATCTTATTATAAATCAAATCTCTGAAATTTTAAAACTTTACCTAATTTAATAATCAAATCTTTGAGGTTCGTAACATGCAAGGGTTGTTCTCCGAATTCTTTTCTCATTTGTGTCTTTTCTTAGATCTTATTCTTGTTTCTGAATCTCGACGGACGTTACGTATCGTTGTCCCCTGCTGGGTTCTCCACTATTATTATCTGTGGTTGGGCCTTATCCACTATTGTTACTCATGTTTGGGCCTTATCCACTATTGTTATCCGTGGTTGGACCTTATCCACTATTATTACCTGTGGTTGGGCTATATCCACTATTATTACCCGTGATTGGGTCATATCCACTATTATTACCCGTGGTTAGGCCTTATCCACTATTATTACCTGTGGTTAGGCCATATCTACTATTGTTACCCGTGGTTGGGCCATATCCACTATTATTACCCGTGGTTGGGCCATATCCACTATTATTACCCGTGGTTGGACCTTATCCATATTCTCGTCATTCGTCCAGGAGTTATATATCACCGTCCCCATTATGACGAGTCTTATCATATTCTTGTCAGTTATACGGGCATTACGTATCGCTATTCCTGTGATGACGTAAACATTCTTATTATACGACAAGCATCACGTATTGTCGTCCCTATCTTGATGTGACTTTTAAGTTTTCTTATCATATTTTCTTTAAAAATGACGTCATGACTTATGACGATATGTATGTGACAAAATGCAATATGACCACAACCTTAGACTTTTAACATGTATATCTCATGTCCTTATGAATCTTATGACATGTATATACATATCATAATAACATGCATCAGGTGCATATACATTTATGTCACATCATTTCATAACGTCGAAATATAACAAATAATGCTTAAATAATTAAATAAAATATAAAATAATATAAAATCATGGCTGGCTGAACCTTATATAATTCAAATCTTAATTTTCTTTTATTTAACACAGCCAAACTCTTTATTTACAAAGCACCAAACTTTTCCTTAGCTAAAAAACAAACTCAAGCTTAACTATATTATTTTCTTAATTATTTCTTCACTAATTTATAACATGATGATTCTTGAAATTTTCCAAGTAAACTAAAGTTTCTCAACTCATCATAATTATTAAAATATCGTCCAATTAATTAAAAATTAATTGGATAAAAATTAGAACAAGAGATTCATCAAAAATCCTATTAAGGCTGAAATATACTAGGGTGGTTTTCTCATTTTTTTGTTAAATCAAAGCCTCTTATTTTCACATAATTTTCTTCCTATATCAAAATAGAACATATTTCTAAGTTCTTACAATTTTTCTTAGCATCTTTCCATAACAGAAACTAATCCAAAACATAATAAATTTCATTTCAACACATAAACAATGTTTAAGTCCAAAGAAGTAACGAACATGATCTAATCACCAAATCACTTATTTTATGCCAAGATTAAGTTAAATAGTATGCTTACCAATTTCTCCTAAGTTTGGTTTGATGCTTGGAGTAGATTTTGTGCAAATTCTCCACCAATGCTCTAAACTAGTTCTCACCATGGTGTTTTGGTGAATTTTCTAGATTATTTCTCACCATGGCCGACTAAATCTCTCAAGGGGAAAGAGGAGAAGCCCACACACCTATTTATACACATAGGAGGTGACACAAGTATGGAGAAAAGCCTTGAGAATTTCGGCAACCTCACTTGGCCGAATGGGTGATGTGTCCCCTACCATTGTGGCATGGTGATTTGCTGATATTTTCATCCAATATTAAGCTTAATCCACCTATAAGATAATATTGATCAATGGATCAAAGAAAACCAACTCAGGTGGGGTAAAGAAAAAATAGCATGATGTGTGATCTTAAGAGATGCAAATCTGTCTATTGAACCTCTCAAGGGGCACAAGGCAGACCATGGGGGTTTATCCCCTCTTGCCATTTGTTTAATCCCTCATTGGTACACTTGTAATGTTTGGGAAGAGTTTTCCCAAGGCTTGGTTGGCTATTGGTTAACAACAAAGGAGTAATTGCTTGATTTGGTTAGTTCTAAACCAATCATTTGCTATGCTTAGCTTTTCCATGGTCCTTGGCTAACTAACCTTCTAGAAATTTTTTTTCCACATGCCACATACCCCCTCATACATGTCAAGAGATCCAAGATCATGAAAACCAATCATTTCGCTCCATAGCTAAAGGCAGTGCTAACTCTTCAATTCGGGTTCCAACTCTACCCTTTTCAGATCAGATCACTTCTCAGCCTAAATAAGCCCTTGATCCATTCCGTATCTTTAAAAACTCAAAACGTGAAAGTTCTAGATCTCTCTCTTGGTGTTCTATATAATTTTTAATCACCTTATTTGGAGACCATATGAAAATGTTATGCCTAAATCACTGAAATTTGATGAATCAACCCGAGAGCAACCAATCCAGGCACACCTTCGTGTTTCACACAAAATTTCCTAGATAAAATCTTCTCATTTGACATATGTCTGAAAACTTGTCAAGATCTTAGAATAATTGAGAAAATATTCCAAAAACTTAATCTTAAGCAAAATCATTAGTCAATTCAAAGTCAATGTCTATTACGCCCAATTTGGTTCTGCCAACTTCAATCCCAATTTCATCTTTGATTGAGTTTATATCTCTTAAAACTCAAAACATAAAAGTTGTAGATGTTCCTCTTAGATTTTCATAGCATCTTGAATCATCCTAACTCAAAATCAAATGAGAAAGTTATGTTCAAATTACTAAAGGATGTCAAATCTGCCAAACATTTCCCAATTACCATAGTTTACACTAAATTCCTCTATTTGCATCCTTTCACTATTTTAACCTTAACTTATCAATATTTCCAAAAGTTCTAAAGGCCCACCAAAATAACTCTAAAGAAATTATAATCAAGCTAAGTATATAAATTAAAAAGGATAAGTGAAAATTCGGGTTATTGTATATATATATTTATGGCTTGTGTATTGGTATTTGCACTATCATGATCTCCAACCTACCTATTTACTTATTATAAGTTACATGATATATATGTGTGTGTGTGTGTGTGTGTGTGTGTGTGAGCTAGAGATCATGTTTAAATATTATACATGATTTACTAGCTACCTGTAAATTGTAATCAGTTTTCTCTCATTTTTTTTATAACATTTTTCCTAGTTTTATTTTCCAATGTAACGCAATACAAACTCAAACAATAAATAAAAATGCTATATGCTAATTTGTCTCGATTAGAACTATATTTATTGAAAACAGTGAATGTGAATAATTAAGACTAGTGATTCCCTCGATTGATATATTACAATACTGAAATCATGGCTTTATTAATACGATTACTTTCATACAACTAGTTGACAAATTTTAGATAACACCATATATAGGAAGCAAACTATGACGCCCCAAACTACGTTTGGGATTTAGCGTAACTGGTAGCGTCAGAATACGTAATACTAGGTCACATATTCCTACGTTCATGTCAAGATTAATATAAATGCTCTTAATCTTACTAATAATGCATGTTATGTCGCAGTAGAATGGTTTTACAAAAGCTAAAATGTGCAAAAAATTAAAACTTTGCAAAATATCACATGATAATTACTTCACATATCATAAAGTTGTATCATTTACATAAGGTACCAAAATTAATACATAACATGAACTTTAACATATTATACAAGATCTTCCAACATCACAAAATACAAGACCTTCAAGCTCACAGCCTAGGTTCCTTTTTCACTTCCATATAGTTAAGACCGAACCTAAAACGGCCCATACATATCTTCTCTCCACGTCGGCGTCTAATCCCTATAGGGGTAGCAAAATACTGTCTAAGGTCAAAGAGCCATCAGGGCTCAACACCAAATAACACCCCAGAGAGCGTCATCCTTCTAGCGCCATAGCTCACTCCTTCTAGATCTCACTAGTCATATGCTCAAAAAATTGCTTCGCCAATTTCCCAAAAGTGTCATCGTCTAAAAGACCTCCAGGGCTCTTTAGAGCCTCCTAAGGAGTCCTGGTCCACTAATCTGCCATTATGCTCTGTCAAAGCTTCTATCAATAAAAATCATACAAAGTGAGATTTTTCGATAAGTGCGTATATAACAAAACAAGAGCATCATCAAATACATATATCAAACAATAAATGCATAATCCATGCAAATGTGACTTATGAGTGAACTTATGCACAATGCACCTCATATAAAATATCCTATTTTTATTAGAGAACTTCTTTTGACATGTAATCGAACTTTTCCTGTACATAATACGTCTTTTCGAACAACTCTTAACGTTACGTATTTTTGTTAATATTTCTTTTATTCTAAGTTTTCTTTGCTTATTCATGGTGTGACAATAGTTATATATCGCTTTCATTGTCACATTGATCTTGAACCTCGATGGCACTTATGTATTGCCTTCATCATCAGGTTCCTGTTCACATCAGTCGTACGGGAATTACGTATCACATTCCCCGTAACGACACGAAACGACTTACTATAGCAGCAGTTACGTATCGCCTTCATCACCAGTCATATCAATCAGACGGGGGTTACGTATCGCATTTCCCGTGAAAATATGACTTTTTATCATCCGACAGACGTTACGTATCGCCGTCTCTGTCGGCACGTTAGTCATAATGGAGTTACGTTTCGCCTTCCCTGTGACGACGCGACTTTTCATTTTCTTATTCTTTTCTTGATCTTATTCTAATTTTCCTTGTCATCTTAACTGCATGCAACTTAACTCTCTTTTATGCTTAATGCATGACTCGTATAACGTATGACACACGCATTTACTAATTCATAGCGTAATCATGCTAAACCTATTCTTAGTGAATATTTCCAACAGAACCTTGTCTGTCTAATAAAATAAAAAGTCTAACTAATTAAACTTTAGGCTTGCCATAGTCTAATCCAAATCCTTCTCCTTAGACTACACATGTTAACTTCATCAATCTTTTTATTATCTCAAGCCTTCCATGTATCTATTTCTTTTTAATCATCCACCAAATATCCTAAAAATATTATTAGCACTTGAAACTCAAGTTCTTAGCATATGTCTTTTCATAAAATAACTAATTATTTATATTCTTTTCTAGCCAAAAGATACCATAACCAAGCTCATCATCTTCCTATAATATATTATCTCTTAAATTATCATATTACTCATTTTTAAATCTCATCCTGTAATTATTTTCTTTAACCCTTGACTAATTTCTTTAGATATTCTATTATACTTCTAAAATACATCTTGGACTAGAACTTATATCATTTTACCTAATAAGCATAAGAGAACAAACTCATATACACTACTCATCACTAACCAATATTTTTCAATCCAAAGAAAATAAATTCTCATGCCATACCTCAATCATCAAATAAACATCCATTCATTCTATAATCAACTAGTAAATAAAATCTTCAAGAAATTAAATTTACAAATTAATTAAACAATATATCAACTTTAGGTTATAGTTGCACTTACCACCACTAAGAAATTATTTCAAGTTCTTCCTTTGCAAGTGATGATCTTCCACTACTTCCTTAAGAAAATTACTCAATTATACTAGTAGAAATGTCTTAGAAGTGAGGTGGAGAAGTGAAGTGAAAAGAGGCAATGAGAGGGGTTGTTGCCGTGAGAAACCAAGTGTAAGTGTTTGTGTGTCTGAAATTCCAGATAATAAGAATCGATTACTTCTAATGTTTAGGACCCCATTTTTCAGCTTTAATTCTATAAGGACATGTGTCCTCTTTAGCCCTTAGACCACTCATCACATCTACAATTAGGTGACCTAAGCATATGTCATGTTTTTATCCAAAAAATGAAGCAAATATCAAGGAGATAAGCTAATATAGACTTCGGGTAACACCCCGCTACTTTTGGTCTCCATTCCAGCCAAAAGTTATACAAAACTTTTCAAATTATTTTCCTCCAATAGCCCCTTGCCATGTACCTTAAGTTATGCCCAGAATATAAGCTAATTTAGGATAAGAATTGGTCAACAAAGTCAGCTTAAGTTTTCTGTTTTCCAGCCCACTTTTGCCGTGTAAAACATGGTAGAAAAGTCCACCATTTTTTCTCCAATCACCACCTTACTCTTGTCCCACCTTTTACCTATTGACTAAGCTAAAGTGTGGTAAAGAAATACAAACCAAAAAGACATATGGGGATCGATCTTTGCTGCCTCCAAAGGGGTCAAACCGTGTGCTTCATCTAGTGCACCTGTTGTGGCCGGTTTTCATCTTGTGCATCTCTTTTATTTTTCATCCAATTGCCTCACACCACTTGTCACACTCTTAGCCTAATATATAAACCAACATATGGTTAAAGAAGTACATAAAAATATTAATCCCAAAACCTTCTAAATCAGCCAATACATTGGCTGCCTCCACTAAGAATATTAAAAAAAAATTCCTTGCTTAATCAACTAGAACTCCTCTTGTATTGGTTCCTTTTCTTGAATTTCTAATAAATAAACATATAACCTAGTTATCTTAATGTAGATAATAACAAAATTATGCTAATTTTATATAATCATCCATGCTATCAAAATATATAAATAATACTATGCACAATAGGCAAGATAGTATGGTTTTTGGGCTCCACCCATTTTCTTTACAATTAAATCTCAAAATTACTAAATAACTTAAATCAAACACAATCATATCAATCATGAAAATAAAATAAATAAATAAAATAAAATAAAAGTCAGGTTATCACACAAACAATACTATTTATGAACTTGAATGGGCAAATAAGTGATCAACAAGATGGTTAATACCTACCCTATACTTTTCAGACAACAGATTAATAAGAGTTTTTAACAAAAAAATAGAAGGTTGCAATTTAAATGATCAGTAATTAATCACGTTTCTAATGAAAGGAAACAAATTTTAGAAGCGGGCAAGCATGTGATGTTGGGTTAGTCAAACATATGTTGCAAAAGATTTGGTTGCCTCCTACCTAAGCCAAAAACTTAGATTACATTCCTCTTTCATCAGTTAGTTCTAGAGGGCAGAGTAGTTAGAGAGCGAAAGAGAATTGTTTTGGTGTCTGGATTCTGGATCATTTATCATATTAAAGAGATCCCATTTCTCTAGTCTTTGCACCAAAGTTGGAATTTAGTAAGATCACGTATGCACTGTTGTTATTTTTTGGACCCATCTTTCATTGTCTTTTTCTTTATATCTATTTAGGTAGGACCATGTCAAACCAATCTTCAGTGTTTTCTTTTTTTGTTCTAATTTAATTATTTTTTTCACTAGGTTAGTGACAATTTGTCAAAATTTAAATAAGAAAAATTTCCAGTTAATTGCTTATAATACTACTCTTGAAATAATAGTTTCCTAAAAGTTAATGTTTTATTGATTAAATTTTTTACGTAATACTATGAAATTCAGTAATTTGAGCTCTATATGTGACATCCCCAATTTTCGTTCATAAATCAACACAAATTGAAGTGTCAGGGTAAGTAACGCTAGGCTACTCACCCTCGTACTTATTATAAATCAATGCATGCACTTAGACTTACTAGCACATGCAATGCAAATAGTAGCGGAAAAGTTCTGAATAAAATAAAATTCTAGAGATCACATGGTGACACAAAACCTTAATATTCATATCGTCCATTCATAAAATAATATTATATGCTTACTTGCATAACCTAGTTAGTTTTTTCAATCCTCAAATTATATACAAACTTATCAAAATATCACCTTAGGGTCGCTTAAGCTCTTTCTTCACTTCGGGAAACTCGTTGCCATGCCGACGCCCGTCCTTACTACTATTAACTGGGTCAAAATTTATATGGATAGAGAGTATTCCGGGGATTCCCTCAGGGTTTTTCAGGTCTCTCGAGCAACTGAGACCTAGTCCATGGCCATCATCACACCCTGCAACGAAATTTAAATTCCAAAAAGAAAAGAAACATACAAGAGTGAGATTTCCTTGAAAATCTCAGTAGGTACACACTTAACTTAATAAAAGTATAGATATTATAAAATAATCACATACAAGCCAGACAATCAGAGTGTGCATTTACGCCTTGCTTCATGTGACTCATGCATGACTTAGACTTATCTCTTATGTAGACTTACTCTGACAAACTTATTTCATGCATGGACTTTTCATGCTTATCTTAAAATTCTTATTCTTATACGTCTTTACTTATATCCACTATTATTACCCATGGTCGGGCCATGCCACTATTATTACCCATGGTCGGGTCGTGCCATTATTATTACTCCTGGTTGGGCCATGCCACTATTGTTACTTCTAGTTGGGCCATATCCATATTCTGAATCTCGACAGGTGTTACGTATTGTCGTTCCTGTTGGCACGTCAGTCATACGAGCGTTACGTATCGCCGTCCCAGTCATGATGTGACTGACTTATTAATCTTTCCACTTGTAAAGTTTTTCTTAATGTATTTTCTTATAACAGACGTCATGACTTATGACGACACTTATATGTGACGAAATGTAACGTAACATAACCTTAAACTTATGATATGCATAGTTCATGTTCTTATAAATCTTATAACATATGAGAATATTTCATAATAGTATACATCACATGTATATGCATTTACGTCACACCAATTCATAACGTCAAAACATAATGAATAATACTTAACAATTAAATAAATTATTAAAATATTCACACATTAAGGCTAACCGAATCCTATGGATAATCAAACCTCATGTTCTTCTTATTCAAATCAAGCTAAAATCTACATATACAACTTTTCAAAATTTTCTTAGCTTTCATAAATAAACTCAAGCTTAAACTATCTTTTCTTGGTTAATTCTCCAATAATTTCTTGTATAATGATTCTTGAAGTTTTCCAAATAAACCAAAGTTTCTAAACTTATCATAATTATTAAAATATCATTCAAATAATTAGAAATCAAATCACTAAGAATTTTAGAAGAAATTCACCAATAAAATCAATGCCTACTATGATAAACTTAGATCTGCCACTTCAATCCCAGTTTCATCCTTCACTCCTTATCTCTTAACACTCTCAACATAAAACCTGTAGATATTTCTCTTAGCTTTCCGTAAACTCTTGAATCATTTAAATTCAACATCAAACTAACAAATTATGTCCGATTTACTAAAGAATGTTGAATCTACCAATGATACCCCTATTAAGCTCGAAATTTCCTAGAGTTGGTTTATCATTTTTTTTCCAAATCAATACCTCATATTTTTACATAATCCTCTTAATATAACATCATAGAATATATTTCTAAGGTTTCATAATTTTCCTAACATTTTTCCATAGAAAAAATCACTCCACAATCCAATATATTTCAACTTAACACATAAACAAAGATTAAACTCAAATAAATATCAAACATAATTCAATCACCAAACCACTTATTATATGCTAGGACTAAGTTAATATATACACTTACGAATTTTCTGCAAGCTTGAATTGATGCTTAGGATAGGTTTTGCACCACTTCTCCTCCAACGCCCTCAATTAGCTCTCTTTTAGTACTTAGGAGATGTAAGGGGGTTTTTTATGTATTTTTCTTGACTTTTTCTCACCATGGCTGACTGGTATCTCTAAGGAGAATGAAGAGGAGCTCATGCAAGTATTTATAGGCATGAGGGGCGTTGGAGGCAAGGGGTTTGGGGGAAAATTGTTGATCCCATCTACTACAGCCTCCCTTAGCCTATTGGGTGATGTGTCTCATAGATTTGTGATTTCATGATCACCTCTAAACCTTAGGCTTGGTGAGTTATATTTCCATCCAAATGTCAGTATTTTAGCTACCTAAAAATCTCATTGATCAATGGCTCAAGTAATTCCAACACACGTAAGATAAAGACAAGATAGCATGATGGTATCTTCCATTGCGGTATATATTCGGCCACTTACATCTCAAATAAGTCCTTTATCCAATTAGATCCTTTGAACACTAGAAACATGAAAATTTTAGACAATCCTCTTAAGATTCTATATGATTTTGAATCACCTTAGTCCGAGATCATATGAGAGAGATATAATTAATTTACCGAAATACGTCAAAACTTACCCGAGAACATCCAATCCGAGTTCACCATTTGTTTCCTTTTGTTTTCTTGCCAACCAAGGCTTCTAGATGACTTATCTCCTTTTTCCACATGCCTCCCCATATGTTTTTAGATCAGATAAATGGAATGAAATCAAATTTAAGCACCTAGAGTGAGGTGGTGGCACACTATATTTTCAGGTTCCAGTTTTCTTCCAATCGAGATTAGTCCACTTGCAGTCAAAATAAGTCATTGAGCTAGTTAGAATCTTTAAAAACTCAAAACATAAAAGTTTTATATTTGCCTCTTAAACTTCTATACAAATTAGAATCACTTCATTTGAACCTTATATGAGAAAGTTATGTTCCTTACACCAAAACTCGACAGACTAGCCTGAGAACTCATTTTGGCACACCAAGTATTTGATGTTTTGTTCTATCACTTCCCTTTGAATTTTTCCCTCAACTTTCAGAAATTTGCCTCTTCCTAATCCCAAATATAATTTCTCTAGTTGATACCTTATTAAATTCTCAAAGATTTAACCATAATTTATCCTAGAATGCATAATTAAATCCCTTTCTTGGCTCAAAATTATTATCAAATTATCAAATTTTATTCCTATGGGAGATTATACTCCAAAAGCTCCTTAAAATATAATTATAAATTCTCAAAATAAATATTTTAGCCTAAAGGAAAAATGGGTTATTACACCATATTTATAAGCTTTGCATTACACTTATGCTCGTCTTATTTGACTAACTATTCCACATAATATCACATTCAATGTTCCCTTTTTATCACTTTGCATATATTATCTTTAAACTCATTCCCCCTTACCAACCCATACTTCAATTAACAAAAGGGATAATACCAATCAAATACATCTGATTAATACCAAATAATTATATTATAAAAGAACCTGATGAAACACCAATTACACCAAAACCCAGTACAAAGAAACCCATTGAAACATTCTGTCAAACATCTACCATGTCAAAGATGAAAAATACTTGAGAGACATCGTCATACATGTTCAAACGTAAATGACATATATCCGAACATTACATCAGTTTTTTTAAATATACATTGAACATATAGTATAACATAGTATCATATATTATAAATATACTAAAATATTTAACGTTAAAAAAAAAGTGCGGGAATTTTCCCTCGCTTTTTTGAACGTTCGAGCATAATTTTTTGACATCTAAACGTTCGAAAAAAATTGAGGGAATTGTTTTTGCACTTATTTGAGAAAATGCAATTTTTCTTATTTTGTAGGTTATGTTCAGATGTTTTAAAATATACATTCGGATGCTTTTAATATAATTCGCAAAATTTTAAATATGTTCGAATGTAAAATGGTAACACTCGAACGTACTTAAAATTCAAACAAACTAAATTATAAACACACAGGAGGAAGCCAAATTTCATATTTGGCTCCCTTCCCATGTTATACACACACACACACACACACACACACACACACACACAGATTTTTCTAAAAGGGTAAGGAAATTTTCCTCAAATTGTTTGTTTTTTTTATTTTGTTTTTTTATATTTATTGATTTCTCTTTAGGTTATTAGTATTTAATAATCTAAGTAGCTCATTTTGTGATTTTTTTAAGGGATTGATTGTGGTGAATTTGAAAGGGCTTGAGCACTTGTAAGGATAGTGCATTGCTTTTGCTAGGTATATTTCTAGACTTTAATACTACCTTTATGGTTATTGTTGTGATTAAATATGGTTGAGAAGTATATTGAGTGATTATATATATATATATATTGTGCATTTTGTGGTTATTTGAATATGAGAATGATACTTTGTGTACATTTTAGTTATGAATGTGGGAATGATAGTTTGTATATTTTTCTAATATGCTTGGGTTAAGATTCTTTAGTTGATTTTAGATTTGTGGTTATTTAAACTAAAATGAGGTAGGACCAACTACCTTATCAAAGATGCAGTGAATTACTTAGGAGCATGATTTTCATGTGGATTTTAATGCCTTAAACTACCTTATCAAAGGTTGATGCGTCTTGGCGATGGACTTGGGAAGGACTATGTGTCCTATGCACGTGGAGTCAGAACCTTCTTTGAATTGACATGGGCATCTACTAATAGACGTGGTTACATTAAGTATCCATGTTGAGGGTGTAAAAATTTGTATGCTAAAGAATTGGATGAAACTGAAAGTCATATTTTGTTAACGGGATGGATCTGGGATATACATGATGGGCACTCCATGGTGAGCCATATGAACTGATACTGGATGTTTTCTTCGAGCAACAAATTTTATGCGAGACGAATGATGATTACGAACTGGATGATGCTAATGAATGTGATGAGGTGGATGAGATGTTGTGCGACATTGGTGCTGGAATGTTTATTGATGAGCCTAACAACAATGCCCCAAGCAACCACAGGACTGATTTAGATAAATTTGTGCAACGTGGGAAGATGCAAAACATGAGCTTTACCTTGCCTGCATAAAGCACAACAAAATGTCCTTCATTGTGCGGTTGCTTCACATTAATTCATTGTGTGGAATGTCGATGAAAACAATAAACATGATATTGGACTTATTTAATGAGGTGCTTCCTGAAGTGTTTGCATTATCGAATAACTTTTATGAAGTGAACAATTGAGAAAGAGATTAGGATTTGGGTACAAGTCCATACATGCATGCATGAATGATTGTGTTTTGTTATGGTAGAAGAACGAGAAGAAACAATCATATCTTGTATGCGGAGAGTCGAGGTAGAAATTTAAGAACGTGCCAGTTAAGGCGTTGCATTACTTTTCTTTGAGACATCGGCTGTAAAGACTATATATGTTTAAGAAAAGAGTTAAGGATGCATATATGAGGCACCTAGTTGACTTACTGGCTTCAATCTCATATTTTCACACAATCCTTTTAATATAACATCATAGAATATATTTCTAAGGTCTCATAATTTTCTTAACATTTTTCCATAGCAAAAACTACTCAAAAATCCAATATGTTTCAATTTAACACATAAAGAAATATTAAACTTAAATAAATATCAAACATAATCCAATCATCAAACCACTTAATCTATGCCAAGATTAAGTTAATATATGCACTTACAAATTTCTCCTAAACTTGATGGAGTGTTTGGAGTAGGCTTTGTGAAAATCTCCTCCAAAACTCTCAACCACTCTCTTTTGGGTTTAAGGTGAAACAAGTATGGTTTAGATGAGGTTTTTCTTGCTTCTTTCCCTTAAGTTGCGGTGTATCTCCGCTAAAAAGGACCTTGAGGTACTTCTTACACTTATATATGTGTGAAATGAGTGGCATATGCAAATATTAGGAGTAAGAGTGCATGAAGCACTCGGGTGTTTGTCTTAGTTGAATAGGTGAGGTGTCTCTCCTCCCTTTAGGCATCATCATGACTTTAATCTAGGCTTAGCTGCTCCTAATCCCTCATCCAATGGTCATGTTTGTTCCAGTTGCATATTAGCTTGATCAAGGGCTCAAATGATTCCAGCACATGGGGTAAAAAAAAAAAAATCATGATGGTATCTTGTAATGAAGTGTATCTGGCCACTTAGCCTCTCCCAGGGGCCAATCATGTTCCATCCCAAAGAAATCATTGATAAAATTCGATTCTTTGAAAACTCAAAACATAAAAGTTTTAGATCATTCTTGTAGTAATTTATAGGATTTTGAATCACCTAAACCCGGGAACATTCAATCCGAGTTCTCCATTTGTTTCCTTTATTTTCTTGCCCACCAAGGATTCTAGATCAATTCTTATCAACTTGCCACATGTTCCCACACATGTCAAGACCTCAGAAAAATTGATAGCCAATCATAATTTTCGTCACATGGCCAAGATCAATGCACTTTACTTAAGTCAGTTACTAGTTGATTACTATTCCTGTCCATCCACTTCACACTAGATTTAGTCCTTTATCCGATCCTTATCTTCAAAAACCAAAAACATGAAAGTTCTATATCTACCTCTTAAGGTTATATACAAATTAGAATAACCTCTTTCTAACTTAATATGAAGGAGTTATGCTTATTACACCAAAATCTGACGGATCAGCCTGAGAACTCGTTTTGGTACACCAAGTGTTTGATGTTTTGTTCTATTACTTCCCTTTGAATTTCTTCTTCAAATTTTGAAAATTTATCTCTTTTTGGGTCTAAATTGAATTTATCTAGTTGACACCTTGCTAAAATTCCCAAAGATCAATCCAAAATTTATCTTAGAATGCATCTAAGTCTCAAATTCTATTTTCATGGAAAAATATATTTCCAATAAATCCTTTTAAAATATTCTCAAATAAATACTTTATCTTAAAAAAATTGGATTATTACAGTTAGAAATAAATCCAAAGCTGAGGGTTCAATAGTAGAGGTCTATATATACGATGAATGATCGACATTTTACTCGTCATACCTTCGCGGTGTTGAGACATGATTTAATCATGAATAGCAAAATGCTAATGTTGCCGCTCCATTTCCTCGTGACCTATTAGTATTTTCCCAAAATGTACTACCCATGGGTGCATAAACAGGTTACGATTTCGTTGATGGAGACTTGAAAAAAAGTTGAAAAAATTTGGTGGTACATGTTGAATAATTATTGGGAGATTGGTGACTATCTCTTATAGTGTACTCACCCAATTGATATAAATTACTAGATCTTCAAAAATTGGCTGTAGTAGAGATTTTTTTTGTAGTATAATATTCTTTTTCAATAATATACAGTGAGCACCTGGACAAACTTAGCACAGAAGGCGTAGAGAATGTGGAGGCAAGACACGAAAAAAGAATTTTCCTGACAGTTTGAACAACGTGTATGAACTACAAGTACATGTTAGATTTTGTGGCTTTTAAAATATTATTGGTAAATTATTAATTTATTGTTTTATGTTGTACAACATGCATGATTCGAGATTATAGATTTCATACTTTGGATCATGAATAAAATAGAAAGATGCAAAACTGTGGTGTGTTGGTTGAGGGGAGTCATGAAACAAATGATATTAACTATTACGGCATCATGCATGATATTATTGGACTGAAATATTTGGGTGGGTCTATAAGATATATTTTTAGATGTAATTAGTGGGATCTAAGCGGTGGTTGAGTTTCAATTCATAGAGATAATCACTTCACGAGTGTTAATACTATATCAAAATGGTATGAAGATGATCTATTTGTATTGGCTTGTCAAGCTATGCAAGTCTATTATTTGGTTGATCTAATGAAGGCGTTGATGAAAATAGTGAAGAGATAACTTAGCGTCATACAAAAACTTGTTCCTAGAATATATATATATATATATATATATATATAAAGTAGGAAAAGTGTGGATCACGAGACTAATAGAGATGAAAATGACACTCCGACTATAGAGGCATACCAAGAAGATGGAGATCAGGGTATTAACTTGTTTGTTGACCTCGTTACACTCGAGATACTCCTCTTATGAAGAGATGATGACTCACTCGTCCACCTCGATCCATCCAAACTAGACGTTCATCCAATTGAAGTTGGTGAGGAGGAAGAAGAAGAGTCTAACATGCAAGATGATGACGATGATGTTATTGAGGGAGATTCTAAAATAAGCATGAAAATTACATCCAAAGAAGAAGAATAAAAGTATAATATCATATAAGTGGCTATACAATATTATATTATTAATAATTTATTCTAATTAGTTTTCTTTATTTTTTATTCATTATGAAGGATGCCGCCAAAAAGAAAATGAATAAATGTGCCTCGTCTTCTAAGTCCCGAACCTGTTCCAGACTCCCCACCTGAGGAATGTGCTTCTAATAAAGTAAACACGCAGGAAATTGATAGGCAGTCGACACCTAATAGTAATGAAATATTGTTGGTAATTAATTAATTATATTTTAATATTCAATATAAAATTTAACTAATATTATACTATTGTATATATTAGTTGATGCATTGTCCTCTCGATGTGGTCGTGACTTTACTCGTAATATCTCTCTAGAGAAAAATATAAGGCAAGAAAAAATCAAGATGACCATTCTTGATAATTCTTTTAGGGGAGTGGATGTTGGTACGGTAGCACTTTCCTCTTTTATTGGTACACTAGTTCAAGTTTATACTTCTTTTTATGTGCGATCATGACGATATGTTCCTAATAAGGTTAAGTAGCATGTTTAGAGCCTTGTGCTGGTGAGTTCACTTTAGGAGTATATTTTTCCACATCAGTAAATATATCATATTTCTTACTTAATACATTTCTTAGGATGAGTTCGACCTCGATTTTACCCATAGAGAGGATTTGAAAACTGTGAACGAACTGATGGCTACATTATTTCGATGTCACAAGGGACGATGTCATGAACACGTCAAGAAGTTTGAGATGTTGGTAGAGGCTGCAAAGGTCCCTTTCCAGAAGATGAAGTTAGACGACTAGGTAAAGTATTGAGATCTTTTCGCAAGTCCTAATTATCAGGTATTCTGTATTAGTTAGTTATCTACATTTATATCCATCCTAATTTACAACTAACATTATTAATTTATTTTGTAGAGCTTAAGTTCGACAAGTACACATAATAGATCTGCTCTCACTATCTACCATTGTGCCGGTTCAGAGTTGTTCCACCGTCTTGCTGATAAGATGGTAATTAATAACTTATAGAAATTCTCTTATTTTTCTGATACATTTATTTAAGTACTAACAATATTAAGTTTCTCTATTGCTAATGTGTATTTGTTAGAAACGTGATGATCTTGAAATTCTTCCCTTATTTATGTCTATGCTACTGCTCACACTAATGAACGTAGTGAATCGATGCATCCTGACGTTGTAGAAAATTATGTAAGCAGTGCTAATTTTGTTAAATAAATTATGCAAAATTTGAATAATTCTTTTCTTTATTCGTATTTCTTTTAATATGTTGTTTACTGTGTGCTTTCTTTCTAATTGTAGGATAAAATGTTGGAGATGCATTCATCTTTTAAGAAATCCTCTCTTAGTGAAGTAGACATAATCACGGAAGTGCTCGTGACCAAGTTTGGTATGGTTAGAAGTTTGAGACGTTCACTCGAGCATTCTGCCAATTTATCCTCCACGATTTCATCGACTTCATAAATTAATAATCTTATCAAAGATTTAGAAGCAACACAACGAGAAAACGAGTATATTAGGCCGAGACAGCAGGAGTTGGAGTCTCTCTTAGAGCGACAGTCTAATTTTCAGACGCATATGAAGGAGTAGTAGAGAGACTAGGAGGAAAGAATTCGCACTGCAGTTCAAGAACAAGTGTAGAGAGAGATGGCGGCCCAGATGGAGCGTGTTATTTTACTGCAATAGGATCGTGGTAGACAAAGAAAAAAAAAAGAGATAAATTTTATCACTTTTATTAATATTTATATTTTTAGTATCTAATTTTGATATGCTATAAGACATTGTAAGTTACTAAATTGATTATATGATATGATATAATTTGTATGCTTTTTAATTTTATTAAATTCATAATTTCTAACTTGTACGTTCGAATGTAAATATAAAACGTTCGAACAAATGTTCAAATATAAATAGCAAGAAAACATTCAAATGTATCATACAACATTCGAACGTACTTACCCACTAGTGAGTTAAACGTTCGAATGTTTAACAAATTAATGTTCGAATATTTCACCGTAACATCCGAACGTAATGTCCGAACATTGTGCAACTAACGTCCGAACATTCATACGTTAACGTTCGAACATGCATCTAAACGTAAGCATCGTACTTAACATTCAGATGTACACACGTTCAAATGTAAATACAATGAACGTCAAATTCAGTCTTTCGAATATCAATCGGGCGTGTTTACGTTCGAACATCATTTTTGATATTCAAATGTCACTTTCTGTGATATATTTCACTACAACATGATAGATTTATTGCGTCTAAAAATATGGACACTAAAAGTCTACATCATCTCGCAAATTGTATTTTCCGTCTTAATTTGATCGACGCAACGTTGTCACTATTAATGACTCTTAAAAAGTCTATTCCGTCCAAACAGATAAATCTCATAAGATATGTGTGTTTGCGTCTGAATATGTTTGACGCTATGATTAATTTATCTTGTCAGAAAAGAGTTAGCCCCTAGTAAGAAAAATGCATTTGCGTCAAAAATAAGATGTTGCAAAATGTTGATACTTAATCACGAAAAAGATTATTTCCATTTCATTTTATGGTCGTAAACTATATTGTCACAATAAGTTATATATTGTGAAAGTTGATCTCGTCACGAATTAAATTTCACTGTGACGCAATAGATGTATCTTTTCGTAAGGATATTGCCCAGGCAAATATTTTTGACGCGAATAGTGTGGTTGTGAGCAATAACCACACTGTTGTGACAGATTACTTTTTTGTGACAATATTTACTCCATTTGCGACTGTACATTATTGTCGAAACACTGTTAATATTCATTCGGTTCTCTACTGAGATTTTATTGTGGCAATTTTTTTTTTCTTTTTGCGACCGTGCTGTATTGTTAAAACAATTAGACAAGCCACTTTTGAAATGTGAAAGTTTATTGTGGCAATATCAATTTACATTTGTGACCATGCTGTTTTATCAGAACATTTTGTGCACATTTTTTTGGTCACATGGCTCTCTTTGTTATGGCAAAGTTAATTTGTGTTTGCGACCGTGCTGTATTGTGGAAATAGCTTTTATAGCCATGCAATTGGTCCTGCGAAGCTTTACTGTAGCAAAATAAGTTACATTTGGAACTTGATTGTATTGTTAAAAATATATTTATGTTAGGCGAGTCAATTGTGTAAGAATTATTTAGGCAGATTGGTCACTTTTTTAGACGCAATATATTCCAGCTCATCATGTCCAGATTTCTCATCTTACCAATACTCTATAGGTCCTATATATAAATTGGCCTATATGTTATTAGTGGTTTTTCCTTCTGCCAATTTTTTTTTTCTTTACTGTGTTTCATCTGTTTTATATGTTGTGTTTTAGTTATTTTACAGACATCCTAAATTCTAAGCACATATATATATATAGATGATCACAAGTATACACTAAAGGGATACCCATATCTCAGAATGAGGTTTATATAGGGTTTGGCATGCACATCAGTTAAAGCCAAGTGTACCATACATATCACATTGTCATATCTACTATTCATTAACTAAAACAACCATGGTGGCGGGTCTAAACCTATACATATGGGGAGATAACCATTATACTACTGGTGGTTGACACAACAGACTATTAATAGCACCAAGAATGTAATTCCGATGTGCTAGCTAAATCAAAAAATATTGTTCAAAAGCCATGAATATTTGTAGTGACAAATATAAATGGTTGCATATATTATCAATGTATGCTCTTAAGAAACCCTCCATGCATCCCAACAGCTAGCAACACCTTGAAGATAATTACCAATCACGATCTTGACCTACCATCATCTTCATTACAATCTACCACACAATCCATTCATGAGTAAAACTCATGTCATTCTTCAGTCAGGCTTTCTGAGTGCTGCTTCCATCATCACCCAACAATCATCTCAAATTCCTATCAATAAATTCCCACAAAGATTCAGATTTATCATTTTGAAGCTTTACTCAAATCTCTAATTCAAGCCTAACATGTTTAAGTGAAAGAGAAAATTATGTATAGTAATGACCAATCCTAAATAACAAAAATCACCTCTAGAAGCACATACACATCATTGAATACTTCAAAGCAAACTCTTTCAAACCGAGTAGTTCAGTAGGTGAAAAATAAATTGACTATATGCATCATCTTAAATTGTCTTGAAATTTTCCATTTAGAATAATAATGAAGCCTAATTATATGTGAGTACTAACTGCATGCCTCAACAGCCACTTGGTTCTTCCAGAGTTATTTAACTTTGAGAAGTCATGGAAAACAGTCCTAATTGATCTGCAAAAATTCCTTACTAACCATACTGTAATTAAATATGCATGGGGCAACATTAAGAAAAAACCTAAAAAATTAATTTCATATGTATCCAGCATTCACATGAGTTTCTCAAAGTTTCATTTATCTAGCTTTAAACAAAACATCCTTTAGGATACATTTGGTTTGTGTTTAAAAAGTCTTATCCATCCACCTTGTCAATTATATGGCGATACTGCATCACTAGCCACTTCCAAAATTTGTTATTTTGCTTGAAATTTTCATATAGATCAATTGAGTGTCTATTCAAAACAAGCCACCTAAACATACTATAATTAATAATGCATGAGCAATCATTAAGAAAAAATAGGAAAAATTTGGACGTCGAGCAACATATAATCATGAGATTCTCAAAGTTTACCTAACTAGAGTGTAACCAAACACCCTTAGCTTTACATTTGATGTGTTTAAAAAGTCTTCTTCATCCACCTGACAGCTTATATCCCAGAACCCACTCTTCTTGATGCTTTGCAATCTTCAAAAGTCCACACTCAGTCCTTCCCCAAAACACAATAGTTCCTTCAACAACCTCTTCTTCCCATTGTTGTCTCCCATAAATTAACCAAAATACCCTGTAGTTTCCACCATGGCCTCTCCAAAAGGTGTCCTATATACAACAAAAAACTATCACGTTGAAATTATGTTAGCTCCATTTCAAAAGTCTCTAGATCAGGCTTCCCCTGTACAAATTGGTCCTGTGACGTTTTCAATTGAAAGTTCATGAACCTCTCAAACCTATCCTGTTTCTCTGCTATCGTCTTCAGTTGTTTCTTTAAGTCATCAACTTCAGCTTTGTAAGGACAACCATCTCCGACTGCCCCCCTAGATTAACAGCACATGCACAAGAATGGGACCTGGTACTAGACTCGGGCATCTCTAATTAGCCCAACGCTCTAGCATATTCCATCGGCCTATGACCAAAAATCTCCTTAAAAAATTTCGCTGCTGCCTCTTTAGTTTGAGCCGCAAGGTCTAATCTCTGGAACCTTTACTCCATTTGAGTCTTCAACAATATGAAGTGGTCATTGAGGCCGGTGAGTAATGAGTAAGTTAAGCAATTACTATATATTAGCATGCTTATATAAGTAATATATAGAGCATGAAATCTTAAAATGGCCAAATAAAGGACTAGGTTTTCAACTCACATGCATTTCTTCTATCACTTCTGTTACCCATCTGTTCTTCTTATTGGACCATCTTGTCAGCTTAAAGAAGTCAACCATGTTCTTTACACTTTCACTCTTCAGCATGCAAATCAAACTGTTAGTAGATATTCTCCATTACAGTGTGAGGATAAATTTGTATAAAAGTAACTAAATATCATTTGTTTTTGGGCAATTCATGTACGCTTATTAAGAAACAGAGCAGAAATTTCGGTAAGTTATCTTATCATCATTACAATTTAATGTGACATATATAACTAATTGTAGTCAATCCATATTTTACCTTTTCTTCTAATAACCTTGCAAAAGACTTCCTCCCAGCAGTATGATTAGTTCTTACCAGTTCCTTATTGGCCTTATTCCGCAACGACAATGCCTGGTGAAAATGGTACATAACCCACAACAGATCCCACTTAGTCCGAGAAGCAATGATCAACATTCCTACTCTAAGTTCCTACTTCCTCTCCCATCAATTCCATTACGTTTATATATATGCCACCAATGACTTACAACATCATACTTTGATGTAAATTATTGAAGTACATTTAGTGTTACCTTGAATTCCTTGCTGCCCCACCTCATACATAACTTCTGCCAAACATCATCATCCACTTTGTCAGTGCCTCCTGCCAGTGCTGCTTTATGTGTTTCATAATTACTGTAGATTCTATGGAGCTCATAATGGAATGAGTTGAATCGCTTCCGAAGTTGTAGGTTAACTGCCTGGCGATGATTTGGCTTCTCCCATTGTAATATAAAATCAGCCTATAGTCAATACAAAATAGGAGCGATCAATAATATAACGATTTCATCACTAACATAAATATCCTACAGCAGTTAGAAACATCATGTGTCTTACCCGAATACATCTGCATAGCTCCTCCTTTTCCTCTTTGGGCACATCATTCCAACGGAAGTAACTCATGTTAGCGTGATGCTTGACAATGTATGTGACCCGTCCAGCAAATACCGGCACATGCGCACATGACACCTTACATTCACCTTCCTTGATTAGCAGAGGAATTGGGCCAATCTTGTGCACGTTGTCAAATTTTGTGCTCTGTGTGGGTCCTTGAGCCCGTTTCCGTGTGGATGATGCTACAAAAATTTTTTGACACAATAGCACAACAATTGCGTCAACACATTTTTTAATATATATTGAAGCAAACTCTGGATGAGCAGGTCTCACTCGTTACCTGTTGCTTCACCAACATTTGCTGCTGTCACATGATCTGACTGGTTGATAGATTGGCCTGAGTCCTCAGAGGAAGAGGTGCTATGGTCAATCATTGACTGTGGGATCAGTGGGGGTGATTGGAAAAATAGACTTCGTCCTTGGGATTGGTAATGGTGGACCTGGTTGTTGTTCTGCTTCTGGTTCATTTTCTCTTTCAGGGTGTGGTGGTGATTCTTCTGTATCTCTTAAATAATTGTTGCCATGTGGCCTTCTAACACGATTAACGGATCTCCTTGAACTTCCTCTAAATCGAGTCCTTGCCATTACTGATGGTGGTTTGGCAAATAGGAAGCTGAGATTGAAGACAAAAACATCATACGAGTTGTATGTCATTACATTGTTAGCTCTAGATTCTATACAAGGACTTCATCGTTTGAAGTGTTATGTCTCAATATTGACAATTCATCACACAAATCACTTTGTTGTTGCTATAAGTGATAATATAAATCACATTTAGTTACCCAAGTATAGTGGGAACTTCACTCTTTGGCCTGGTTTTGTTGTGGTTGTGGTGGTGGTTAAATACAGCCACCATTTTCACAATTTGACAATGGATTTCAAAATGCATGGTTGCAGTGGATGAGTAAATAGTATCATGTAACCAAAATCCAATAGTTTCTGTGGAAATATGTCCATGTCGGCTGTGTGAGGACATTACCTAGGTTAAACGTCCACTAATGATCATTTATACTTATTTTTATAGTAATTATAGTTAAGGACTACACTTAGGAAGTAAAGTTCATCCCCAAGCATGAAGATCGACCACCATGCATGCTTACCCAAGTTGTGCTATGCTTACCCTAGTTGTCCAGCTACACAGACTGATGGAAGAGGAGCTCTATACCCAAAACTTGGTTCTACCGTACCATTTTCTTATCCTAATACAAAGCATGCAATGTAAAAAATATAACACTCAGCTTTCGCTTTTGATAATTCCTAAGATCGTATCTTAAGGCAAATACAGAGTGCTCCCTGTGGCAAAGAAAGGCAAACTAATCCATAGAACCTTAAAGTTCCTAGCTTTAGAAAACAAATTGCATAACTATCTCTAAGATCAAGGAAAGATACCTTTTTTTCTTATATCTACCAGATAAACATATGGAAAGTAATAAAATTTGGAGCTTTCACAAAGAAACAAGATAACCCAGTGTAAAGCAACGAAAGATCTGTGTAAATAATTTAATTTTACACAAATCAGTGGATGATTTTGGGTCTTCGCGAGTTAGCCCCTTCTCTAACTTCTCACACCAAAGCACTAGTCTTTAGCTCGAAGATTTTTCTTCTATTGCTGACCCAGAGCAAGCTCAACAAGAGAGCATATATAGGGACAAAGATTTTTCTTCTATTGGTGACCCAGATCAACCTCTCCCAATCAGTTTTGTTTAAGGACTAATGGCTCAACAACAGAGCATATATATATATATGTGACTTTTGCCCTGAACGCCTCTGGATGTTGCTTTAGAGTCTATGGTTGACGTGACTGACCAAGTATGGATCTCTGAGTTGGCCCGTCCAATTTAGCCCTGAGGCGCCAAATACCATTTCCTCCCGCCTATAATGGTTGGAATGAGTTGGATGTTTTTGTGTCATTATAATTTAAAAAGCTATGGTTGCAATTGATTTTCTGTCGTAAATGATTTCTCAGTTAAATGATTTCTCAGTTTATCAATTAAAAAATATAAATATGTAAAAGCACTATTCTACCCATCCATGTTTGTTAAAAGTAAACTATTAAACTATTCAATTACTTTGCCTTTTTTTTTTGTTTAGGAAATAAATAATATTAATAAATAAATATTTTTCTTGTAGTGTAAATTTTTGTTCTTATTTTCGAAGAAGTAAGTTTCCAAATTTTTATCTTTCAAAATAGTTACACTATATTTACGCACTTAAATGTTATAGACAAAAAAAAAGATTTCATGGTATCTCACATTTTGCATTCCGGAATCACAATTTAACATAAGCACTATATATATATATCCTACAAAATATTGATAAATTGAAAAGGTCGATGAAGAAGGAACCAAACAAGTGGTATGATGCTAGAGGGAGATCTTCATGTGGCTTTGAATGCAGGCAATGTTAACCCAGTGCACGCTCGATTCGAGCTCGACTCCAGCTCGAGCGAATCCCATGCAGGGTGCAATTGATACCCTGTCTCCGAGAAGGGTGCTCGACTCGAGCTTGAGCGAACCATCTGGGTGCAATTAATACCCTGTATCCGGGAAGGGTGCTCGACTCGAGCTCGAGCGAACTGCAGTTGTGTGGTTGAAGACCCTGCAGTCCGAGAAGGTCGATCGACTCGAGCTCGATAATGAGCTCAAGCGAACCATCTGGGTGCAATTCATCAGTTTTGCAGTCCGAGAAGGGCGCTCGACTTGAGCTTGATATCGAGCTCGAGCGAAATACAGGGTGAACTTGATACCCTGCAGTCCGAGAAGGTCGCTCAAGTCGAGCTCGAGCGAACTGCTGAGTTGGCCCCTCAGTCCGAGAGTTTGGCTCATCTCGAGCTCGATATCAAGCTCGAGCGAACTGCCTGGGGGCAATTCATTGCACCCTACAGTCCGAGAAGGTCGCTCGACTCGAGCTCCATATCGAGCTTGAGCCACCCACCTGGGTGCAGTTCAATACACCCTGCAGTTCGAGAAGGGCACTCGACTCGAGCTCCATATCGAGCTCGAGCCACCCACCTGGGTGTAGTTCACTACACCCTACAGTCCGAGAAGGGCACTCGACTCGAGCTTGATATCGAGCTCGAGCGAATTGCATGGTTAACTTGATAGACTCCATCCGAGAAGGTCACTCGACTCGAGCTCGATAATGAGTTGAGCGAGATTCCAGCAATTCAATTACTTATAACACGTTATGTCTCAAATCGCATTTCACAATAGTTTCCAACGTTTTGTCGCTCGAGCTTAGGGTTGAAATGCCTCATGAACTGACGCACGTTCATCAACAAATTGGAGCTATATCTCACCCTATATAGCTCGCTAAACATCACTAGAGGACCTGTAAGTCTATTTCGTTGGCATCGAAGCACATTGCCCATTTTTCTCTCGAGCTCCCCAATTCTTTCGGCATCTCCTACAGGTAAGGCGTCTTCTTGATGCGTATCATTCCAACAATTTTTCAGGTTGATAAAATTCTTACAATGTGTTTTAATCTACACATTCATTCATGATTTGGGTATTTATAATCATGAGTAGAGTGGTGTCAAATTTTGGACTGGGAACAATTCTCATTTCCCCCTAGTTCCCGCTTGGTTTTGCTTCCATTTCTAGGTTTGGCTACACTGGGGTGAATTAGAAATCAGTTCAAGTATAAAATTAAATAATTGGAAGTTTGTTTTGTATTTAGGATGGTGTTGGAACACCCTTAGACTTAAGTTCCCAAGCTTGTCTTAGGGTGCACACCACATGCTCGATGAAAAGCATAAATGGACTAATCAAGGTATGGTTTTAGGGATATTAAGCCTTCTTCAATCCGCACACATCAATGGTGCTTGGATAGTGGGCCTGACCTCATAAATGTCACAAGAGAGTCTCCGTGTATAATATAAATATGGTGTCCTTATTGTGCATCTAAGAAGGTTACCACCATGGGGATTGATGTCTAAGTTGGGAAAATTCTAGAAATGGGGTGCATTTCACAATAGTTTCAAATATTTGTCTCTTTCGCCATTTACAAAATAACTAATGCCAATAAATGATGCTTCAAAAATTAACACTTTAACTCTAAATACGACAGAGTACATTTATTTTTCAAGTAGAGTTCTGTCAATAAACTATACCCATGCAAGTTAACAATTTAACTATAATTACATTTGGTTTGAATTTGGACTATATTTATTTATTTTTTTCTTTTGCAATCTCTCACTAACTTTTTTAAGCAAACTCTACAGGAATTGGCCATGTCTCGACGCTTGCGCTCAAAGAAAAATCCAGCCAAGTCCTCGAGAGCATACTTCCATAATTCTGGGGCCCGAGACATATATGCCCAGAACTTCTCTCACCACACTCCGATTGTTGAGCGTGAGGTCTCATTAGGACAGCTTTCGGAGAGCATCGTGCCTCGCATTTTTGAGTCTCGTTAGTGGTTATCACTGACAACTGGTTATCCCACACCATCGGTTGAGCTAGTCCGAGAGTTTTACTCAAATATTCATTCCATTTCCGATGATGGATCATTCAAAGTCAGTCTCTGGAACATCAACTTCCGGGTGACTCCAGACATGGTAGCTGAATTGCTACATGCCCCTCGTGTGCCAAACCCAGGATATCCATATGCACAGACCTCAACTCCAAGCACACCAGTCATTTTCGAACTCTTGTGTGGATGCTCATGGAACTGGGATGGTCACTCCCCACTAAAGACTTACAAATTCCTACCTCAATATCTTCTTCTTAGTCGGATTGTCCTCACTAACATATATCCGACATCTCATCAAAGTGATGTCCGCTTTGACAGAGCAGCTCTTCTATATGCACTAATCAAAGATGTTTCGATTGATTTGGGTAGTCATCTCTGCCAAGTCATTCTTGAGGCATTTCGATCCACTAGCCGTCGGGCTGGACTGCCATTAGCATGTCTTATCACCCAAATCGCTATATATCATGAGGTGGCCATTCTTTCCCATGAGCCTAGGGTGTCTTTTAAGGCACCCATCAGCATGAAGACGATGAGGCTTAGTCGTGCTCACATCAAAGCTAAGCACCCTTTTCTTGAGCATCCCGAACCACCCTCTTTAAGTCAGACTACTAACTCCATGCCACCTGATACGCAACCTTCAAGGTCGGCACCATCCACCTCGGCCCTAGTTCCAAGCGAGCCGAACCTAGGCATGGTTCTAGACTTTATGAGGCGCCTTGAGGACCGAATGGATGCTTTGCAACAGGGTACGGATAGTTTGAAACAGCTTGTTACCCAACGCTTCGAGGACATAGAAGATGCACTTGCACCCTCAGATGAATATGACCAACAGAATGTTGGTGATGACAATACTGATGGTGAGGATGGAGATGCTTAATCAACACAAATATAATTCTGAGTGGCTATTTGATGTAATTCAATATTTTTTTGTGGGAGGGGGGGGGGAAAGGGAGTTGGGTGATCCTGGTGGAAATATGTGTCAACATTTTGTTTAGGCAGGAAGTGACTTTTTTTTGTATAACTGACACAACCTTTGGTTCTTAATATATGCCAATGTTGTATGAGGCTATTATGCAAGTGGAACTACATTCATTAGATGAGATTAAATATATGTGTACCCTATTCAAAGATAAGCTTTATTGACCTTCCTCGGAGACAAAATAGCATGACCAAATCCAATGTATACGATGCCACATTAATGCAATCATGTGCTCATTTCTGACAACCATGCAACAGCAATCACCAAAAGTGATGCCCAATTTGAAATATAACTAAAATTGGGCATCAATGGTCTTCAAAACCATTTAGGTGGATCCAATAAGAAGACTATTATATGTTAGCAGAGTTAACTCCATATTAAAACGAGCATTTCTGTTCCACAAGGAAAGATGAAATCAAATAGGTAATGTAATAAATAAGGACACAACTAGACTTCACACATGGTGGTGCACAGTAATAAAATATTCATTACATGTCAAGCATGTGGACTAATGTATACTATCTAATTATATGTCTTCGCCACTTATCTCAGCTGAGTCTCGGCCATTATCTTCAACTATCTCTTCATCTAGTTCATTTTCTTCATCACTTAACCTGTCTCCATCAAATTCAGAACTTTCGTCACTGTTATCAGCCCATCCGATGCAGATGAGTCTGACCTCTCATCGGTGAACAACTGGTCACCAAGATGGTTACTAGGTCTATCATTCAATATACACAAAGGCACCATCACTGGGTCTACATCTGGCCTTGTCAATGGGGATTGAAGACCATCATGTTCACAGCGGACGTCACACAAAGATTCGGTCGTTTCCTCGTCTTGGTATGCCTCGCCGTCACTAGAGTCATCTGAATCATTGAGTAGTGGCATCTGTGGGACGTCATACACATTCCTATATGTTATCTTCTGCAAAACATGCCAAAAACCACCTAAACTTGGGTCTTTGAGGTAAAAAACTTGTGACGATTGACATGCCAACGCAAATGGCTCATCCTTATACCATGTTCGTGTAAAGTTCACACTAGTACTATGATCAGTCACATGAATCCCTCGATGATCCCCAACATCAAACCAATCATATTTAAATATCCACACATGCCTCCATCCCATGTAGCGGAACTGGAAGATGTCCTTTAGAATGCCATAGAAATCGACCATGCTGCCTTGGTGTTCTGCCATGACTACTAATCCACTATTTTGAGTTTGTCGAGTCTCTTCACGGGGCTTTGTATGAAACCGTATGCCATTAACAATACAATCTTGATAGGATGTGACAAAAGGGTCAAGGCCACAAGCCAAGGCATAAAGATCGTCATAAATAGCCTCCGGATAGTTGGCACGCAAAGATTGAACCTGAAAATATAATTATGTTTTAGAATCTATAAGATAACACAATGTATACCCACTTAGTTATGAGTCAAACTTAGTATAAGAAATAAAAGTCAAAAGACTTACACGTCTTTTGAACCACATTGGGAATTCAGCTTCATGTCGCCTGTGAAGATTGGGGATACCTGGTCTTGCAAAATTTTGTAATGCTCCCTATACAATAGAAGAATAGATTGTATTAGAATCTATAAAATATATGTTTAAAATTATTAGTTAAATTCAATTCGTGCAAAGTGCTAAATAATTATTTGGGTATTGGTTGGTGACAACACAATACTTACTCTAAGTAGGTAGTCACTTCGGTGCAGTTATTAAGGATGTACCACCGTGCAGTTCTAAATAGTTTCTTCTCTAACTGCACTCAGGTTGGGAAACCGATTGGCCTGAACTTCTGTGAGAAAGCTGAGAAATCGCTCATCCCATCGGATGCTTGAGCGCCCACATCAATGTTTCACTCCTCTCTATTGAACGATGTTGGAACATCATGCAAATATAATGATGAGAATGTCAAGCATTCGACGTGAATATAGGCCTCCGCAATGGATCCTTCTGGACGAGCTTTCATTTTTTATGTACCGTTTGAATTTTCCCAGATATCGCTCAAATGGGTACATCCATCGGTACTGAACTGGCCCACCTAGTAACAACTCTCGGGGCAAATGGATGGCTAAGTGGACCATCACGTCAAAGAAGTTAGGAAGGAATATCATTTCAAGCTTGCAAAGAATGAGGACAATATCGGTCTCAAGTCGCATAACAACGTCTTTCTTGCACGTGCGTGCACACAATTCCTTAAAGAATGTGCTAAGTTCCGTCAAGGCCAAACATATATCAGTCCTTAAATACCTTCCGAGCGCCACTGGTAGTAACCTCTGCAAAAAGATGTGGGCATCATGACTTTTCATTCCAGATATTTTACAGTCATGCACACTAATACATCTAGTTATATTTGATGCAAAGCCATCAGGAAACTTAACACAACTCAACCAATGACAAAACTCTTTCCTTTCATCACCATGTAACATAAAGGAAGCAGGGGGGATAAAAACTCGATCTCCAACTTGTTTCAAATGTAACTCTTTCCTAATACCAAGTTCAGCCAAATCTCGTCGAGCGTTGATATTATCCTTTGTCTTGCCTTGAATATTCATCAACGTACCCAAGACACTTTCACAAATATTCTTCTCGATGTGCATTACATCAAGGTTATGCCTAAACTCATAGGAACACCAATAGGGTAGGGTGAAGAAGATACTTTTTTTGGTCCAATTTAACTCATGAGCTCCACGTTTTTCGCTTCTTTCCACCTTTTCCAAAAGGAACAATATCAATGTCATTTAATTGCTGCATTATCTCTTCCCCTGACAGTTTTCGGGGCATGATCCGATGATCTTCATGCCCATAAAAAATGTTTGTCTTAGTTCTCCAAACATGATCAAATGATAGGAAGTGTCGATGACCCATATAACAATTTTTGCGACCGTGTACTAACCACCTTGAGTCAGTATGCATATTGCAAACTGGACACGCCAACTTGCCTTTGGTGCTCCACCCAGAAAGGTTACCATATGCTGGAAAATCATTAATGGTCCACAACAGAGCAGCATGCAATCGGAAAGTTTGCCCGACCATGGCATCGTACGTGTCAATTCCAGTACCCCACAGATCAGAAAGCTCATCAATCAATGGGCGAAGGTAAACATCAATTTCATTCCCCGACGACTTCGGACCCGGTATGAGTAATGACAATATGAAGAACGGATCCTTCATGCATAACCATGGTGGCAAGTTATATGGGACTAGCAACACTGGCCATATGCTATATGGTTTACACATGTTATTGAATGGGTTGAAGCCATCACTAGCAAGTCCAAGCCGGACGTTGCGACGATCACTCGCAAACTTTGGATGGTCTCTGTCAAAATTTGTCCACACCTCAGAGTCAACCGGATGCCTCAAAGTGTTATCATCGCTGACCTTTTCTATTTTATGCCACCTCATGCTTTTTTCTATTTTCTTGGAGATAAATAATCTCTACAACCGGGGTTTAAGTGGAAAGAATCGAAGTACCTTAGCAGGCATGGGTCATCGCCTATTTGAGGTGGTCAACCACCTGGATGCTGAACACTTTGGGCACACTTGCAAATTGGCATTTTCCTTCCAATACAGAATGTAGACATTTGGACAAACATGTATCTTTATGTAGTTAAAGCCTAATCCACGTTCTAAGGATCGTGCCTCATGGAAGGAGTTGGGGAATAGTGCATCAGGAAAAGCAGTCTTCAAAAGTTTAACAAGCATGTTGAATGACTTGACACTCCATCCACCCACTGTTTTGATGTGCAGCAATTTCACAATAAATGATAATTTTGAAAATGTTGTGCATCCGAGATAAAATGGACGTCGAGCATCCTCCAACAACTTCTTAAAGGAAATAGGGTCTGGTTGAACGTGGCTTGGACCCCTCGTGGGGATATCGAACTCTTCATCAATACCGAAATTGGTCGCTGCATGAATATCACCCAACATCTCATCGATATCATCAATGTAACCATCATCACCATTGGGGTCATTTTCACCAGCCTCTGCAATATCTTCATTAAAATTCATAGATTCTTCCTCCCCTTGGAAGATCCATTCGGTGTAAGTTGGATCCATCCCTGTAATGAATAAATGTCGTTCAACCTGATTGATAGGAAGCCACAAGAAATTACGACATCTTCGACAAGGACACCGCACTCGATTGTTGCTATCAAAGTAAGCTTGAGTCATTGTGAGGAAATGCCTAATCCCTTCAGCATATTCTGTTGATTGAAACCTATCTCTGATATTGATCCAGCTTTTGTCCATCTATAAGATATGCAACATAAATAAGGTTTTAAATTGTTGGATTCTTTAAGGCAATCTATGGCCACATACGTGCTCAACAACCATAATAATAAATAAGATAGTAATGCTCAAAAATAGACTCTGTAGCCTTAAAATGCTTTTGAAAGTAGGAGTTTGGTTAATACTCATTGCTTCGCCAATGGTTAGAATATCCAAATATGGTCCTTTTGTACCCTTAAATGGCCAATCTAGCGTTATGAAAATTGAGCTTTGGTGCTTGGACATGTATATTTAATTAGTGAAGCAGGAGATACTATAAAAGATACACGATTAAACAGCTATATAAATATATGATATTTCATCTTTTGAGTTAAGGATTCATCTAGAAGTAACAAAAGACCATAGTTATAACAACAATCCATTCATAGCTATACATACAAGAATAATATCAAACAGTTGGCAGACAAGTGAGGATTGATGTAATTACCAAAAGCAAGTTATATATAGTAAATTCCCAAACCAAATGTTTCACTCTTAAATCTTTACCAAGAAACAACAATAAAGGAGTCCATTAGCTAGACTAGGACATATTCACATCTCATCTTATAATGATCAGAAGAGAAGGGGACGATGGATAATACATACCTTGGATGGAGTTCTCACACCACTTCGTGGGAATGAACGGAGGCTAATTAGAGATCAAGAAATTATACACTTGATTTAAATAGAAATGGCGAGTGAAAATCCCTCAGTAGGCTTCCAAATTAGTAGCTCAATTCATTCTATACACTAGAACGACAAAGAGGTTTGCGAAGAAGTTGGCTCTGCGCGGGGGAAAGAAATTTCACAAGGTTTAATGTGATATATCCGTGGCAAAGGCAGTATATATATAACTTTATTTGCGTCAACTATAACTGCCATAAAAGAAATAGCATTTGTCGCAATAAAAATACACTTAGTTATGTGACCAATGTACATTGACGCAAGGTGATTAGGCTGGGATAGATTTATTTGTGGCACCCAAATGTTGACGCAAGTCACATAAAAGAGACGGGATAAGACATGAATACTATTCATTTGATTAATTTTACCAAAAAAGTATGATCAATTGTGATACAGTTTTTGTTGATGCAATAACTCAATATTAGTGACATATTATTGATCAACACAATTTTTTAGACGCAATAAATCCATCCTGTTGTAGTGTTTAGACTATCACAAAAATTTTGAATGCTCGAACGTTTCATCAAACAGAAAACCTCTAACCGTCACTAAAAATATTTTTTTATGACGGTTAAACAGTAAATTGTCATCTACTTTAGGTGATGGTTTTCTGGACAGTTTCTGACTGTCATTAAAAAATCGACTTTTGTGATGATTTGGTAATTTGTTGTAATGATTTTATCTGTCACTAAAAATCAAACGTATTGCAGTGGATAAGGCTGATCAATGGATATTTTTTGATAAAAACGATGAGTGCTCTTAGTTGTGCACAAAACAAAATCCTATTGATATGGTTATGAACTGTGTTCGATATTAGTAAAGAGAGACGTGATCAGCTACAGAGGTCACATACCTAAGAGTGATACAGTTAAGCTATAAAGTCAAAGACACATTGCATGACTTGTGGACGTATCTCTTACGTACACAAGGTGCATGGTGTCCCACACGTTTTGCTAGCTTATTTACACGCTTCCTAGCTATGTATCAATGTATGTTTCTGTTTGTGTCTGCTCCGGATAGATATCATTTTCGGCATCGTTGGGAAAATGCACGTAGCTAGCAAGTTATAATTACGGGTGGCTCTACAACCGAAGCTTCTGTTGGGAGGTTTCGTTAATGTATTTTGTTTTTTTTTTTTTTTTTTTTATATAATTTTTAGCATTTTTAAATATTATTATTACAATATTATTAAAAACATATACTTTTTTATTCATGAAATACAAAGAAACTAAAAACAATTCTAGCTAGCAGGAAGACCAGCCTTTTCCTATAATAATTTATAAGGCCATGCATTTTCATTTTATTAATTATTTATTGTTATTTGCTTATTATATCTAACCATATTTTATTTATTATTGTTAAGTAGTTAAGTACTTTCTGGCATTATTCATAAATATATATATATATATATATATCATCAAATGGTTTAAATTATAAAGTGATCATCTCTATCGATCACATGCATGTACGTATAATAACGTACTTATCCCTAAGAAAAACTATACATGAATATTCATAAATGTATGGCGAATGGCATTTATTGATAATCAACAAAACCGTAACAAACCCAATAATTAAACAGTACTAAAAATGGATCAAAGCCCTCATGTCTATAACAAATAATCCAGCGTACATAAAATTAGGAAACTCTCTGGATATAGTGGAAACAGTAATAGTACTGCATGTACGCTCAATCGGAACAATATGCTTCAGTGCGATGAAAAATATTAGTCCTACATCATCCTCTTAATATTAGTACTCATGTAGTAAGTCGTCGTACTTAAACAAATGAAAAATAATCCTTTGTGGAGGACAGAGTACTCATGACAGACCTAATAAAACTCTCCAAAGGATCAGTACGATGGAGGCTTTGGGTTAATGGTCTTCATGATCAACTTGTGGACAAAGCATGTGAAAATCCGACGCTTGATTGATCCTCTCCTGGGGGGCAGGAGTACTCTTTCTGATCTGGTGTTGCAATTTTTTGTTTTCATTTTTGGCTCTCGAAGTTGGAAACTGATGCTGGCTACTCTTCTTTGATCCATCTTAAAAGACCGAACAAGATGTTCAAATGTATCATGTGTATGAGAATGAGTACTGAGAATACCTCAGGCATTGTGTAATGCGTCCTATATATAGGAAAACTGAAGAAAAAATGTGAACTTAATTAATGGTGGAGAAGGAAAAGGAAATAGCGCGTGGTAGATATTGAGCTGTCGAGGATCACGACAAGTGCTGCAAAAAATACAACGGATCTCGACAAGTACTACTGGTCTAGCGCCTAGCTAGCTATATATGAAATGAACTTGATGGTGTCTAGTAGGTAGGT
Organism: Platycarya longipes; assembly: GCA_036559045.1. Classification (NCBI taxonomy): domain Eukaryota; kingdom Viridiplantae; phylum Streptophyta; class Magnoliopsida; order Fagales; family Juglandaceae; genus Platycarya; species Platycarya longipes. Next base: position 33,055,030 of record CM071791.1, read on the forward strand.
AAAGTCATTCCTTTACCTCCAAAAAATAAAGAGTGATGCTAGAGTAAAATCTTATTCAGCACATTTATTCTTTTATATGAATAATAAGAAATAAAATGAAGTTATTTTAAATAAAATATAAAAATTAAATAATATTTATTAATATTAATATTATTTTAATATTTAAAAAAGATTATATTCTTATTATAATTTTTCTGAAAACTTAAAAAATTATAATCATGATAAGATAGTTGAAATGTTCTTGATTTTAACGTGCGGCAAAAACATGTACGCTGTAAATACATATTTATTGCGGCGATGTTGTGGTGCCGCAAGAGTATTTATGGAAACTCAAAAGTTTTTATTACGGCAAATTTCTCGCTATTTGCGGCGACGAATTCCCGCCATAATAAGATTGTCTCAGCCATATGACTTCAGATGTGGGGCTTAGTTGCGGCGAATTTTCTGGATATTGCCAGCGAGCTAAATTGCTGGAATGGGTATAATTTATTGCAGCGATTCCTCCTATTCGCTGCATTATAAACTTTTAAGTAGACAACTAATAGTGCTGAACGTGCGGCACTCAAAAAATTGCTGATAAATCACATTTGGGGCGAATTGTTGCACTGCAAAAGGTGTTTTTCTTATAATTAGATGAGATAAGATAGTATATATATTTGCAAACTGCAACGGTGGCCTAAGGTGTTGGATTGATGATTAACTTGGGTCCAGCGCCATAAGATGAAAGGGTTGGGTTTGTTTAACGAAAAATAAAATATAAAGAAGAAAAATTTGGAATATATAATACATGTTCGGAAATTACCCATATATATCTATATATAAAGGACAACAACTAACACGGAAATGAAAGAGTCATGATGATTAAAATAGCCCTGTCAATTTGTCATCATGAGTAAACTCGAGGACCTTTTCAACTATAAATTTTAGAATATTTCTCAGTTAACGTATGTACTTCATGCTCTAGATGTCTTTGATGGACATCAAATTTAGCGAATTTAACACTGATGATCTAGGGAACCCATGATGATCATGTCAACCATAGACTAATATTAGATCATTTGTATTAAAGGACCCTTTCTTTCGAATTTAATACTCAAGGTCTATACTCAAGCTAGACCTATGTATAGAAAAATGCATTTGCAAAAGTCACCGACAGGTAGATACCGTTCAAATATATGCGCGCCAGGATCGATCATCCAATCAGTACTGGGAAAGGCCCCGGCCTTTTATTTATGGAAAAGTAGAATAAGTCAACCAGTGGAAGGCATGGAATGTTACTCGGTGCTGGTGACCTGGAGTTAAGTGAAGCAAATTAAACAAGAATAGACACAGTACGTAGTAATGGATCGATCGATGCTATCTTTCTTCAATCACATGCATGCAACACGCGTGGCTAATAATTTCATGAGAAAGAACTAGGAAATTCCGAAGAGACCGTGAAACAATTTATGACTAATATTTCAGACGCAGCTGGAATATCCTCCTATATTTTTCGCCCCTCCACCGTTGGACCAGTACGTACCCAAAAAGGTCTGATCTTTGATTCCAAGTCATCTATCCTTTTCCATATAAATGCATCAGATGATTATGATGATCTATATATATAGGCCACTAAATTTTTCCTATTAATTAACTGATTTTCACATCTACCTGTTAATTACGGATCTATATTGTATGTACATGTTTATATATGTATGAGTTATTCTATTATCAAATTAATTAAAATATTAATTTTACGCACTGATTTAATAATAAAAATAATTTTCTATACATCTAGTACTACATCATGATGCATATTTTCGAAAGAGTTAAATATGCATCATGAATATGCAGTATATTTTCATTTAATTAGAACTTGTCTGTATCATCCATTTAATTTATATAGTAGATGTTGATATGGCATGGACAGCATTGTTGGCTTCTCTAAAGGCATGTGTAGCTTCCCAGATGCAGAAACCATTTAGGATGTGCCTCGAATCTTCAATGAGATCAAGGCCTCCTAGACTCCAATAATTTGGGGTTTGACCCTAGAGTTGGTCTATGACCTGCTTGGAATCCCCTTCAAAAATAACTTTATGGAGGCCTAGCTCGTCGCAAAAAAGTTAATGCAATCAAGAGTCCGTGTGCTTCCGCATCGAAAGCCTTACCATTGAGGGGTCTTGAAGCTCTTAATGCTCCAACAACCTGACTTTGATAATGTCTGACTAAAACACCCACTCCAATCCTGCCTACTTCAATTCTCAATGCCGACTTCCAATTAGCTTTGTAGCTTTCTGCTTTCGGTTTTGTCCAAGGTTTACCCCTCTGGTTTGCTTCCTGTTGGATGGGCTACAGTGGCTGGGACTTGGCTTCTTTATAGAGTTGCAATGCCTTTTATGCTCTATGAATTAGGATAGTGGGATGGATAAATTCCTTACCATGCATAACGTCATTCCTCCTGGAGCAGATTCCTCTTAGAATAATTGTTGCTTCTGCAATTTCATTTGGCTCGATGGTCTGAGTTAAGATGGACCAGATGTTGAGAAAATTGCCATTATGCATTGACATTTTCTAGATCATAGTGCACCCATAATTCTAGACATCCCTTGCTGTTGCACATCCCCATAATGCATGTCCTGACGTCTCTGGTTCAGATTGGCAGAAAAGGCATGTCATTTTCCACAACCATCCTCCTCTTTAGGTTAGCTAGAGTAGGGAGTGCTTCATTACAATCTCCCCATATGAAGATTTTTACAGCTGGGTCCACTCTCGATTTCCATTGTTTTTCCACACAAATGTATCCAACTGTTTGCTCAATGTTTCCTCTTCTAGGTTAGCTTCAAATTGTTGGTGATTATGATAGCCACTTTTAACATTATAGATCCCATTGGTGGAGAACGACCAAACTAGCTTGTCTACCCTTCCACCTAGGCTGATTGGGATTTCTTTAATAGCCTCTAGCTCAGTTTTTGAAACTATTTCCAAGAGTAACTCATCCTTCCATACTTTCAAATCAAAGTTAGTGACATCACAAACCTTTTCACACCAACAATTATTGTCTCCTGTGGAGAGAACTTTAAAAGATGGCATGGCAAGAATTCATCTATCAGCCCAAAAATCTATACTTTGATCATTTTCAACTCTCCACAACAGACCTGTTTTTAGGAGGAACAAACCTAAGTGGATGACTCTCCATGCATAAGATGGACCCGACCTAGTTTTGCATTTAGAAGATCAATAGATGGAAAATAGTTTTTTTTAGCACTCTAGAGACAAGTGAAAAGGGATCTTGAAGTATCCTCCAGATTTGTTTGGCAAACAAAGCAAGATTAAAACTTCTAAAATCCCTAAAACCAAGCCCACCTACCTTTTTAGTTGAACCGAGCTTGTCCCAATGGATCCATTAGATTTTTGAAGAGTCTTCATTATAGCATCACAGAACTTCTTGAGAAGAAGGTTCAGCTTATTAGTAATAGAAGCAGGTAGGAGAAAGAGGTCAATGGCATATGTGGGTATGGCTTGGAGCACTAACTTGAGCAAAATTTCTTTTCCTGCAGCAGAGAAGAATCTTGTTTTCCAGTTTGTCACTCAAGCCCAAACTCTATCTAAAAGGGAATGAAAAATAGCCACCTTTGCCATACCAATGATTGCAGGAAGGCCGAAATACTTCTCAAAGGTCCTAGTGGATTGGATACCAGCAATTTGAAGGATCTGAGCTTGGACTCCCTACTGTGTACTCTTATGGAAAACACTGCTGATTTTCCCTTGTTGAGAACTTGTCCTGATGCATGTTCATAGAGGTCCAAGATGTTGATCATTGTGGAGAGTTTCATAAGAAAAGCTTGGCAAAGCACGGATGGCTAACACTTATTAGTCCTCTTCCAATAGTACACTAGATATCTCCCCTTTGTGTTCTACTCTATGCAATAAAGCTAAAAGAGCTTCTGCACATAAGATAAAAATATATGGAGACATGGGATCCCCCTGTTGAATACCCCGAGAAGGATGAAAGGATTGTTCGGGTTCTCCATTATGAAGGATAGAGTGGATGATAGAAGTGGGACAATTTTGGATGAGGTCAGACTAGTGTTGTGAAAACTCAGCTTGACCATCAAAGCCTACACAAAACCCCACTCTACCCTATTGTATGTCTTGCTCATATCAAGCTTTAAGGCCATAAAACCTTTCGTCCTTTTCATCCTTGATTTCATGGTGTGTAGAACCTCATGGGCTACTAAAGAATTGTTCAAGATAAGCCTTCCAACCACAAAGGCACTCTAGTTTACCGAGATGAGCTGGGAAAGAAAAAATTTCAACCTATTGGTTGTGGTTTTAGAAACAAACTTGTATAACACATTGCACAAGCTTACAGGTCAAAAATCAGCCACTCTTTTAGGATTTTTGACTTTAGGAATTAGAGATATATATGTGTCATTCACCTCTTTAATGGATCCATTTTGGTTAAGCACTTGCAGCACAAACTTACTATTTTCCTCCCACACTACTCCCCAATTTTTCTGGTAAAATTGAACTGGAAATCTATCAGGTCTAGGGGATCCTTATGGATTCATTTGAAAGACTACATTTCTGACTTCCTCAACATTGAATGACTTCATTAGACCCTCACTCATTTCAACAGTGACTTTAGCACTTAGGGCATCCAGGCAAGCATCAATATTAGAATGGTAAAGATGATGTAAAGAGTGATGAGAAAGAGCCTATAAAATAGTGTCAAATTTCCTTTTGCTCACGAAAACCCGACCCCTTGTATCATCAATAGAGGAAATTGTATTAGTCTTCCTCCTTTGATTTTCCTGCATGTGGAAGAAATGTGTGTTTTTGTCCTCATATCTTAGCCAATGTTGCTTTGTATACTACCTCCACTTCAAATCCTTTTAAGAGAGAGACAATTCCACCTTTTGTTGCAAACTCTTCATATGTGCTAGGTGGGTACAATCTCCAATACCTTGTAGTTTGCTGATTATGGCAAGCTCTCGATTGGTATCGTGATTTTCCTCCTAATTGGTCCTTTGGTTCCAAGTGATATGACTTTGTTGACACAGCTCTTGTTTTGTTCTCAAAGTGCTAGCCAGGTTCCTTCCTATAACCCCTTTGTGCCAAGCCTCCTCTATAATGGTTTTGTTTTCCTCTCTGAGTTTCCATACTGCCTCATATCGAAATATTCTTTTCCTCCTATAATAGCCATTGATTTGATGTTGTAAACAGATGTTGAGAGGTGAGTGGTTGGACTTAATTGCTAGTAATACATTGCAGTGGCCTAAGTTAAACTTATCATGCCATTCTGTATTAGCAAAAGCTCGATCAATTTTTTCCTTGGTGAACTCTCTTCCATGTCTATTGTTTGCCCATGTAAACTTTTGGCCTGTGTATTGAAGGTCATAAATACCACAAAATTCCAAGGCTTGTCTAAAGCTCTCAATCTAGTAGTAAGGTCTACTAGCACCTCTATACTTCTCCTTTTGATACAGGATCTCATTGAAATCTCCTGCACAGATCCATGGAATAGAAGATTTAGGTTTTAACAGTTTCAAAAGTTCCCAAATCTCCTTTCTTTTCACTATTTCTAGGTATCCATAAAAGCCATTGAACTGCCAAGGTGGACTCTCAGTTGTTTCTTGTACCATGGCAGAGATATGTCATCTAGTAAAATTAATAATTTTGACCTGCTAGTCCTCTTTCCATTGTATTGCTATCCCAGCACTAAGGCCAACACTATCCAATGCAAAACAGCTTTCAAATTGCATGATTCTTCTTACCTCCTCCATTTTAGTTCTATTACAATTAGTTCTGACAAGAAAAACTAACTAGGGATACTTCTCCTTAATTAACTTCCCAAGGATCCATATTGTTTGAGGGTTTTCAAGCCTTCGATAATTCCAAGTGATGAGACTCGTCGATAGAGGCAAGACTAGTTACCCACCACTGCCACATAGTCTTGGTTTCTAGACCCATCTTCATGCTTCTTTATTTTTTTGGAGTTTAAGGGTTCCTCCTTTATATCTCTAAAGGCTCCCATTTTTGTCCCTTGGTGTTGGTGAGTATTAGAAATATCTGAGAGGGGTGTACTAGTGCTAATCTTTCCTTTGGCTTTCCTTTTCCACCTGCCAGATTGTTTGCCATTTGGGAACTCACTTGTGGTGGATTCAAGACAAATATATGTGGGTTGAGATATGGGAAATTTTGATCGGATCATAGGCAGGTGCACCTCTACGATTGGCTTGACTATTAGGTCCCCTGATGCATATGAATTACATTCTGATGTGTGAGTTGATTTCCTTTAGTGGGATTCGAATATAGATCCATTTACCAATTAGAGCCTTTAATCTCAATTAAAACCGGATGTTGCACTATAGGGGATTTATGATATTTATTCCCCTCCTAACCAACCCCATGTGTTGTTGGCTAACTTTTGGACCTTTATTGTTGCAAATAGAGTTAAAAGCTTGTTCCTGAATACTATCCCCATGTTCTGGAAGGGTAGAATTTGGTATTGAAAACCATTTGTCCTTTCTCATCTTGTTATTTAGTAGAATTGACAAAGTTCTCTTTACAACCATGATTACTCTCTACTTGACCCTCCTCATTTTTAACATCCTTTTTTGTCTTTTTGTTCCCTGCCCTAGCTTAATGCTGTCTACTTTGACCATTACTCTCAAATCCTCCTCCATATTTATGATTTTCAAAAATGGAAGTGTTCATTGGTTGTGCCTTGAGCCAAGGGCCAAACTCCAGAGCAAGTTTGCCATCCTTTAAAAAAGAGGGTCCTACATTGAAAACAAAAGCTCTGAAGCCGTTCATACTTGAAGGAGATCCAATGCCTCTCTTGCTCAAACTCAAGCCATTTCCCTCTTAACAAAGGCTTATGCAAGCTCACTGCCACTCTTATACGAAGGCAACTACCACACGCAGACCCATCTGATTAAGCATCTACTCGAATGACATGTCTGAGGGTGATTCCAAGTGTCACCCTATGTCCTCACTCATAGCCGCCATCGGGAGGTTGTGACATTGGACCCATAACGATTCAAATGGAATTGGGGAGCATTTATGGATACCTTGTCATGAATCTCCTGTAAGGTAAGTAGGTTTCAGTCAAAAAACCAGGGTCTCCCACTCAGAACCTTATTTTTATCATCTAAATTTTGAAATTTGATATGGAAACTTTGGTCACTTAGATCCTTGAACCGGACCCAACCTGATAATCTTCATCCCTGAGCCATTGTAGATCTAAAAGCTTCGCTATTGATTCCCCTTTCGGAAAGAATTTTACCCACGATGTAAATCTTTCCCCTTGTAGCCCGTTCCTTGTTTCCGTCTTTGTTTATCTAGAGAATAAAAGTGTATTGGCTAACAACTCCTAGTAAGCTCGTCGGCTATCTACTCTGAGTAAGCCAAACCTCACCAGCCAGTGTGACTAATTCGTTTGTCGAAAGACCAACGACAAGGGCCTGTTTGTTTTGGGGGATAAAACCAAAACCCTAAACTCATCTCAAACTCATCATTACAATTTTTCAAATCTCCATACAAAATATAACAAAAAATTAAACTTTTTTAAATTTTAAAAACACTTTTTCAAATCCCAAAATAAGGATGAGAATTAAAAATAGAACAACTATAGTTATCCAAATATGCACTTGGGCTCTCACAATGGTTAAGGGATAGAATCTTAACCCTCGTAAGATTCTCAGAAATTAGTATGAGATGGAAATCCAATTTTAACTTCTTTGCTCCTTTTTTTATTATATATTGCAATAGATTAATAAAACCAACTTGTTTGTTGTATGGAATTAAAATTCAACTATTTATGAAATAAGAAAACAAATAACAAAAAATTGGAAATATCCTTTTGAGGAAAGGGGCCCTAAATCTCCAGTAACATCTCAAAATGAATTCTCAAATAGGACTTCATCAACTCTAATTCCCCTCAATCAAGCTTCCAGTCATGGTTAGAAAATCAGATGATAGATGCAAATAATGATCCGATGGTTACACAATCGGATGTGCAAAACAACTATAAGAAGTTTCACATCGATCCTTTAAACAATTAAGAGCATAAACTCAAGTTCTACCTCCTTTAAGCACCTACTGTGCCTTTCATCAACAATAGGTCAAAACAGGTTTAAGAAAACCTAGTCTTGCTTGACTAATTGAATTAAACTATAGAGATTAAACAATAAACCCCCGAGAGAATGGAAAATCCTAAGAGAAAATACTAGTCGTTTGTTACCCTTAATTTAAGATTTTGCAAACTACTCACTCAACATAATAACTTCTCAAATCACAATTAGAAAACAACGTTCAGATCATCCCACTAAAAAATAGATGAAAACAACCCTAGAAAAAAAATAATTTGTCCTTTCTAGCTAAACCCATATATCCTCCTTCTCGTACAACCCATCTGCCCTTTATTCCTTCCTTTTTTCCTTTCTATCCCCCTTTCCACTGAGATGTCTCGCGATCTCAACTGCTTCCTCTCCAATTTCCTATAGTTGCTTGATCTCTCCAATTCTATATGGTTGTTAAGTGCAAAGTCTAAAAGATAAACGAGGGTTAGAATATCGGGTGCAGAAGAGAAACATAGAAAATTGAGTGTCTAGCCTTTAGCAAATGATGTGATCAATTACTTCAAAAATTTATGTCCAAGGTTAACCTTAGTGAATTCAAAGCATTAAAAACAAATGAAATTCAGATGTTAGTCCTTCATAAGAGTTTATACATTATTCAGTAAACTAGTCATGGCTAGAAAACCAATGAAAAATGTTTAACTCAGTGCTTAGTGAGTGAGAAGATCTCCAACTCTAACTATAATCATCCATTCAAGGGGTTCAACCGCAACAACTATTTTACTTTCAATTTCGGAATCATTGTAATGGTGGCTTTCACGTTACTACAGTTTAAAAGGCACCAACTCTTTTTAGTAAGGACCCTAGTAATAGACAACCTTTTCTAATACACAAATGTAATTCATGTACGAGAGAATCCTTTATTTCACTCTTTTTTTTTTTTATGGTCTCTAGCTTGTCCCTATTCTCATTTCATTCAGATATCTTTCTAGGCCATTAGGACATGGTTCAATAGACCTTCCTACAGTTGCTAGGTTGAACACCCTATCATGGTATAACAAGATTAGATCAAGGATCTTAGTGAGATATTACAGCAGTTGACATTCATTTGATAATTCCCTTCCTAGCTAAATTGACTGAACATTGGATAAACTTTTCCTTTATACTAATATCTCAATTGTAAAAATCTTAAAACTGCTCATAATCCACATATTCTTCCCTCAACATAAAGGATGGTCAATGGTGAATGATTCAGGGGGGGCATAAACATGTTCTTAAAAAAAAAATGAATGATGCCTAAGTGTAGTGCCCAAGACAGCTCATAAACTATGATGAAGAAAGTGCTTCAGCTCTTCCCACCCCCCAACTAAAAGTGTTCATTGTCCTCAATGAATTAACTGATAATAACTAGCAAGACAACACTGGAAAGCTGAGAGAAAGGATTAACACCTGGGTGGTGCTATATGGTAATGACAAGAAAAGGAAAGAGCAAGAAAATAGAAGAGCTTTGGAAAACAACTAAAACTTGAGCAACACAGCAATTAAAAGTGATGAGGAAAAAAAACTAAGCAGTAGAGTAAATGGGATCCTGTAACCAGTAAGTTGAAGACTTAGGGGAAAAGTTTGTTAGAAAGGTTTCAACCTTTGGCCAATAACTTGGAAAAAATTTCCATTTTAAGGGTTTACAACCTCCACAACGCCACAAGGCCAAATTGCTTTTATTACATTTGGCCCACTCCATCATGATCTAAGCTTACCGAGAAACAAATGAAGTCTAGAGTTGTAGAGTAGAACTTATTGATTGTTCAAAATATTTTCTGAGAATCTTCTTATCGTGCAAACTTTTCATATGTTCCTTGGTTAGCTTAGAGTTCTAATAAGCATGTCTTCATAACTCTTCCAATTCAAAAAGTTGTAATTTCCTTAATGACCCTTCTTTATCCATGTTAAAATTAAATATTTTTATTGCCACTAAGCATTGTGTTCAACTTCCATAGAGAGGTGGCAAGCTTTGCCATAGACTAGCCTATATGGGGACATACCAAGTATGGTCTTATAGGCTGTCCTGTATGTCCATCATGCATCCACTAACCTTAGAGACTAATCTTTTCTTGTAGGATTAATATTTTTTTCAAGTATATGTTTGATTTCCCTATTTTCTAATTCAATTTGGCCATTGGTTTGTGGATGATAAAGTGTAGACAATTTATTATTGATCCCATATTTTTTTTAAATGAGATTCTATGGGCTTATTGCAAAAATGTATCCTATTGTCACTGATAATAGCTTTTGGCATACCAAACCTAGACACTATGTTTTCTTAAAGAAATTTTATCACCACTTAATGGTAATTTCTTTTGCATGAAATAGACTCTATCCACTTGGAGACATAATCTACTACAACCAATAAGTACATATATCCAAAGGAGGGAGGAAATGGGCCCATGAAATCCAAACCCCAACTGTGACGTCCCTAATTTACGTTTGAGTTTTAACGTAAACTGAAGCATCGAGATATATAATGCAAGGTTATATACCCCTTTGTTCACGTCAGAAATATATACATGCGCCTAATTAAAGAATCATCAAATAAATTTAAATCTTTGTGGAAATCACATGGTAAGCTAATTTAAAAACCCTTATCTTTACAAATTACATATCATTGTTGGATTTTTCCCAAATACAAATATATAACTACTCTTTTTCATTTGCGGAATTCCTTCTTGATTTTACCTAATAGAGAATGGTCATTCTCATCATAAGAGGAACGTTTTGAAGGACCCTTAAGGCACCTTAGAACTTCCTATGACATCGGGGTCTCATGCTAGGCTTTCTACTCCTGCAATCATGTCTATCATTCCGTAAGAAATAATATATAAAATTAAAATTGTAAGATTTCAAGAAATCTCAGTAAGTATCTAGAAAAACTTATAATACAAATATCATTAGCATATAAGGATATATAAGTGCATATACCATGACCATTAGATAGGAGACATGATTTATACATGACTTATGCTTGACTTGTGCATGACTTATGCCTCATCATGCTTCTTCATAAAAGACTTTCTTGCTTTTCATAAAAAGAGACTTTCATGTTTCTTTGATTCTTGTTGACACGTATTCAAAACTTATCATAGACTTGAAACTTTTCAGAAAACCTTTCATAATTTTTCTTATTATTTGTAACTTTACGTATCATTCTTCTTGTTCATATATTTATTTAGGCTAGCATTTCTTATCATACTTGTCATATTGGATACATCACGGCTCCGCTATGCACCATGTGTTCCCTACTGGTTACTGCATCATATTAAGGTGAATACATTATAATCATAATCATAGTTATTACTACAGGTTATTACACCTTTGCCGTCCTTGGCACCCACCGGCGTTAGGTGCGACTATGCTCCGCGAACCTTTGAAAAGGAATCATTTCGTGGCCCGTCGACTGTTTTTGGTTGATCCAGGGGTTATCACTCCATTCTTAAGCATTCCGGAGTGGCAAGAGAAGTTCCACTCGGACAATGCCCCATCCCAGCCTTTGGGATTCTTATAAAACATTTCTTATTTTATTTTCCTTTGAAAAATATGATGACCCAAAGGACATGGAACTTATCACTTTCATGAGCATGCATGTGACATGTGACTTTCATGCAAAACATGTAATTCATAAAACATATGAGACATACCTTTCTGAAACTTATCTTGATCATGTCATACCATGCAAACTTAGCTATGGCACATTATGTACATTTAATCATTTACTAGGAATAAAAAATTTATTTAAGACAAAAGATGTAACAAATCCAATAACCCTAATTTAAAGGTATAGACCAAAACCTATATCTCTAGATATATATATATATATCTTAACCTACTAAATTCCAAGAAAACCTTATTTATTCAAATACCAAAATTTAAACTTAAAAACTATCATGCCTTAAAAGGCGTAGGCCGTATATCTCATGGGTCTAAAACCAAGTTTTATTTACTTCTTTTTAGCTCTTTTTACAAATTCCTAAAATCCTTAAAAAAATAATTTAATTACTATCCTACCATCAAAAGTTTACGCATCTTCAAAAATTCTTTAGTTTCATAACTTTATTCCTTATTTTATTTTTACATCACCTAAAGACTTTAATCAATATTTTATTCATACTCATGAGAAATTTATTTATTTATTCTCTAATCTCCATAACCGAAATACATAAACTTTTAAAGATAACATTTTATCATTCCAACTCATACATGTTAAATTAATTCTTAACCGAAATCATCATATCCTATTAGTATTATTCTTATTTTTATTATCACACTTCATCGTACATATCTCAAGCTAAAACCTAGATTACCACTTTAATAAAACATAAAACATAGCTAATTCCTTTAGCAAACATACCATATAAACAATTAGCAAGACCAATCACATAGTTATGCCAATAAAACTAGATATAGTTGAAGGAGTACTTACCACTCTCCAAAAGCTAGGCTAATAAAACCTTGTCAAAGAGAAGTATCCTCCAAGTTCTTGAAGAAAACCTTCACCAAAGCACTTTTGAATTGTGTTTGAGGGATGAGGGAAGGAAGCAAAAAGGGGTGAAGAAAAGAAATCTAGTCTGGCCGAAAGCTATATATATATATAAGATGTATTTCCTTTCTTGCCTTGGACGACATATACATGCCTTAGCTTAGTTTATAACCTCTCATCACCAGCCAAGTGTCCCTCTATAGTTTAGTCTAAATCATTTCTTAAAGTAGACTTAGTTGTAAGACTTGGTTTATCCTTATCTAAATCCATTTGATGTAGACTAACCCAAATAAGACGAATAATTCATTCAACTAATTCCCATCTGAAACTCACCTAAATTCACATGTTAATCTTCCATTCCCCAAGTGTCATGTGTCCTCAATTCTCCTAAGAAAACAACCAATTGTAGAGAGTCAAAAAGGCAAGAAAGCTGTCGGCTACTCCTTTCCATCGCCCAAACCGAATTCTCCCAAAAGAATATTCCCTTATGTATTTTCCAAAATTTTTTAGACAAGTCTACCTAACCCTTCCTTTCATGATAATTTTTCTTATAATCTCAAAAATACCATTTCTATCTTAATTCCAAATGTATCAAATAGTTTTCAAACACCTAGTCAAACCCTCACATGTTCTCTTTCTCTCCACCAAACTATATATATATATATATAAACCATTTCACTTCTAGATTTACCTAACCATCACTTGTCATTTTTTGTCTCCAAACATAGTAAAAAGTGTAGATAATAACAAAAATAAGCTAATTTCACATAGTCATTCATACTTATGAAAAATATTAGAAAATATAACTCAAAGTCGGGCTTACTATGCCCAATTTGGTTCTGTCAATTTCAATCCCAATTTCATCCTTGATAAGTTATGTATTTATTAAAATTCAAAACATAAAAGTTATAGATCATTTTCTTGGTGTTCTATAAAGGCTTGAATCATATCATTCGGAGATCATATGAGAGAGTTATACTCAGATTACCAAAGGACATCAAAATTGTCTATAATTGTCCAATCCAAGCCATGTGTCCTACTTAGGCTTGGAGGGTAATCATCTCCTTTCTTCTAGACTTGGTTGACAAGTAACATGACTTAAGGCTTATCTTGGTGCCATGTGTCCCCATACTTGGTAAGCGTCATAGGTGTTACAAAAATATAAAACAAGAGGACAAATCTCAAAGTCGGTTTCTTCTTAGGCCTAAGTCGATGCTCCTTTGTTTCTCAATTTTTTCCTCAATTAAGCCAATATCTCTTAAAACTCAAAACATAAAAGTTAAAGATATTTCTCTTAGATTTCCACATCATCTTGAATTATCACAATCCAAATCAAATGAGAGAGTTATTCTCATATTACCAAGAGACGTCAAATCTGTCGAAAATTACCCAATCCAATTTTCCATCATGGAATATACTTTGCTTGATTCCTTAAAACCCTATGCAAGTCTTACCTAATTCTTCTTTTCACACTATGACTTCTTGTAATCTCAAATAAACAAATATTCTCTTGGTGCCAAATGTCTCAAATGACTGTTCAAATATTTAGATATTTTTCAAATACTTTTCCTTCACCTCATTTATCTTATTTCAAGTTTTTCTCCGCTACACATATGCTTAATACCAATAAAGGGTTTATAAGAAATATATCTCCATAAAGTTCCAAACATTAACTAAAATAAACCTAGAGGAATTACAATCATTTCAAGCATAAGAAATCCAATAAAAAAATAAAAATTTGGGTTATCACACAAACAGTCAAAGATTTCCAACGCCAAGACATGCTATAAAGGCATCATGTTTATTTTGGTGACACTTCTAATTTTTGACAATCCTCACACTTTTTTACAAAACTCAAGAGCATCATTAAACATATGTTGCCAATATAACCCTACTTGGAGAATTTGGGCTGTTGTTTTTTTTTTTAGCAGAGAAATGCCCACCACAGGGTTCAATATGATAAGCAGTGAGAATTGAAAAAATATTAGCATTTGGGACACATTTGTACATTATTTGATCATAACAGTACTTAAACAGCTATGGGTCATCATAGAAAAAATACCTTTCTTCTATTTTGAATCTCTTCAAGTCTTGAGCAGTCCACTGTGAAGGTGTCGTCCCTGTCACCAAAAAATTCACAATATCAGCATACCAAGGAATATGCTCAATTGACAGAATGTTTTCATGTGGAAAAGAATCAGAAATGGGAAGAAAAGGTTTAGTTTTTATGAAGGTGAGCCTGAATAAGTGATCAACCACCACATTTTCAACTCACTTTTTGTCTTTGATTGTGATATTGAACTTTTGGAAAAGTAACACCCATCTGATCAATCTAGGCTTGGAGTCCTTTTTGGTCAATATATATTTTAGAACTAATTGGTCAATGAAAATAACCACAGGAAATCTCCCAAAATGTAAGCTCTAAACTTATCTAAAGCAAACACAATAGCAAGCAATTCCTTTTTAGTGGCGTAGTAATTTCTCTAAGCTCCATTTAATGTTTTGTTAGCATTGTATATGACATAGGGGAGCTTACTTCTACGCTGGCCTAGCACAACTTCTATGGCAAATTCACTAGCATTACACATGATTTCAAATGGGAGAGACAAATCAATGGTTTGCAAAATGGGTGCTGTAGTGAGCAGATTTTTCAATTGGTTAAAAATAGTTTGGCGTTCATTGGTCACTTCAAAAACAATATCTTGCATGATGAGTGTACATAAAGGTTGAGAGTTAGCTAAACCCTTTAATAAATCTCCTATAAAATCCTGCATGCCTTAAAAATGACCTGATATCTCACACTGTTTTGAGTATGGGCAGCTTGGAAATTGACTCAATTTTTCACTTATCAACCTCAATATCCTTGAAAGATACTATATGACTTAATTAATATTATACCCTACTGGGTCATAAAATGAAATTTTTCCCAGTTGAGCAGTAAGTTCTTCTCCTTACACTTGGTTAAAATAGCTTTCAAGTTAGTTAAACAATAATCAAAAGTGTTTCCAAAAATAGAGAAATCAACTGAAAAAAACTCTAAACAATTTTCAATCAAATCACTGAAGATATTAAGCATGCACATTTGGAAGATTGTAGGAGCATTACATGGGACAAAAAGGCATCTTACTACATGCAAAGGTTTCAAATGGGCAGGTAAATGTGGTTTTTTCTTTGTCTTCGAGAGTTATTTCAATTTGATAATGGCCTAAAAACCCATCTAGGAAATAGTAATATGCATGACTAGCAACCTTCTCTAAGACTTGGTCCAAAAATGGTAAGGGAGAGTGGTCTTTCCTAATGGAAGCATTAAGCTTCCTATACCCAATGCACATCCTCCAACCTATGGCAACCCTTGTGGGAATCAGTTTATCCTTCTCTTTTTTCACTACAATAAGCCTTTTTACCACCTCTTTCATTGTAGGATTTATTCTCCTTTGCATTTCCCTAGATGGTTTGGCCTCTTCCTCTAAACAAACTCTATGGGTACAAACTAAAGGGTTGATACCCTTTATGTCAACCAAAGTCCATCCTATGGCCTTTTTGTATTTTGTTAGGACCTCTAATAATTTTTCCTCCTATTTATTGGTTAGATGAGAAGAGATTACCACTAGAAAAGTTTTTAGCGGCCCCAGGAATGCATACTTCCAACTCTGCTAGTAGAGGTTTGAGTTCTGGTGAAAAGGCTTGTTCCTCTAAAGGTTTCGGTGTTGTTGCCATTGAAGGAAGCTGCTCACACTTGAGTTTACATTGCACTTCAACTGGGTTTCGTACAATGAACAAAGGATGCAAATCACCATTCATATTAATTGATTCATTAATTTCAAACCCATATAAACAATTAGTAGATTGAAAACACCATGGAGAATTCTTTGAAATAATGTTGTCCAATAGGTTCACTTCTTTCACATCCTCTACTTCTTGGGGCTGCCTACATAAATTGAAAATATTAATTCCAAAGTCATATTTCCAGAACTCAATTTTAGTACATCACTTCTACAATTTATCAAAGCATTTGAGGTGTCCAGAAATGGCCTTCCCAAAATAATAGGTGCTTGAAACATGGAGTTTGTTGTAATTACATGTCAAGAACCACAAAGTCTATTGGGTAATAAAACTTATCAACCTAGACTAAAACATCTTTCACTACCCCTAGATGTTTTGATTGACCTATCAGCTAGTTGTAACGTAATAGAAGTAGGTTTCATTTCCCCTAAGCCCAATTTTTCATACACATTGTAGGGCAGCAAGTTTACACTCGATCCTAAATCAAGCAATGCATGTCCTATTTTTGAATTTTCAATTATGCAAGCAATAGTGGGTGAACTTGGGTCCTTATACTTGGGAGGGATATTGCTTTGTATGATAGCACTAACCTGCTCAGTGAGGAAGACTTTCTTTTTCACACACAATTTCCTCTTAATGGTGCACAGATCTTTAAGAAATTCTGCATAAGTGGGGATTTACTGAATAACATCAAACAATGGTATGTTTATCTTCACTAGTTTAAAAACTTCCAAAATCTTAGCATAATTTTTATCTTTGTACAAAGAAGTTAATCTTATAGGAAAAGGTGCAGGTGTTGAGTGTTTTACCTCCTTTTCAACATGTAATGGATTAGAATCCTTACCAATGGTCTCTGGTTGAGGGGTAGTGTTTACAAAAACTTTTTCACTTCTTAAAGTAGTGACAGCCTTCACTAATTTAAGAGTTGAGTTTTAAGCCACATCTATCACCTGATGAATCTGCCCTCGAGGGTTAGGCTCTGGTTGAGCAGGGAACTTTCCCTTTTATTGGGTGCTCAGAGTTGTGGTCAGCCTTGTTAGTGTCCTCCTGAGTTCATTGATGGCTTGTGAGTTTTGATTATTGATAATAGCATGCCCTTGTATAAACTGCTAGAGGTTTGCTGTCATTTGATGGACAATGTCTTCTAGAATTTTCCTTTGTCAAAAAGGTGCTACTGCACTTGATTTGGGCACATACTGAGAAGAATCAGGTGCAAGCATTAGTGAGTGGGCTGACTGATCATTCATCTAGCTGAGATTGGGGTGGTTTTTCCAATTGGAGTTGTATGTGTTGGAAAATGGGCCTACATAAACCATGTTAACATAATTAGACTGATCTAGCAAAACTTCTTTGAAAGCAGGAATAGTGGGATAGTCATTGGTTGAATGTTCTATATCCTCACATATATTGCACTTCTCTGATATTTTTTGGATAGTTTGAATTTCATTCACCTTATTTATATCTATAATTTCTAATTTCTTAGAGAATAGTGACAACCTAGCATGCAAGTCATCTATTTCTTTTAATATTTTCCTCCCCAATCAAAGCCTTTTAGGGCTCAGTTCTATCATACACATCTGAAACATCTCAGGACTAGGCATTTTCAAACAGGTAATCAAAACATTCAAAGGTCTCCTCTAGTTCTTTATTTAAAAAATTCCAATTACATATTGTCTCCACAAATTGCCTCATCTTGGGTTGTAAACCCTCATAAAAAAGCTAATTATTCTCCACTTTTCATACCATTTTTTTTTTCAAAGAGTCAATGGTCACATATCCAAGAGTGACCCCTCCTCAAGTTTATTCAAGAACTCTCGCTTACGGTGGAGGAAAGCCATAACTACAACCCAAACATAAGGGATATACAAGATAATCAACAAAAAAAATCCCCCGCATCCAATAACAAAATAAATCAGCTTAGACAACAACATTATTTGCATCATGAACAAATAAACAATGACCAACCAAAGAACAAACCCAACCAATGGCCAATAAAAGAATCAAAAAAATAGACTCCAGGCCCTATACATTATTAACAACATATCATAATATAAGGAAAATCATTTTTATCTAATCTATATGCTCCTCTTACTTGAGATGAAAGTTCCAAAGCAAAATGCCATACTCCATTAAGACATTTCGCACCTCGCTGTGCTAAAATGTCCGCAACTGAATTTATTTCTCTAAAGGAATGAGAATATGAGAAAATCCTCCCTTCAAGAATTCTTAGGATTTCATCCCAAAAATCCTCCATGTACCATAAACTACACCTCTATGTCTTCAACCACTTTATTACCGACAAAGAATCAAGCTCAATTTTCACATGCATTAAGCTGAGCTTGCACGCATGTTTGAGGCCATAATAAAGTCTCATTACCTCAACAAAATTATTGGTATTATGCCCAGTATGAACTACAAAACCACACACTAAATCACCTCTACAATTTATGATAATTCCACCTACACCAGAAGGTTTTATACCAACCCCCTGCAAGTTTCCTCCATTGAATCAAATTTAATTTCGGCAAGTTTAAAGGCTGAACGGGCAAATTTAAGCATCTTATTATCTCTTCATCTCTTCTACTTAGGTCATTTCTTACTTTTATTTTAAAGCTGCTAAGGACAACCAATGTTCGATAAAGCACCAAACAGCTATAACTGATTCCTTAATCCCCTCCATCCTAGCACAACATCTCCTACACCAAAGTAACCATGTAATTATCGAAGGTAACAAGCCAATTAACTGACCCATAATGGAAGAGTTCCGAGCCTTCCTGTGCCAACATTCAATTATTTCTTTCCAAGTGACATTTTCCATTGTCGGCATCCCCAATTGAATAGCACATAATCTCCATAACTCAACTACAAATTCACCCTTTGATAGCACATGGTCTTGATCCTCATAAGCCCCTTCGAAGCAACAATCACATCTTGACACAATCGGAATACCTGTTCGGCAAATTTGATCATCAAATGCTAAACAACCATGTACTGCTTTCCACATAACATCTGAAATCTTCCTTGAAATTGCCAGGTGCCAAACCCATCTTGCTCAAGGAAAAATTGGAGCTTTAATTCCAGTAACTTCCCATGCACTTTGTGTTGAAAAAATTCCATTTGATTTGGGCAACCAAATCAACAAATTAGAACTGGATTTTACCCTCCCCAACTAATTAATAATCTCCTCTATTTTTTCTGGACCCACTAGCCGATTAAATAGACCAATATTCTAACCCGAGTTTGATTTATAATCTTCTACCTATAACTTTGGCAAGTCAACAATATTCTATTGTTCACTAATAGCCCCATCACCCAACCAGTGATCATGCCAAAATGAGATTTTCCCCTCTCTAACTTGCCACTTTAAAATCATCTTCCAAAAATTAGAGCCTTTTCCTAGATTAGACCATTGAAATATGTTTATCACCAACATATTTTTGAAGGGAAAAATTTGACCACAATGAACCCCCTTTTACTAAGTTCCATGCCAACTTCATATGGAGAGAGTAACAGTACCTCATTCAAATTTTGAATACGCAAACCACCTTCATCAATCGGCTTACAAATCCTATCCCAAACACACCATTTCTTTTTTGCTTTCCCATCCTTAACACACCAAAAGAATGTGCTGATAATTCTATTTATTCTTTCAATTACAAGTTTTGGAATTTGCAAAATTGAAAGATAATGTATAGGGATAGTTTGCAAAACCTAGTTTATCGAAAGAAGTCGAGCCCCACTGGATAATAGCCTTGCTTTCCATCCCTCCAACCTGCTTCTAATTTTAGAAACTAAATCATCAAAGTGAGCACTAATCAGCCGCCCCGAAACAATAGGAGCACCCAAATATGTGAAAGGAAAAAGACCTTCTGAAAAACTAGTAAACTGTAATAAATTTCGACGCCTAGATGAGGAAATATGCTTTGAAAAAAACATAGAAGACTTTCTCTTGTTAACCACCTGCCCTGACCATTCTTCATACATCTTCAAAACATTCATAATTACCCTTAAGAAGACTTTTCACTATTAGTAAAAAGAACAATGTCATCTGCATAAAAGAGATGTGATATAATCGGAACACCTCTTTGATGAAAAAAAGGAACAATCTTTTCCAATTCCACCTCCTTTTTAATCATTCTAGTAAGAATTTATTCTACTAAAATAAATAAATATGGAGAAATAGGATCTCCTTTCCTCAAACCACGTACACCTTTAAAAAAACCTTTAGGGATACCATTCATAACCATTGAATACCATGGAGTAGAAACACATTGGCTAAAGAGCGACCAAAATTCTTCAGAAAAACCAAACGATCTCAAGACATGCATAAGAAAAACCCAATCAACACTGTCATATGCTTTAGCCATATCTATTTTCAACACTACATTACCCCCATGAGTAGATTTATTAATCCCATGAATCATTTCTTGCATCAAACTAATGTTCTAAAAGTACTCCTTCCCAGAAAAAAAAGCACCTTACTCTTTGGAAATAATTTTGGCTAATACCAAAGCAAGTCGATTAACTAGAATTTTAGAACAGACCTTATAAATCACTGAGCATAAACTTATAGGTCTAAATTTATCAAAGCTAGATGGATTTGCCACTTTTGGAATTAACACCAAGAAAGAGGCAGTATAAAAACGAGGGAAAGTCGTAGCTCTAAAAAACTCAGCCACTGCACCAATAACATCCGAGCCAACAATGTGCCAACAAGATCTAAAAAAACCAGAGCCAAATCCATCAGGACCCAGGCTACTATCCGCAAGAATAGATAATAGAGCATCAACGACTTCCTGAGGCGAAAGAACTGTACAAAGTCTGACATTATCCTCCTGTTGAATCTCCTCTCTCACCAATCCCTCCAAACTTGGTGTTGAACACTGCGAACTAGGCTGTAAAAAATTACAAAAATAATCAACTGCCCCCTCATGAATCTGTTCTAGAGAAGATAGGATAGAATCATCTTGCAACTTCATTTCTTTAACTACATTACGATTTCACCAGGACATAGAATGAAAGAAATCTGAACTAGCTTCCCCTTGACTAATCCACGACTGCTTGGCTTCTTGTGCAAGACTTTGTTCTTCTTTATCCAACCATGCTAAAAGTTCAACTTGAGAAGCTAGCAAATCTGTCTCAACCTCCTCTGAATAAGAATTTTGAAGACTCTATTCCAAACCAACAATTCGAGTCTCCAAATTTGCAATATGAGTCTTAGTGTGCCCAAAAACAGATTTATTCCATTCTCTTAAAGCTGTTTTGAGTCTTTTAAGTTTAATCGCAAGCCTTAGAAGACTTGGACTTCTTATAGCTACTTCTCTCCAAACTTGCATAACAAAATCCATAAAATTTGGGTGTGACACCCATATTTGATCAAATTTGAGCGAAGGAAAACCATAAGAATCCAAATTCTTTTCAAGAACAATATGCATCGGAGCATGATCAGATGAAGTACGAGATAAATACTTCATATGAGCATCCTGGAATTGATTCAATGCAGCAGTATTCAGAAAAGCTCGATCCAATCAAGCCCGACTTCTCACAAGCCCCAAATGCCCATTACACCAAGATAGGGACTAACCACTAAACTACATTTCCATCAAACCACATTCCTCTATGCAATTACTAAACTCATCCATTGCTAAAACTAGTATTGGTCTGCCCCCCCTCCTCTCATTATTCGAACATATAATGTTAAAATCACCCGCTACTACCCAAGGTAAATTAACCTCCCTTCTTCCTCCCTTATGCCATCAGAGTACCTTTTTACCAATGCTATGAAGTTCCCAACTTGTCTATCCTCCTGCTTCAGAAAATTACCATTTTGTAACTCATTAACATCAGCATCACACCTCTCAGGTTGAGTAAGAACATTATCAGCATGTTCCAAATCATTAACCTGGACTTCCCCATCATTCCCATCAACAATATCTTTACCTTGTTGAAAAAAAAGGTCTTCAATAGGTAATAATATAACATTTTGTTGCTATCTACTCTCCTGATCAGCCAACAATCCATCCTTCAACACAACATTAACCTCAGTAACCTTCAATGGAATCAACTCATAATCTAAACTAGCAATAGCATTCTGTAATGGCTCATTCTGTTCAACAACAATTTCACAGCATCTATTAATGTCCTCACTCAAATTAGTGTTTCCATGAGCTATCTTCCCATCCTCAACAACACAATCATGTACCACTCTCTTACTTGATTCACCTTTTTCCACCTCTGATTTTTCAGAATTTTTTTCTTTTTGAACCCATACCTTATCTACCTTGACATCATCTTTTTTCAAGTTATGGAGTAAAGTTTTCTTTTTTCCTTTCCACTTGCAAGTCATCTCATTATGGGCTTGAACATGGCTACACATAATAAGCAGGAATTATCTCATAAACAATTTCTTAATAACAACTCTGAGGAGATCTCGGAGTCCCTATCCAAATCCCCTTCAAAGGAACTTGAGATATATTCATCTCAACACAAACCCTAGCCTCATCAGTCTTGGTGGCACACCTCGTAGCATTATCCCATTTCAAAAAATGACCAATAGGTGCAATTATACTACACACCATAGATGATTGAAAGAAATTTGGGGACAAACTTGGTAAGAAAATCCAAACAGGGACCTGAATAGGCTCCCTATCCTTTTGAAATTCAGAAGTCCAATGGAACGCTCTATAGTGAATCCCATTAGTTTCACATGATTCTCTTGCAAAACCTTTGAAAAATCCTCTTCTGACCACATTCAAACAAATACATTTCTCAGTTTGTTCATAGAATAAACCACTGGTTGATTTTTGAGCCCCCATCTACTCCTGATGAATGAACGAATAAAATCAAAGGAAGGCCTTTGATGAAGAAACTTCAAAACTAGAGAAAATTGAAAGGGCAATGCAGATCGATCAATTTCCTCTTTCATAAAACTCACACAAACTTCTCCCTCAAGTGTTTTATGAGCCCTGAAAGGTACCAAAACCTCTGGGATAGGTTGTGGCGATTCCAGGACCATATCAACAAAGGTGCGAGCCCGCAGAGCACTTGTCGAATTGACCAGAAGGTCATCGGTGACCGCCATTCAAGAAAAAAATTGCCTTCAAAACAACATTAATTGTGAGTTCCAATCAATTAGTATATTTAAGTAAAAAAGTAAGCATCCCACTCCCTACTACTATTAACAATAGATGCCCAACCTTCCTTTTGCTCTAATTTCTCAATTTTCATACGATGATAAGGGCAAGCATTTAACAAATCTTTGAATCTATCCCAGCACTGATAAAAGGTCTTAGTGTCTTTTTAGGGAAAATTCATGATTTACCTCTTAAGTGCATTGGTCCTGTGCATAGGAATTTTTTTTTTCAAAAAACTCAATTTGCATCTCCTACCATGTTCCAATAGATCTAGGCCAAAGAGACTTTAACCAGGTTTTAGCCTTGTCTTTCAATGAAAAAGGGAACAATTTGAGCCTAATTACTTCCTTACTACAAGTTCTATCCATGAAGGTGTATAACAAACTTCCCCAAACTCTTCGATGTGCAGGTATGAATTGTCTTCTTCCATCCCATGAAAGGGGGGAATCAGTGGAATCATACCTGATTTAAAGTTAAAGTTATTGTAATTAAGAGGTTGTATGACATATGAGGGTGAGCTAGTCTTAATAGGCTATAATAATCTTTGAGGGTCCTATTATGATTTACTACCATTTTCTCTTCATGTTCTTCTTCAACCAAGGAGCTAAAATATCCATAGTATGCCACAAATTCTATTTTAACCAATCTAGAGGATTGGTCTTTATTCCAAACAGACATACAAGTTTTAGCCAAATAATGACAGGTCAACACCAAATTTAATAATCAACTAATTAACCAATAACTTCCAACAGGCAAGTCTTACTCATAATAAACTCATAACAAATAAATTCGAAACAACTAGCAAAAGGAATTAAGGTTAGATTTGTCCAAAGTGTGAAGAGGTTCACTTTGTATCACCCATCATTTCTACCATATTTTTCTAGTTTTAGTCTGCCTTTAGTTCCCAGCAATGACGCCAAAAACTTGGCTCTTCCTACAATTTTACCTCCTAAGTGCAAAAGGTATCTTATTCAAATATGGTAGAAGTCCCAAAGTCAATTTCACAGGGACTAAGGCAAATGGTTCAATTGGGTTATTACGGGTGAGAATTAAAAATAGAACAACTATAGTTACCCAAATATGCGCTCGAGCTCTCACAATGGTTAAGGGATAGAACCTTAATCCTTGTAATATGGAAATTAGTGTGAAATGGAAATCAAATTTTAACTTATTGTAAGATGGAAATTAGTGCTCAAAAATCAGTGTGAGATGGAAATCAAGTTTTAACTTCTTTGCTTTTTTTTTTTTTTTGTGTGTTATTGCAAAAGATTAATAAAACCAACTTGGTTGCTATAAGGACTTGAAATTCAACTATTTATGAAACAAGAAAACAAATAACAAAAAGTTGAAAATATACTTTTGAGGAAAGGGACCCTAAACGTTAGGTAACATTTCATAATAAATTCTCAAACAGGACTTCATCAACTCTAACTTCCCTCAATCATGCTTCCAATTATGGTTATACAATCGGATGATAGATGGAAATGATGGACAATAAGAACATGAACTCAAGTTTTAGCTCCTTTAAGCACCTATTGTGTTGTTCATCAACGGTAGGTCAAAACATGTTTGAGAACCCTAATCTTACTTAACTCAGTATTGAATAAAATCTTAAAGATTAAATAATAAACCCACGAGAGAATCAAAAATCCTGAGAGAAAATACTACTCGATTGATACCCTTGATTTAGGGTTTTGAAAACTACTCACTCAACATAATAGCTTCTCAAATCACAATCAAAAAATAATATTCAAATCGTCCGACTAAAATGCAGAAGAAAACAACCCCAGAAAAACAAATAATTCCTTCTCTCCAGTTAAACCCTTGTATCATCTTTCCCTTTTCCCTTTTTATCCCCCTTTCCATTGACATGCCTCACGGCCTCAACTGCTACTCCTCTAATTCCCTATGGTTACTTGATCTCTCCAGTTCCATATGGTTGTTGAGTGCAAAATCTAAGAGATAGGTAAGGGTTAGGGTAGTGGGTGCAGAAGAGAAATAGAGAAAACTGAGTATCTAAGTGTCGTGCGAGAAGTTTTAGTGGAATTGAGGGTGAAAATGACCATTTTGACCTTTTGATTCCGTCATTTTATTAAAACGACCATTAAGGACAATTTAATGTGTAATTGAGCATTTAACATGGTTTTTAATATTAAAACTACTAAAATTAATGCTCACTTACTACATTTTCTCACTTCATCAATATAATATATATAATCTAGTATATTATAGTATATAATAATATAGTGATAATATATTGTAGTATATTATACATAAATGTATATATAATATATAAAAAATCAAATAAAAATATTTTATATATTATAAAAATTAAAATATATATCAACCAATCCGATCCAATGTTAGAAAAAGGAAAGTCAAACTCAGACCAATCTTGATCGATTTTGGGAAAAATGAAATTAGTATCAAGCTGAGCCAAATCCACCGGATCGGTTCGGTCCAATCCGAGATCCGATTTACCGATTCAATGATTTTTTTTCACCCATACATGTCATGTATAGTTCAATTGTTATTAATTGAGGAACTATAATAAAGATGTGTCAGTACGATTGTATCAACCATGTCTATATTCTGGGTCTTGCATTTTGTTTGCCTTTTGTAAAGAAAGCAAGAGGTTGAAGTTATATAGGATAGAGTAATTTTGTAAAGACATTCCAATTGATTTCTGAAAAAAGGATGAACCTAGCAACTCTTAGAAGTTACTAATATACTCTTCCAATCTTGACTCCTGTCTCTTTTCTGGAATGCAACATCACTCATTGGCCATTGAAGTAACCTTTCTCTTTCCTCTTTGGCTAGCCATTAAAATAGCATATTAAACTAGTGAATGATTTTAAACCTTGTTATTAAACAAATTAATCATTGTTGATAATTCTTTTTCGATTTCAAATTAATCATAATTATGTGATATCTAGTACATGGTATGCAATATCATTTAAGGCCTAAACTCTAAGAAAACTAAATTGCCATACAAAGGAAAATATATTATTTTACAATAGTAATGATGCACCTATAACTCTCTTATAATTCTTTTACAATACAATTCAGATAAACTAATATAATCATTTTACTTCATTAAAAATGACAATTAGTTTTATAAAACTAGTAGAGTTAATCATTTTTCTTTTAATTACAAATCCTTTATATGCCAAATCTATCCATTATGTATCTGACTATCTCCCTCTAGTCCCGAGATCAAATATTCATTATCCCTTAAATCATCCAAATCAAGGTCCCTTCAAGATTCTAATCGAACATGAGGGTCTCGTGTGGAAGAAAGATAGAGACACGTAAAAAGACTTTACAATATATAGTTTATGTTTATAGGATAAGAAGATCATAATGAAATTATGGTTTTTAATCTCATCTTTTAGTAGGAGTTGAAGATTAGGGCCAGATCATAATTTATTTTTCTATTTCCATATTAAACAGCAGGCTGACTCGGGAAGTTGTTGCAGTTCATGTAAGGTAACAATAAAACATAGTACAAAAGCTGAAAAGGAAAAACAGAGAGCCAGTAATGAAGGTGGAAATCTTTTTTGTAATTCCACTTGAATAAAATGAATACAATGCAGTAGCCTATATGCACAGAAAAGATGCTAACAAACTAACCAAAAGCACCTTCAGCCTAAATAACAGTTGTAGAATAAAAACAAAAGAATAAGTAATGGCCTACGACAACTTGGTGCAATAAATATTAGACAATACAACTTGTACACTACAACATATTTAGGCTTTTGTTATAGACAAAAAGGTAACAAAAAATGGACAAAACGTTATGAAAGATTTTTGGTGACAGTTTGAAACCATCACGACCACTGTCACAAATAAGTATTTGTGACATTTTACTGTTAAACCATCATGAAAATTATTTTTTTGTGACGATTGGTGTCTTTTTATTCGATGTAATGTTCGAATGTTATAATCTTTAGTGACGGGTCAAATGTGTCACCAAAATTCATGTTCGAATGTAAACTCATCTGGCTAACATTCAAACGACACAATAGTTCATTCGTTTCTCAAAGTTCGAATGTTAGTGTTGTTGTTCAAATGTTTAATGTTCAAATGTTTATTGCGCATGTTCACATGTTACATATGACATAGTTGGAATGTTAATTCGATGGACATTCGAATGTTTTGGTCAGTTCATTCGAACGTTTTGTATACATTCAAACTTGCTTGTAATAAACGTTTGAATGTTTACTGTGTACATTCGAATGTACTAATTAGAATTAGTACATTTTAATAAAATTAAAACCATACAAATTGTATCATGTTACAAATTACATAAAAATTAAATAAAAATGCTTTAGCCACAAAGAGATTATATAAAAGTAAACATACAAACTAATGTAGCTTGATTTAGTATGTCAGATTGTAAAGTTACTTTTATTATAAAATAGATCTAATGGGTGTTATAAAGCTACATCAGCTTGTAGATTTTTCTTTGTAGAATTTCTTTGTGTCTATAGCAATTCTCAAAATTAAAAGCATACAAAGTTTTACAATATTACATATTTAAAATCATACCATGTCTTATAGCATATCAAAGTTGGATACTAAAAATTATAAATAATAAAAAAATGATAAAATTTATCTCTTCTTTTTTCCTCGTCCCTCGGGATCCTGCTGCAGTGACATAACACGCTCCATCTGGGCCGCCATCTCCCTTTGCACTTTTTCTTGGACTGTAGTGCGCATTCTTTCCTCATGCTCTCTCTGCTGCTTTTATATGCACATCTCTAGATTAAAATGTTGCTCCAAGAGAGACTCCTACTCCTACTATCTTGACCTCATAATCTCATTCTCTTGTCATGATACTTCTAATCCCTTATGAGATTATTAATCCTTGAAATCAAGGAGCTCGTGAAGGATGATGAACCAGCTAAATATTTGAGTGAAAGTCTCAATCCTCTAACCATGCCATAATTGGTCCCGAGCACTTCCTTGAAAATGTTTATATCACTAGGTAAGGATTCCCCAGAAGCTGAATGCATCTCCAACATTCTGTCATTTAATTAGAAAGAAAACAGATAATAAGCAACAAAATTAATTGAAATACGAACAACAACAAATTTTTTAGATATACATATATATATTAATTTATATAACAAAATTAATGTTGCTTACATAATTTTCTGCAGCGGCAGGATCCATCCATTTACTATGTTTATTAGTGTGAGCAGCAGCATAGACATGAATTAGAGAAAAAAATTTTAGGATCATCACATTTCAAATAAAGACATATTAGCAATTGAGAGATTTAATGTTAGTAACTAAATAACATTAAATATCAGAAAAATAGTAGAATTTCTATAAGTTATTAATTAGCATCTTCTCAGCAAGTCAGTGGAACGATGTTGAACCGACACGATGGTGAATAGTGAGAGCAGATCTATTCTGTGTATTTGTCGAACTTAAGCTCTACAAAATTAATTAGTAATGTTATTGCTAATTTAGAACGAATACAAATGTAAATAACTAACTAATTTAGAATACCTAATAATCAAGACTTGCAAAAAGATCAGAACACTTCACCCAATCATCTAACTTCATTTTCTGGAAAGGGAATTTCACAGCCTCTTTCAATGTCTGAAACTTCTTGAATTGCTCATGACATCAGCCCTTGTGAAGTTGGAATAATGTAGCCATAAGATCGTTCACAATTCTCACATCTTCGATACAAGTAAAATCGAGGTCGAACTCATCCTAAGGTGTGAATTAAGTAAGTAATATAATATAATTATTGAGGGGGAAAAATATAGTTGTACAACTATCTCACCAACACACGGCTCCGTATGTGATCCTTAACTTGTTGGGAATATCTCGCCATAATCACACATAAAAGGGAGCATATACTCAAACTACTGTGCCGATATAAGATGAAAGTGTTGTCATACTATCATCCACTCCTTTAGAGGAATTTTCTGATATTGTGATCTTTATTTTTTCTTGACGTCTACTCTTTTCTAAAGAGAGACCACAAGCGATGCCACAACCCTATCTAGAAGACGATGCGTCAACTAACATAGATAATAGCATGGTATTAGTTATATATGTTATTGAGTATTAAAATATAATTAATTAATTACCAATGATATTTCATTACTATTGGGCGTAGACTAACTATCCGTCTTCTGCATGTTGTTCTCTTCAGAAGCACATTCCTCAACGGGGCAGTTCAAAACGGGTTCAGGACTTGAAAGACGTGGCACATTTCTTCATTGTTTTTTTGATGACATCCCTAAAAACGAATAAAAAACAAAGAAAATTAATTAGAAGGCTATTTAGTATTGTATAATATTGACAATTTAACTTCTATGATTTTGTACTCTTATTCCTTTTCGTCGAATGAATTTTTCATGATTGTTTTAGAATTTCTCTCATCTTCTTCTTCTTCTTCTTCCTCCTCCGACTTTTATTCTTCTCACTCTCTTCTTCTTCTTCTTCTTCCTCCTCGGACTTTTCTTCTTCCTCACTCACTTCAATTGGATGAGCGTCTACTTCTAATGGGTCGAGGTGGATAGGTGCCACATCATCTCTAGATAAGAAGAGTATCTCGAGTGCATCAAGGTCAATAAATAAGTTAATACCTGGATCTCCATCTTCTTGGTAAGCTTCTACAATCAGAGTGTAATCTTTATCTCCGTTGGACTCAAGATCCACACTCGTCTGCCTCATATATGTTCCTAGGAATAAATTTGTGCACGACTCGCCAAGTTATTTCTCCACTATTTTTATAAATATTTTTTAGTAGATCATTTAAGTAATAGACTCGTGCAGCTTGACAAGCCAATACGAATGGATCATTTTCATACCATTTTGATGTAGTGTTGGCGCTCGTGAAGTAATTATCCTTATGCATTGAAACCTGACGACCGCCTAGATCCCACCAATTACATCTAAAAATATATGTTATAAACCCACCAAGATATTTCAGACCAATTATATCACGTATGACACCGTAATAGTCAAAATCATCTGTCTCATGACTCCCCTCGACCAACACACCATATTTCTATGTCTTTCTATTTCGTCACGATCCAAGGTATGAAATCTATAATCTCGAATATTGCATGCTATGTATCGCATCACTTTGTGTGAGAGATCACGGGCTAATGCATGCATTTCAAGAGAAATTTACCTAGGATCAGGAAAACGTTATTCCAAGATCTAACAATATAAAACAAAATATATTTTTTAAAAAAATACCAAGAACATTTAAAAATGTCAAAATCAAACATTTTTAGATTTGTAGTTTATGCACATTGTTTGGAAAAATCTTTTTCGTGTCTTGCCTCTAAATTGTCTATGCCTTCTGCGCTAAGCCAGTCCAAGTGCTCACTGTATATTAATGCTAAAAAATATTATAATACGTCCAGTGTGTTAAGATATAGTAATTTTAGGAGAAATTGGATGAGTACCCTACCTGAGATAGTCGTTAATCTCCCGACAATTATTCAACATGTACTATCAAACTTTTTCTAACTCTCCATTAACGAGATCATAACCGATTTGTGCACTCAAGGGTCATACATCCTGGGATAACATTGATAGCACACAAGGAAGTGAAGCAACAAGATCAACATTTCGCTCTTCATGATTAAATCATGTCTCAACTCCGCAAAGGTATAGTGAGCAAAACGTTAACCATTCATGCCTCTGTTATTGAACTTTCAGCCTTAGCCTTATTCCCAACTATGCACTTTAGTCGACCTAAATACCTTTGAACTGGATACATCCAATGGAACTATACCGGTCCATCTAACAATACCTGTTGAGGTAAATGTATTGCTAAGTGGACCATCACATCAAAGAATGAGGGTGGAAATATCTGCTCGAATTTACATAAGATAGTGATAATGTTGTCTTCCATCTTTTGCAACATATCACGATTTGCAACCCAATTTCATAAGTCTCTTAAAACATACAGAGCTCGGGAATAGCTACACGTACATTAGATGTCAATTTACCACAGATGCCAACTGGCAATAACTTCTGCATAAATACGTGACAGTCGTGACTTTTCAATCCACTGATTTGTCAGTCCACCGAGTGCACACACCTACCGATATTTGAAACATAACCATTTGGCAGTTTCATGCCTTGCAATCATTTGCAAAAATTCATTCTCTCATTTTTTGTCATCGTAAAACATGCATGCAGCATAGCCACCCGATTTCCATCCACCCACAGATGTAGATTATGTTTAATGTCAATTCTCTCAAGATCTTTTCTCATCTTGGTTGTATCCTTCATCTTGTTGTTTATGCTCATCATTGTTCCAAATATATTGTCGCAGATGTTCTTCTCTATATGCATAACATCCAAGCTATGTTGCAACATATAAGATGACATATATGGCAAATTAAAGAAAATACTGCACTTCGTCCAATTCAATTATACTGTGCCTCGCTTTCTCTTGTTCTTTCCTCGACCTTTGCCAAAGTTATTCACGGGTAAATGTTGTAGCTGTTCCAATATGTCGTCCCCAGACAACTCCTTCGGTGCAGATCTTTCCTCCACTCTTCCATCAAACTTATCATTCTTTTCTCCATGCATGATTTGCTGCGAGATACCGACGATGACCCAAGAAACACATTTTCTGATAAAATTTTAATCACTCACTGGAAGTTTTTTTATTACATGTCGAGCATGCCAACTTCCCTTTAGTACTCCAACCGGACAAATTTTTATATGCAGGAAATTCATTTATCATCCACATCATTGCAGCGTGCATTTGAAAAGCGTCTCAATTGATGCATCATAAGTTCTTGCACCCGTTTCCTATAGCTCTTTGAGCTCCTCAATCATCGGTTGCATGAATACTTCAATGTCATTCTCCGGTGATATCGAGCCAGGGATTAGTAGAGTTAAAAAAAAGTTGGCACTTTCATGTACGTCCATGGGAGAAGATTGTACGGTATCAACACAACTAGTTAGCTACTATAACTTGTAATCATGTTGCCAAAGGTATAGAATCCATCAATTGTGAGTCTCAAGCGCACATTCCAAGCTTCGCTCCCGAATTTGGGGTGCTGTTCATCAAAAGACTGCCAAGCCAGTAAGTCAACTGGGTGCCTCATATTTGCGCTATCTTTAACTCTTTTCTCTTCGTGCCACCTCATATCTTCAGTTATTTTCTTAGACATATATAGTCTTTGCAGTCAAGGTCTCAATGAAAAATAGCACAACACTTTGACCATCACGTTCTTCTTAGTTTTCCACCTTAACTCTCCGCATATAGGAGAGTCGAGGTGGAAAACAGAATGCAATCATTATTGCATGCATGTATGGACTTGTACTCAAATCCTAATCTCTTTCTCAATTGTTTAGCATCATAGAAGTTCTTCGACAATGCAATCTTTTAGAAAGCACCTCGTTAAATAAGTCCAATATCATGTTTATTGTTTTCGTTGACATTCCACACAATGATTTAATGTGAAAAAACTGCACAATAATTGACATTTTGTTGTGTTTTGTGCATTCAGGATAAAAGTCGTGTTTTGCATCTTCCCACATTACGGCAAAATTATTTGGATCGCTCCCTTGACTACTTCAGTCATCGTTCTCAGGTTCATCCATAAACATCCTAGCACTAATGTTACCCAACATCTCTTCGATTTCATCCCGTTCATCAGCATCATCCTGTTCATTCTCATTACCAATATCTCGCATATAATCTAAATGATCGAAGGATACATCCGGTATCGGTTGATACGGCTCACCATGGAGTATCCATCATATATAACCCAGATCCATCCCATTGACAAAGATATGATGCTCGGCTTCATCTAATCTTATAGCATACAAATTCCTACAACCTTGACATAGACACTTAATGTAACCACGACTATCAGCAGAGGCCCAAGCAAATTCAATGAAGGTGCTGTTGAAATTTCTACTGACATGAGAAGTAGAAGTAACAAAAGTTGTGCAAAGAGAGATTGTGACCCTATAAACAGTATACCCGAAGAACAAACGAGGAAGACACTGAAACTTTATATGCAACGTGGAAAGTAATAGAACTGAAAAAAATGTGTAATATGGATAATATAATCCTAAACTATCCACACTGGACAATTTAGAAATTAGTGCAGATGTCCACTGATTCCCAAATAGGTCTAAGGTTATTTATATATACAATATCACACATACTATTTATTGTTCTTTTGCTAATTTCTAACTATTATATAACCTATAGAATAAGGGTTGAGGTTTGGAATTTGGGGTTTGGATTTAGTGCTTAAGGTTTAGGGCTTAGGGTTTAGGGTTTGGGATTTGGGTTTTAGGGTTTAAGATTTAGGGTTTAGTGTTTGGAATTTGGGGTTTATGGATTGAGATTTGGGTTTTGGGATTTAGGGTATAGAATTTGGGGTTTGAGATTTGGAGTTTGGAGTTTGTGGTTTGGAGTTTAGGGTTTACTGTTTAGGCTTTTAGATTTCAGGTTTGGGGTTTGGGATTTTATGCACAATCACTGTAATAGCCCTAAAAATCTTCATCCTAATTTAATTATTTAATTAAATGCTAATATACAAGATTAGTGGTGATTTGTAAAAAAATAAAATAAGCTTTAAAGAGATGGGCTTGGGAATGAGACTTTTGAGGAATGGATCAAGTGAATGGGCCAAGAGAGTAATGGTGAGCCCAAAAGCCCATAGAATGAGCCCATGGCCCATCAAGCCCATAGTAGAGACACATGTCACTTAGAGAAAAACCCTAGAAAATTATCCAAATACTTGTAGGAAAATCCTAGTTGGTGGAGATTAACTAGTAGGTGAACACATGCCATGTAGGATTGAGTGTAGGATCTAATGGAGTGATTTTCCTACCATGGAATCTTGGAGGTACAAGACACCATTCCTTGACTTTCCATTTGAGATCATGGTGTGTAGGGAAGTGACAAATGGCATGAAGAGAAGCATGGAAGGAAGGAGCAAGGGTGGTTTCGGTGGAGGCAACCCGTGGGGTATCTTGGGAGGATCTCATGGGGTATGGCCACCAACAAGTTGATAGGACAAGGGAGGAGTGTGTAAGTGAATAAGGTACAATGTGTAAGAGAGTATGGTGATGTGAAGAGAGGTATGGTGTGGGTGTAGGTGATGGAAATGACAAAAACAAGGAAAATGGACAAAATGGGTTTCGGTGGAGGCATAGCTTGGCCGGATCATGCTTTGCTCAAATTCCAAAAAGCATGGCTTTGAGATCATTTGGATGGACATATGAGAGGATGGGGGAATGATGATTGAGTGAAAAGCAAGAAAATGAGTGCTAAACACTCAAAGAAGCCGCCGGCCATAGCAAGTGAGAAGGGAGAAAAGAGAATCCTCCAAGGCATGGCCAAGATTTAATCTTGGAATGGCCTAGAGTTGTCAATCACTCAATCTATCATTGGCAATACCTAAGTATGGTAAAAAGTGTACCAAAGACCCTAGGGAAAGGAATTGGCCGTGTGACCCCATATGCATTTCCATTAGCTCATTTCACTTGGACACATGCAAACACTCTCCTATCTCATTCTCTCTTCACCTCTCGGCCAAAACCACTCAAGCCACTTCTACTTTTGTTTCTTCTTCTTTCACCACATAATTTGAATAATCCTAAAGTAGTGAAGCCAAAAATCAAGAGTGTTGAGGTGATCAATACATTAGAGAAGGTTAGTGACTAAATTCATGCAAGCTTAGGAAGAACACACACACACATATAACACTTTGTTTTGGTTAGAAGGAAATAAGGTTTCCTTTAAAATTTTGTGTTTATAGCTAATCTAATAAGAGATTTCATATGTGTATTTTCAGATTTTAATCAAAAATCTAATAGGAATATTGTAAGTATACTTTCACCTTTTCCTTAACAATTCTTGTATATAGTGAGGTGATCATGCTTGTTGGATTAATGATTGTATTGCCATGTTTGGATTGAATTGATTTTACTTGTCTTTGATATGAATATTCTTGTGTAAACCTCTATGATGAAATAAGCCTAGAATGTGAGTAGAGATGATGGATCAAGTATTAGTTGCAAAAAAAAAAAAAAAGAAGTGAAAAGCATGATTATTATATGAAATGATGAAGTTGATGCATGATGGATTTTAGTGTTAAGTATTAAATTTGGTGTTGCTAAGATAAAGTTTATTTGAGGAAATTAGTAATAAAATTGATTTATTCAAGGAAAATATTATCTTGGGGAAATGAAAATGGACATGGGAATAAAATACATGATTGATATAAATGGAAATGGTGTATACTTGCATATGGAAAGAAGTAACCACTTGTGCATGATGACTAGTAATGTTTAATTGGAATTTTATGATATTTAAGGTTGAGATTAGAAGATTAAATTATATTGCTTTGTGGTGGAATTATTTAGTTGAGCTTATAGAAGAAACTTATAGAAAAGGAAATTTTGAATAGATTAATGGAAGGAATTTCCCAAGTTAGAAAGGTGAAGGAAGGAAGTTAGAAATAATTAAGTTTGGAAATGAAAATGCCTACTTGGGGAATACTAAGGTTTCGGTTACCCCTTGCTAAGGAGGGTACATGTTTTAATTTAACACTTTTAAATTGTTGGAGGATAATTGAAGTCAAGTGATGAAGGAAAGCCCTAGGAATTTCCCTAGGAAGGTTCGGCCATGATGGGTTGGAGATGGGCCAAGTACCCCACTTCAATCCTAGGCCCAATTTTGGGTATAGAGCATGATGACTAAGTAAGAAGTTGTGAAGTTATCCCAATGAGGAAGAAAAGAAAATTAAATGTGAATGCACTCGAGCTTGTCTCGGGTTTTGCATGAAAATAAGTAAGCATTGCATGTCTCATGCATAAGTCATGAAAAGTATGTTTTTAAAGTCCAAGATGTTTTTAAGAAAAAGAAAAGAAAAGAAAAGAAGTAAAGTTTTATAAGAACCCCAAAGGCTGGGACGGGGAAGTGCCCCAGTGGAACTCCCTGTCCACTCAGGAGTGTTTAAAGTCGAGTGGAAGCCCCTGGGTCGACGAAGAACAGTCGGCGGACCGTGTATGGCTCCAAAAGGTGTCCGGAGCGCGGTAGCACCTAACGCTGGTGGGTGCCAAGGACGAATAAGGTGTAAGGACCTGCCGTTTTAAAGTTATAAGACGCACTCACATTAAAGTGATGCGGTAACCAGCAGGGAACACGCGGTGCTTAGGGGAACCGTGTTGTGTCTCATATATGCAATGTGATAAGTCATGACAAGATGGGCTTTCGAGCCATAAAAAAAGATCTGTTTAAGATAAGTGGCGCCTAAGAAAGAATAAAAGATACGAAATGTTTTAAAGAAATGATTTGAAAAGCAATGATATGAAAAGAAGTTTGAAAGAAGAAATCCGTATGAAAGTTTTGCGAAAAAGAAGTCTGAAAGAAGCAAGTCTGTTTGAAAGTTTTCATGAGCATGTGCATGAGTCAGTCATTCATTGCATGTGCATTAGTTACGAATGTTTTGTTCACTTATCTGTATATTGGAAATGTTTTGGTTTAAGTGCTAGTATACTTGCTGAGATTTCTCCCGAAATCTCACCCCCCTTTTATTATCTCTACTATCGCTCCCTTAGGAACGATAGAAGTTATTGCAGAACATGATGGATCCCCGGATTACGACTCTTGAGAAGATGGGTCGGACCCTCATGGGCCCGACTAAGATCGATACTGCTGGGCCAGTGACCCTAGACCTGTTGGGTCAGTGGGCGGCAGAGTCGCTTCCTATGGCGACGTACTTTTTTGATGACTTACGCCCTACGGGGTGTTGTTTGGTGCTAGGAGTGGATGGGCTCCTCCACATGGGACGCCTGTTTACGTCATCCTCTAGGATGATGTGTGACGTAGGCCCAGGACTGAGTCTGGACAGCCTTCGTTATGGCCCGGACTTTAAAAAGATAAAAGAAGAACCCGCCAATTAGTGTGGTTGGCGGAAGGAGGAGTGGATCGTCATTATCTTTATTTTGTATCGCTGATGTATTTTGAGGAAAAATCTTCCCGTTGTTTTGGGAAGTGCTTTTGTATAAAACTGTTTACATTGGTGACCTTAACTTTGATATATGTGGTATGATGTTTAATTTGGGTTTTATTTCGTTAACCATGTGATGTGCGACAAGCGTAACGTTTGTCGATTGTTTATGGCTTGACCTTTTTCCGCTGCAAGTAAAAAAAAAATATATATATATATAACATAAAACAAGGTTCTCACACGTAAAGATGAGGGATGACTTCCTTGTGACGTTCGTCTCCGGCGTCGCAATTTGCATGCGAACCCAAGCGCAAGCTGGGGGGCCGACAATCACCTAATATTTTTGCAAACTCCCATTACTAAAATAATACAAAAAATCCAATATGCTTAAGTCCCAACATAGAAAAAACACAAAAAAATACTTAACACATCCCAGAATATATGCTTCTAAAATTAATCAAACTAAAATATTGACACAAATATAACATACCCAACAAATATACATGCTTGAAATTAGAAACGAGGCACAAATTCTCACTATATATATGCTTGAAAAAATTCACACAAAAAATGTACCCACATTGAAAAAAATCATATTTTTAATTGAAACAATCATCCAATATTTTTGCAAACTCCTATTACTAAATTAATACAAAAACCCAATATGCTTAAATCCCAACATAGGAAAAAAACACAAAAAAATACTTAACATATCCAAGAATACGTGCTTTTAAAATTAAACAAACTAAAATATTAGCACAAATATAACATATCCAACAAATATACATGCTTGCATTTGAAAAAGAGGCACAAATTTCACTATATATATGCTTGGAAAAATTCACACAAAAAATATATCCACATTAAAAAAAACCATAAAACTCATTCAAATTATCATCCAATAATATAAAATAACCAACTATGAAATACAACTAGCAAAAACAATTAACTTTCTTTACAAGTGCTCAAAGACCCTCTTTGAACTCCAACTTTCACACCACCAAACTCTACAAAAATACACAATGAGCTATATTAAATTTGCACAAAAATCAATAAGAATAAAAAATCCCTTCAAAAATCACTTGTGAAGTTTACTATTGCAATAAAAAATCCCTACAAAAAACTCCTTTGCGCTCTCACTCTCTCTAAAAATATACCTCTCTCCCTTTCTCTCTCTCACTCACTCACTCTCTCTCTCCC